>JZKD02S1896705.1:57975-71891 GCA_000966675.3 Picea glauca | reverse complement strand
CCCCGGAAGTAAAAACTACTAAAAATAGTAAATTGCCAAAAATGTCAGAAAACTATTTTGAGCCAGTTGGAAAAGGTGGGTGGCCACTGATATCCATACGGATCAATCCTCCTTCCTTAGGAAACAATTGTATCCATTGTGTTTATGTCCCCCATTAGATGAGGAAATTTCTGCTGAATTTGGCCCCAGGTGAGCCACTTACCTTGGTGCAGGAGCTGCCCTGCTTTGATGACTCAATAAAGCTGGATCCTTTGTTGTCAAGTGCCCTTGATCTGTCTATCCACAATATGATCATTGGATGCCTATTTTATGCAGTTAGGGTTGAGCTCTGTTGGTTTCAACTGTTCTACTACTTCTGAGGTGTCCAATAATGATGGGAAATAAGGGCGAAGGAGATCCACGTTGAACATTGGGTGCAGGCCAAGGAAAGGAGGAATGATGAGCTCAAAAGCATTATCCCCCATGGCCTTGGTGATAGTGTATGGTCCATAACAGAGTGGGTGAATCTTTTGATGGTGTCCTATAAGGAATTCTTTCTGCAAGTGAAACCAAACTTTGTCGCCCACCTAAAACTTATGCGGCACCCGATGTTGATCATGGCGTTGTTTGTACTTATCATTGGACTTCTATAGGATATCCTGAACCTGTTGGAAGATGTGCTGGATCCTCTCAATGAACCAGGTGGCTTTGTCAGCTTCAGTTGGAGCAGTAGATGAGTCAGTTGAGGTGACCGCAAGGGGAAGTGCAACATCTATGGGACCCAATGGTTGGAATCCCAACCCCACTTGAAAGGGGATGTGGCCAGTTGATCTATGCAAGGCTTGATTGTAGATATGATGGACATCAGGAAGGCTCTCATCCCATGTGTTATGGTTCTTTGAATTATACATGCAAAGTATATGCACAATCATTCGATTTAAAACCTCGGTTTGGCCATCTATCTGGGGGTGGAAGGCCGTGGATTTGGTGAGCTTGGTGTCTTGCAGTGACCAGAGGCTCGACCAGAATGTGCTGAGAAATTGACTATATTGATATGAGACAATGGTTTGTGGGATTCCAAAATGTACCCAAACTTTTTCAAAGAAGAGTTTGGTAGTGGCCTCTGTTGTGATGCTCTTCTTGTAGGCAACCAGAATCGCCATCTTAGAAAAGCGATCAACAACCACAAAAAAATAGTCATTTCCCCACTTGGTGGATGGGAGGCCCGACATGTAGTACATTAAGATGGATTCTCATGGCCTATCAGGAGTAGGAAGAGGGGTGTACAAGACCTATTTCTTAGTGGTCGGTTTGGAAATAACATAGGCAATGCAGGACCTAATATACTTGTCGACCTCTTGTCGAAGTTTCAGCCAGTAGAAATGTTTCTGTAGCATCACCACTGTCTTTTCGACGCCAAAGTGTCCTTCCACCTGACTGTAGTGGGATTCCTAGATCATATTCACTTGCTCTCTTGATGGAACACAGATATGGCCTAGATGACACAACAACCCATCCTGAAGATGGAAATTATCGACAACTGCATTTGCACCCAACATTTGGTAGGTGGTGGCGAAGTCAGGGTCTGTCTCATAGAGTTGGGGTCATCCATATGTCTCATGGCCGCAAGAGTCTAGCACCGTGGTGAGTGTCACGACTGGCGGTCTGTTGAGGAAATCAATGACGCGATTGGTGCTTCCTATTCTATACTTGATGTTAAGGTGGAATTGCTACAAGTATGTGGACCACTTTTGATGGCGGTCATTTTGCAGTTTTCTCTATGTCTGCATGAACTACAGTGGCTTATGATCAGTGTGGATGACTGTCTCCTTCCCAATAATGTAATGTCTCCACTAGCGACATGCTTTCACAATGGATTACATTTCTTTGTCATAAGTAGGGTACTTATGGACAATATCTGACAGTGTCTCACTATGATAGGCCATGAGGTGGTCGTGCTGAGTGAGAATGACACCCACGACATAGTCTAAAGCATATGTTTCGATCTCAAAGGGATGTTGTAGGTATGGTAGTGAAAGTACTGGGGCTGAGCACAAGCGTTGCTTCAAATCATCAAACGTTTGTTGTTAGGACTGGCCCCATGCAAATTTTGCCTTACCACCACCCATGTTTATTTGGTTGAGGGCCCATGCAATATGGGAGAAACCCAACACGAACCTGTGGTAGAAATTAGCAAGTCCCAAGAAGCTTTGAAGCTCTGTGAGTGTTGTTGGGGATAGCCAGTCACAAATGACTTGGATCTTGGATGGATCCACATGTATTCCATGTTGATCAATGATGTAGCCCAAGTAATGGACCCTGTCCATGCTGAAGGAGCATTTTTCCAGGTTGGCGTATAGCTTGTGCTGCTGCAAGGTGTGCAGAACCTGTTGAATATGCTGCAAGTGTTCATCCCAAGTCTTGCTATAAATTAGAATGTCATCCAGATACACCACTACAAAAGTATCAGTGAATGGTCATAGGATATCGTCCATCATCCTCATGAAAGTGGATGGATAATTTGTCAAACCAAAGGGCATGACCAACCATTCAAAAATTCCTTCCTTTGACTTGAAGGCGGTCTTCCATAAATCTGTTTGTTCTATCGGGACCTGGTGGTAGCCAGACTTCAGATCAATCTTACTAAATTATTTGGCCCCTGTGAGTTGATCAAGGAGGTCATCGATTCGGGGAATCGGGTATCGGTTTCTGACAGTGATTTTATTCAGAGCCCGATAATCAATACAGATTTGCCAGGTTCCATCTTTCTTCTGTACCGGCATGATTAGGCTCCCGCAAGGTGATGAGCTAGGGCATATGTGCCCCTCGTGGAGTAGTTCTTGGATCTATCTCTTGATCTCCTCATTCTCTAACAAAGAGAGACAATAGACTATCCCATTGGGCAGCTGTGTGTCGGGGGTCAGATCGATGGGGTGCTTGACCTAGCAGTGCAGAGGTACCCCTATAGGTGAGGAGAAGATATCCGAGTATTCTTCCATGACCTTATCTACTTGCTTCTACTGTGTGGAGAGGTCAGCTGCAGAGACCCTGGATGTGGCTACGATCTTTCACTTATTCTGAGAGCGAATCATGAAGAAGAAAAACTTCACCATCTCAGAGATGACCTTCCTACATTTCTAAGAAGAGATCAAGGAAATATCACTAGGTGGGATTGCCTCGGTTATCCTGTACAATTTCCTGTTCAAAGTAATAATAATACTACAAGTCCTAGACTCATATACAACATGACATTTCCATAAATAAGGTTGGCCCAAAAGAACATCACAAACTTCAAGAGGAGCAACATCACACAATACCTCGTCTTTGAAGGGCTTGATGCCATACAACAGTCGACACTGTTGGTCGACGCGGAGATAGCTTCCTTGGCGGAGCCATCCAATGGTGTAGGGTTGTGTGTGTGGCATTGTTGGTAGGGATAGATGTTTGATGACCTCTTCTAAGATGAGGTTATTCTCTCTACCATTTTCAATGATGAAGTGTAGCGGGGTGCCTTTTACCCACATCTATGAATGGAAGAGGTGCTCTCCTTCTTCTAGCTCGTCTGGTTCATCAGGCTGGATCTTGGTGGTAGCAACGGTGGCACTGGGTTCTGCGTCAATGATCCATCTTCCCCTTTCTGGTTCTGTCTTGGAGTCAAAATCTACATCTGATTCAGAGGCTTTCACTTCGGCCACCAGTGACTTCTTTGAGCGATAGTCAGCAGTGTTATGCCAAGAGCTCTTATGGAAGTCGCACCACTTCTCGGTATCTTTCCTTGTCTTTCTGGTGTCCTTCTTTGCTTGCGGCTTGTATTGGTTGTCTTGATACTGTCCATCTTTTCTCTGTCCTTTGTTTGGTGGGTTGGGGCCGCCCTTTCCTAGCTTTTGTTGTGAGGGGTTCCCATGCCCAAATTGTCGTGTCTTTTGTTTGAACTTCTTCTCGATTTTGATGGCATATCGGTAGGCCATGCCCAAGGATGAGATGTCTAGAAATTCCATTTTGGTCTGGATGTATCTATGCAGAGCACCATGATACTTGAGCACCAAACGTCGCTCTGAATCTTTGATACCCAACTTGGTGCGCAAGGTATGGAAGATATTTGTGAAATCTAGCACTGCTTGGTCTCTTTCTTGCCGCAGTGTGGTCCATTTGGTATACAGGTCGTCATAACTTCTGACAAGGTAGTATTGTTTCTTAATAGCATCCCTGAAGGATTCCCAGGTGGCCATGACTAAAAATAATGAGGTTTCCTCTATTTCCTTTTTCTCACAAAAAGTTTCCCACCAATCTTTTACATGGGGAATGGCTTTGAGGAGCGCAAAAGTAATCTTTTATCTATTCGAAAATTTATGAACAAAAAAATAACCTTCTAGTAGATTCAACCACTTATCTACAACATCTGCATCTATCTGACCTTCAAATATAGGAATATCAAAGTTTGTTTTTACCTTGAAGGGGGCAGCATCTCCGTTCGAAGAAGATGCATCGCCTGTTGGTAGTCGCCAAAGGATTTGAGCGAAACTACCCATCATCTCATTCCTCTGTTGCATGAGGGGTTACTCAATCAACAGTTTGAAATGATCTCTTGTCCCATCATCTTTATTTTCTCTTTCCATGGGAGGTCACTTGGGCATGTGAGATCTTCTGTCCTTAAGAGAAACAAGCTCAAGACCCAACTCTTTGTACTCCGACCTCGTTGGGGACATGCATTAAGATGATAAAAAGAAGACTGCTTTGATACCACTGATCCGGATCTTATGAGAAGAACGAAATGAATAAAAATTATTAACAGGTTCTTAACACAAAATAATAGAGATACAGTAAAACTAGTTTTCTATTGAATAACGAAATAAGATGAAACTGCAAAATGCAGCGAAAACAAGCTTGTTGGAATGGTGGCGGATTATCTCTGAGAAGATATGTGACGGTAGCACACATTCAAAAGAATCCAGTTACAATGAGGCTCTGAAGGCATTTTTAAAATAAGCAAGAATGCCAAAAACTCCAGACATCCAAAAACCTAACCCTAGGAGATGAAATGCCAAAAGTCATGTGTGCCCCGTTTGGGTAAGCTAGTACATCAACTTCCCGGTATCGTAACTTTTGCATACGATCTCCATTTTAGGCGTGTGATAGACCGTTGGAAAGTTATCACCGAGGAGACTCATTTTGGGGGTTCAATTATTAATTTGGTTAACATTGAGGAGCTCGATACCAAAAAACCTTCATTTAGGCCCTCAAAATGGCCCCGGAAGTAAAAACTGCTAAATATAGTAAATTGCCAAAAATGTCAGAAAATTGTTTTGAGCCAGTTGGAAAAGGTGGGTGGCCACCGATATCCATATGGATCAGTAAGGCTCACTAGGAAACCCAAAAATTAGTCCCATTACTTCACAAAAACTTTCACTGCAACTGGTATTGCAATTGGTGTTGGCACTGCAACTAGTGTTCCAAATAGCACTACAATTGGTGTTGCAACTGGCACTGTAATTGGTTTTTCAATTGACACCGCAACTAGAATGAAGGAACTAGCACTGCTACTGCAATTTTTCTTCAATGATCTTAGTAGAGAGTTGTGCATCTAAATTCTAGTAGTTAGACTGTTCCAAAAGTGGTGTGGGCCCATAACCTGTTAGAATATTGAGTTGGATTAACCATATATAATATCACATTATTTTCACAAAACCATAGGCACATAGCCACCCTCAAGCACCATAAACTATGATAGATAGAATGATTATGGAACACTAGACCCAACAGATAACCAAGAGAGAGAGTGCACCTTTATCCAAAGGTATCACACCAAGTAGAAAGTCCTAAAACACAAACCAAGACTAGTACCCAGCTTTAGTCGTTGCAGCTGCACTCTTCCTCTAGACTTCCACACAACTTTCTTAAGTGTTAGTGTGTTTCCAAATGATCTCAGGAAAATTCTATTTATACTAATATGGTGATGTGAACAAGTGTCTTTTCAAGCAGGGCCAACCTATCCTTTTCTACATATAATACTTCAATATTACTTATTCTGCTAAGTTGACTTGTCTACTAGGGTTTTCACACATTTGTTTAGGTTTTCTCTTCCTTCCTTAAAATTCTATTCTAGTCAAGGTTTATCCATGGAGGTTAATACCTCCCGCAACTACCAAAACATCAATAAGGAGGGGGGGTGCAGACAGAGGAAGAAATATAGTGTGAGAGGGGGAGAGGGGAAGATAAAGAGAGTGAGAGAGTGTGAGGGACGGGGAGATATATAGGGGAAGTAGAGAGAGGGGGAGTGAGAGGAAGGAGGGTTAGATAGAAGAAAAGAGAGAAAGGTGTGGTGAGTGGGGTGGAGAGAGGGAGTGAGATACAGGGAGTGGGAGAGCGATGGTTAGATGAAAGAGGTAAAGAGATAAGGGGGTAGAGATGGATTGTTTGAGAGTGTTATAGGGTGGGAGAGGAATACCAAGACGCAGTAGAGAGAGAGAGGGGTGGGAGAGAGAAAGTGAGAGTGAAACTAAAAATAAAGAGAGAGAGAAAGAATTGGTAGATGTAGGAGAGAAATAGAGGAGACATAGTGGGAGGGAGGGAYAAAGGRGAAGAGGAAGGGGGATAGAGAYARAGATTCTAGAAGAAGAGACTTGGGGAAGYAGAGAGAGAGGAGGGGGGAGGGAAAGAGAGGGAGGGAGGAGGGAGAGAAATATATGGATGGAGAGTGAGTGAGAGGGAGAGAATCGATGAGTGGGATATATAGAGGGATTCAAACACTGTTGTGAATAAAGAATATTGAATCCACTAAAACACTATGCTTATATTAAAATAAAAAATTAGGATCAATGTACCATAATCATGATTAAACCATTTTAAATCATTATTAAATTGTAGGTATTGGCATGATGCACCTAGGTCTTGGGTTTGGCGGGGATTAAGATTAGAGTATAGGTTATGCATAGGATTAGATGGATCTAGAGGGGTCTAAGTCATGGTCTAGGTCTAGTTCATGTTCATATAAGTACTTGTATAAGTACTCCATTGGAATAAGAAGAAAAACTTAACACTCACCTTACAAAAATTGTTGCATTTCTCTGTTGCAAATATCCTTTATTCGTTGTGAGACCTACCTCTCCTTTATATGGAAAGAGAGAGAGAGGGGGAGGTAGAACTAGGGAAAAAGAGAAGGAGGAAAGGAGGGAGAGATAAAGAGGGGAAAAAAGAGAGTGAGAGTGAGACTAACAAGGAGAGAGAGAAATAGGTGGTAGATGTAGGAGAGAAAGAGAGAAGAGATAGTGGGAGGGAGGGGGGTAAAGAGAATTTGTGAGTGTGAGAGGGGGGAGAGAAGGAAAGAGAGGGGGGATGGAGAAGGAGTGTTTGTGTGTGTGAGAGGGAGGGAGAGAGAGGGAGAGAAAGAGAGGGGGTAGAGAGAGAGTGAGAGGAAGGGGGGGAGATATAGTGGGGAGGGGTATATGTATGAGAGAGAGAGAAGAGAGGGAGTGGGAGAGAGAAATATGGAGGGAGGGAGGAGGAGGTAGAGAGAGAGTGAGATTGAGTGTGAGAGGAAGGGTGGAGATAGTGTGAGAGGAAGGGTGGAGATAGAGGGAAGGGGGGSTAGAGASATATAAAKAGAGAAATSYARGGAKAGTAGAGGAGAGAGAGGGAGGGGGATATAATCAAYGAAAAATGGATGGGGGGAGGGGGGAAAAGAKCCAACAATAGAAAAAGAGAGGTCGAGAGTAAGATGGAGAGATTGAGGGATAGGGTTGAAATATAGGGGGTAGGGAAAGAAGGGGAGGGAGGGAGAGAGATAGGAGGAGAATAAGAGAGGTCAAGAGTGATATGGAGACAGATAGAGAGGGAGGTAGAATGAAAAAGAGAGAAATAGGGGAAGATAGAGATGTAATATCCCTAGGCCGAACCCAATTGTAATGCAAATGAGAATGTACTTAAGCTGGTGAGGTGTTTGATATCATTTTGTATGCACATTTAATGGCATAGTGTGTGCTTGTACTGCGCAGTAAAATGATGAAATGTACACATTCCTGGATACCGCGCACAGTAACTTGAGTGTGTGCGATATTGAGGACGGGGAGCCTTTGTGTATATGCTACGTTTTATAGGCTAGTGAGCCAGTTATTATAAGCTAGGATGCTTATGTTTTGATTAGGCCGGAGAGCCTATATGTTAAAGGCCAGTGCACCTATTTTTGTATATGTCTCATAATTAATATAAAATAGATTGATGCGGGCAGAACAACCAGGAGAAAAGGGCTAAGGTAGGGAGATTCAGCCAAAAAGGAATATTATATTAATATTTCTTAAATCATAAAGTATGGATAATTATTTTATCCCAAGTTCTAAAGTTGCGTACAAGTGGGCCAAATTATCTCCCAACATGACAAGTGTCAAGTTGGAGACATGCATACATATTGTTGGGACTTAGTTCATTTTCCCATCTCTTTCCATCATTCCTTCCATCGTTCAATATCCAGTCAATCGTCCATGATAATTCACACACCCATTGAGCTATCCTTCTTATCTTCATGATTGTACCTAAACCTGTATCCATACCCATTTTGTGTTGGTGTATTTGGTTAACTTGGGAGATGGACTGAAGAAGTGGGTTGTCTGGCCCATGGGATATTGAAGAGGTGGGTTATCAGGCCTATGAGAAATTATCTGGGTGAGAGAATTGTTGGGAATTGATTTCTTGAAGGTGCTAAACTACATCTACAGTTCTCTGAGACTTCTTGTCTGGCCTGTTACTGAATCTTAGAAAGGAAGTGGGGCAGCCGAAGGAATGTTGAGCAGAGAAGGGACACACTTCATGGGTGGGACATGCATGTGGCGAATGAGGAACTGTAGGATGTTAGTTTGAGTTGGCACCTGAGACAAAGTCTTTCCTGTTGTCTATGAGCCTTTAGCCTAGTTAGGAATCCCTTTACCTAGGTGGATTTTAGTCCCATCTTGAGGGTGACTCACTTTTGAGAGTGATGAACAGTGTGGTCTAAGGCTAGGAGGTTCATGGAAGGTCTGCATGTAGTTGGTAACATTCTTACCAAGATAAGTGCCAATTGTGTGATAAATTTACATGTTGCATTGTTATTTACATGCTTATTTTTATGGAATATCATATGTGTCGTTATAACTTTGTTTATTTTATGGGTATTTCCTATATATGTTGCATGTATATGTTTAATGTTATTTCAGTGTGAATCTGTGTAATTACAGATGTATTTGTATGTTTATGTTTTATATATAATGCTTCCGCAAGAGTTCTGTGTGTGTATATTTTAGTTGCATGCAGTTCGAAAATTTTATGTGGCATAGCTAAGTTGGATGTTGGGTATGTTACAATGTGTTCCGCAGAGAGAAAAGTAAGAGTTCTCTAGCGTAGCGTGGCCCAGAATGGATGGCCTGGAACGTTAAAACATGGTATCAGAGCTTCAATTTTCAACATTGAGCCTGGATGGGCTGAGAAAGTTGAGTTGAAGCAAAATGTCATAGAGGATTTATTTCAAAGTGGCTAAATTTCAGTTTGTAGGGCGTCCATACTAAAAACTAACAACAATTGGGTGGAATTGGGGAAAATCCCCAATTTCTGTTGTTAAATTCATGAGAAAATGGAGAAATTCGGCCAAGTGATGAGATATTCCTGATTTAATATCAGTTCTAGAAAATCTGGATCTAGAATGGGTCGAATTTGAACTTACAGTGAAGCCATGACAGATGGAGCGATTTTAGTGGTTAAAATTCTCAATTTTCAAATTGATTTTGGATAAATTCGTTCCAAAAATGTCAACCCACAATGATTTGTTGTTGCAGAGGTTTAATGGGTGTTATCAGGGTGAAATTGGACAAATTTCATGGTTGAAGAATGTCGATGGTAAATTGGGAAAAAAGTTAATCCAAAAGCCCCAATTTCTGTAGCAGAATTCACAAGGAATTGATGCGCATAAAAATGAATGTGCATATGTGGGCGCACTAAAAATGCATGATGTGTAGTGAAAATATTGTGATAGGTACAATTCAGCACTTTGTGGCAAGATATTGGCGTGCTGGTGCGCACGCTAAATTTTGGTGTTGCGCGGAAAATTTTTAGTGTGTGGGTGTGCGCGCTAAATTTGGGCGTCGCAAGGAAAAATGTTGGTATACAGGACTGGGCGATAAATTTATCATTCCACGGTGTGCACACACATAACAATTACGCACATGATGTGTGCAATGTTGGCAGAGCGCTGAGGCGTTTTGTTGGTGTGCACGCAATGTGGGTATATGTTGTTACCTGATGGTTTAATTAGTGGTGCGAGCAGAGTTTTGGTGCGCAGTGGAGACATACTAAACTCTGGCATGGTGCAACACATAGAGTCTAATGTGCCCAAAATATCAGCGTGCGATACAAAAAACTGCGTGCAATAGGTATTAGTGTAAGAACCAAAACTGCGCGCGATGAATATTAGCGCGCAAAACAAAAGTAGTGTGCAGTTATTGGCGCAACAGAGAAGTGATGCACAGTGGTTATAGGTGCGCGAAGCAAGATTTACCTTGTGATGTTGCTACGCATGGTAAATATGGTTGTACAGGTTGAAATTTGTGTGCGTGAATTCGTTTGAAGGGTGAACAACAATAGAAAACCAACGATTTTCTGCGACGTTTTATATCATTTGAACGTCATCTTTTTGCAGCGCGTTTTTGAGGCCCTTAACAACATTTCTAGCTACTCAAAAACCACGAGAATAGAGTGTGCCAAGGAAAATTATGTCTCTTCATCTCAAATAAAAGAACTATGACAGAGCTTTCTAATGGTGTAAACCATTCGTCAAATGGAGCTTTTATGAGAAAGTTATAGTACAAACAATGAAGGGTAAATTTTAAGACTCATCTAACTTCAAAGGGCCATAAGTTTATGCTCTGGAACCAGATTGAGGTGTAGGAGTAGTCAATGGAAATATATGGAACCACAGAAGACATTACAAGAGATGATATAAATTTATGGGCATGTTAAAAGCGTTTAATATGGAAAATAAGGAACCTGTAGCATACCAGTTACAATATGGTATTTTGGCCTGGAATTTCAGCAGGTTGTAACTAGCATCCCAAAACCCAGAAAGAGATGAGACTTGGAAATAATGTTCATAATATGTATATGAGGAAACCCAATTGAGATCCTATGAAAATTTCAAGGAAGTAGGTGAAAAAATGCATAATTACAACGCAGAGTTGCACCAAGTTAAAAAATGAATAGAAAAATGAATGGGCATTTTTTTTAAAATAGCCATAACTTTCTACTCAAGAGTTGGAATTGAGAATGGGAGAAGGCATTGGAAAGGTGTAGGAAATTTGAATCTAAATATCCACCCATAAAATTGATCGGGGAATTCGATTTTCCATAAAATTAGAAGAAAGAATTCTGATATATTATTATTGAGCCAAAATGGTTCATATTTTCATGAAATTGTTGAAACAGTTAGCCAGACAAAGTTTTGTTTGTTGCACATTTTGGAGAGTTAACAACAATTAGATCAGTTCAAAATCAGAATAGAGTCAAAAGTAATGGAATATTCACAAAGGACTTACAGTCAGGAGGATGACATTAGAGGGATGGATGTCCATTTGGGCATTGAAGAAACAAACTTTAATGGACATGGAGATGAAAGGAATGAAAACATGAAAATGATAGAGACCATTAAAAATTTGCAGAACGATGTCTAAATCCATAAATATGATAATGAAAGGCTTATCAAAGCCAAGGATCAACAGGATGACTTCAACATGAAGTTATTGTAGAGCTTGAACCGAATAGAAAAGAAATTGGACAAGGAGAGTGGCTCAAGCAAATCTGGAAGTCATGGGCCTTCTGAAGAGAAAAGAAGAACCAAATGTGTTAGTAGACATCACTACCACTCCTCGAGGCATTCCAATAAGAGAGCACACAACAGCTCAAGTCCATCCCCTATCAAGAAGAACAAGAGGTCTGGGGAAGATCAGCTACGAGGAGAAATGAACAAAATCAAACCTCCTACATTTGATGGTGAGCACAAAAGGGATGAAGATGTAGAGACATGGTTGATGGGCATGAGAAAGTATTTTCAATTTCATAATTATTCTTCTCATGTAGAAGGTATAATGTCCATCTATCAACTCAAGGGAAAGGCATCCATGTGGTGGGATCAGCTTGTGCAGGTGCATATTTGAACATCTTGTCTTTAGGTTCTTATGACTGTCTAATTCGGATGGATTGGTTGGACCAGCATCATGCTATCCTATATTTTCATAACAAGGCATTTAATTGCTTGGATGAGGAAGGGAACCTAAAGAGAGTGCAGGGAATTCCTAGGGAAGTAACCATTAAAGAAATTTCATCATTGCAGTAGAAGAAATGTTACAGAAAAGGGTGTCAAATATTTGCAGCCCATATGGACGAGACACCTAAAGATAAGTTGCTAAATTTGGAAGATTATGAAGTCCTAAAAGAGTTTGAATATGTGTTCAAGGAGGTACCAAGACTACCCCCAAAGAGATATATTGATTTCTCTATAAATTTGATTCCTGGAGCAACTCCAGTGTCAAAGGCTCCTTATAGAATGAGTACACCAGAGATGAAGGAGTTGCAAATGCAACTTGAAGAAATTCTGAAGAAGGGTTATATACGCCCAAGTGTGTTACCTTGGGGTTCTCTAGTCTTGTTCATGAACAATAAAGATGGAACATTAAGATTGTGCATTCATTTCAGATAGTTGAATAAAGTGACTATTAAAAACAAGTATCCTCTGCCAAGGATTGATGATCTTTTTAATCAATTGAAGGATGAAAATATATTTTCAAAGATAGATATCAAGTCATGATACCATCAGGTAAGGATTAAAGAGGAATATATCAACAAGACTTCCTTCAGGACAAGGTATGGTCATTATGAGTTCACAGTGGTGCCATTTGGGTTGTCAAATGCACCGACTATTTTCATGTTCTTAATGAATGGTGTTTTCCGAGAATATTTATACAAGTTTGTCATTGTTTTTTTGGATGACACTATTGTATATTCCAAGTCAAAAGAAGAGCATGAACATCATTTGAGGATGGTGTTGCAAGTGGTAAGGGAGCATTAGTTGTATGCCAAGTTGAGCATGTGCTCATTTTATCAGAAACAAATTCATTATTTGGGTCATATCATTTCAAAGGATGGGATAATAGTGGATCCTAAGAAGATAGAAGCCATTAGAGAATGTCTGGTGCCAAAGAATGTGATAGAGGTCAGATCATTCATGGACCTTGTAGTCTACTATAAGAGATTTATTGAAGGATTCTCAAAGATTGCACACCCAATCACTTCCTTGCAAAAGAAGGGTGTGAAGTTTCAGTGGAAATTGGATTGTGAAAAGATTTTCCAACACTTGAAACAATTATTGACAAGTGATCCAATACTAAGGATTGCAGACTGTAATGAAGACTTCATTGTTTGCACAGATGCATGTAAAGAAGTTCTTGGTGGAGTCCTCACTCAAAGTGGGTTTGTTATATGTTATGAATCAAGGAAGTTGAAGGAGCATGAAAGACACTATGCCACTCATGATTTGGAGTTGGTAGCCATAGTGCATGCCTTGAGTAAATGAAGACACTACCTCATGGGAAAAAGGTTTGAGCTGAGGACAGACCACAATGATCTGAAATATTTATTTGTTCAACCAACTCTAAATGCTAGGCAAACCAGATGGTTAGAATTTCTAATTGAATATGACTTTGATATAAAACATATCAAGGGGAAAGAGAACACAATGGTTGATGCACTCAACAGAAGAGTACATGAATTGCATGCTACAACCATTAGCATGTATCAATCAGATTTGAAAGATGGAATTATGGAGGCTTCCAAATCAGATTTGCAATACAAGGAATTAGTGTCAAAATTACAACAAGGTATTTTGCAGCAGAAAATTGAGGAATATAAGCTAGATAATGATGAAATTT
>JZKD02S1896705.1:31601-48259 GCA_000966675.3 Picea glauca | reverse complement strand
TAGCTCGTAGTTGAATAATGAAATCAAATTCCCTCAATCAATGGCAGGACAACAACATGCCATGTTTGTTAGAGATTTCTCTCTATGTAGTCCAAGATACTTAGTAGTGATAATAAGAATTTCCTCAATGATCAGTGCAACTTGGAGCGATTGGAATATTCACATGACATAGTCATGATGGGAAAACAAATTTTTTGATAGTTAATGTGAGAATAGGATTGACAGATAAATATTCTAATTTCCTTTTCTGAGCAAGAACTTTCAACTTGGGTTCAAGATTGGTAGAGTTTCCAATTCTCATGCATGAATAAAATTGATTGTGCAGATAGTTTTGTCCACTACGTGCATAGGCATCCTGGTGGCAAACCCATTCAACATAATCAACCTCTTGAATGTCAAGGCCAAGAATTTTCCAATCAAATCCTGCACCTTCTAATTCCACTCTCCATTTCAAATCAACTGCAAGTTTCTCAGAAACCCTTGAACTTCTAGTGAAAAGGGACATGCATGGATCTCGCTCTAGAATTTTTTTATACATGATGCTACCTTCATAGTTGAAAAAATCTACTCATTTAATAGGAATTCCACACTCAGTAAGAAGGATTTACATTTTCTCCATTACTATGCTCGGAAGATTGACAACATTGATAAATGAATGATTTATGTAGAGGAAGTAAATAACTAAGGTTTATTTTTACACACAAAGTAGACATATCAAAACTGGCATTGCGGAAGAATATTTACTTCCTAGAAGTTATTTCAACCTCAACTAGTTTATTTAGTCATCTGAGATAAATTTTAATAGTATAATCAACCAAATCATATATTTTAAATTACAAAATTATGTATAAAATCTACGAAACCATTTTTTTCTTCTGCATATTTCTTGATGACATAACAACACTAAAACTGATCTAGATTATTTTGAGAAGGACACGAAGACAAAAATATAACCGATAGATAATAAGTAAATACACAGAGATAATGCAGAGAACACATAAATATAGTGAAAACCAACTTCTATTAATGAACAAGAGAGAAAAACATTGTAGAATGGGGTAGTCTGTCTATGAAAATAAAGAGATGTTGGCTACACTTCATTTGCAACAAGATTTACATCACACTCCATTGCATTCTTAAAGGGCCTCCTTCACCTCAATTGTATATGAGAGAGTGAGAGGAGAACAATTCCCATGATGCATGTGGGATAAATTGGACTAAGTTTATAAAATTCCATAGGCATGTAAAACACTAGGAATTCCCAAGCGGTCACCCATTCTAGTACTACTCTAGCCTAAGAATGCTTAACTGGTGGGTTCTAATGGAATCTAGTGCATTAACACTATGTTTTAGGCATGCACCTAAGACCACTAGGAAATCATTACATGATGTCTGTAATTAACAAATGAAGATGTCATTACATTCCATTCACCATCAAAAGGGTGAATATCATGGTTTATCAAAACCACAGGCTCAAAATGGTGATTCAGTAGAAAATGTGGATGGCCACTGAGATCCATCTAGATCATTCCTCCCCCTTTAGGAAGAAATAGTCCCCATTGCACCAAGTTCCCTTGGGAAACGGGGAGACTTCTGCTTAATATGAAGCTTGGTGCACTGCTTGCCTTTCTAAAGAAGTTGTCTCGCTTAGCTTGTTGAAGGTTGTCATGGACTTGTTGTTGGAGGGGTTGGATCCATTCAACCAATATAGCTTCAAGATCTACCTGAGTGTGGGAGGACTCTGTCGGCGAAGATTCAACATGAAGAGTATGAAGGGTTATGTTATAACCTTCCTTGACTGGGCAGTGTGGAGGCACCCCTATAGGTGCAACAAGAACATCTTGGTACTCTTCTACAATCTTGGCCATTTTCTTTTGATGGATAGAAAGGTCTTGGGATGAGGCTGTAGTGGTTGTAGTCTCCTTATTTTCACCTTCTGAATAGATTTTGAAGGGGCTAAACTTTGCATTATGAGAGATTACTTTGTGGCATTGTTTTGGTTGGAAAATAGTCAGAACTACCTTTGGTATCCTGTATAGTTGACCTCCCAGAGTAACAATGGAACTACGGGGTCGAGACTCATAAAAAACATGACACCTCCACATATATGTCTAGACTAATTGAAAATCATAGACTTCTAGTGAGGAAACATCACACAATACCTCATCGTTGAAGGGATTAATGTCGTCGGACATGAGACACTGCTGGATGACACAAAGATCTTGACCCTGGCGAAGCCACTAGTTGTTGTATGGTTGTGGGTGTGGTGTTGTTCCAAAATAGAAATTCTTGAAAACCTATGCTAAGATGGTTTTCTTTTGAAATCCACTATCAACAATAAAATGTAGTGGGGTCCCCTTCACCCACATATGTGAATGGAAGAGTCTCTCCTCCTCCTCAGGATGTTCTTCTGGTTGGATTGTTGCAGTTGCAACAGTAGCAGTGGGTTATGCATCAATGATCTATCTCCTTTTATTATTTTCTGAATCAGGGTCCAAGTTAGGGTTCAAATCTTTCTCTTTGAGCTCAACCACCAATGACTATATTGAATGAAATTCATCAGTGTTGTGCCAAGGGATGTTGTGGAACTCACACCACTTTCTGGTGTCTTTCTTATACTTCTCATTACCCTTCTTTTCTTGCATGTGGGACTAGCTCTCTTGAGGTTTTTCTTCATTTCTCTATCCTTCATTATGTCATTTATAAATTCCTTTACCATGCTTCTCCCACTTACTCTTCTGCTTGAATTTCTGCTCAATTTTGACTGCATATCAATAAGCAACTCCCAATGAGGAGATGTCCAATAAATCCATGTTTGTTTGGATGTACATGTGTAGACCACTGTGATACTTCAAAACCAAGTGTTTATCAGAGACTTTGACACCCATATTTGAGCACAAGGTATGAAAAATGTTGGTGTACTCTGGCACCGTCTTGTCTCTTTTCTGATGTTGAGTTTTCCATGTCATGTATTGGTCATCATAGTTTCTGACATGGTAGAAATACTCCTTTAAGGAATATAAAAAGGTAACCCGAGTGGGTTCTCTCCCAAATAGTGTAGATTCATCTATGGTGTACCCCTCCCAGTAACCTTGCCACCAAGATTTAAGGAGCACAAAGGTGATCTTTTCACTATCGGAAATTGTTTGGACAGAGTAATAACCTTCTAGCAGGTTCAACCATTTTTATAGAGCATCTTCCTATATCTGGCCTTCAAATAAGGGAATATCAAAATTCACTTGTACCTTTAAGGGTGTCACACTTACAAAATAGGTTCTTGTCGAAGATGCCTCAGTCATTGCCATCGATATTCTTCGACGGATCTAAGCAAAGTGGTCCATCATATTGTTCCTCTGTCACACAAGGGATTCCTCAAGAAATGTCTTGAAATGATATCCTACCTTTTCATCTCTCTTTTCTTCTGCCATGGGAGGTTGCTTCGGCTGGAGAGAGTAGTTTTCCTCAAGCCAAACTAGCTCAAGACCCAACTCTATATACCCTGACCTCATCAGGGACCTTCTCTGAGAAACGATAAGGAGAAACCTGCTCTAATACCACTGACCCATATTATTTGGAGAATGACATGAAGAGAAAAATATAACCAATATATAATAAGGAAATACAAAGAAATAATGCGTAGAACACAAAAAATAGTGAAAACCAACTTGTATTAATGTACAAGAGAGAAAAAAATTGTAGAATGGGGTAGCCTATCTATGAAAAGAAAGAGATGTTGTCTACACTTCTTTCGGAACAAGGTTTACATCACACTCCATTGCATGCTTAAAGGGCCTCCTTCACCTCAATTATATATGAGAGAGTGAGAGGATAACAATTCCCATGATGCATGTGGGATAAATTGGAATAACTTTATAAAATTCCATAGGTGTGTAAAATATTAGGACTTCCTAGGTGGTCACCCATTCCAGTACTAATCTATCCTAAGCATGCTTACCTACAAACTTTTAATGGGATTTGGTGCATTAACGCTATGTTTTAGGCATGTACATAAGACCACTAGGAAATCATTACATGATGTATTTAATTAACAAATGAATATGACATTACATTCCATTCCCCATAAAGGGTGAATATCATGGTTTATCAAAACCACATGCTCAAAATGGTGATTCAGTGGAAAAGGTGGATGGCCACTGAGATCTATCTGGAACAAAAAAACCCACATACATTCCCCACACATCACAAGGAGCATCTCCTTCTTTGTTGTCCAATACATCAAAAACTACTCCTTCTCGTGTTATTCAGTCTATGCATAAAAGTTCCAGTCTATTATCTCAAGTTTCAACAGAGTTCTCTATGGTTTCTTGGATTTTTCCCAAGGATACCAACTTCCATTGATGGTTGGTTGGCCTATCATGGGATTGGATCCCTTTTTCCAATGTATAACATCTCAAAACTCTCCTGCACTACTTTTTCTAGCATCTCTCCTCAACCCATTTGAATTTCCCTCATGCCAAATGGGTAGATAATTCCAACACAACTTCTCTTCCTAGATCCAAGAATGTAGGGGAGCCAATTTGCTAAAATTAGGAGTTGGGGCTTGGATTGAGGAGTTTGTTTCCTCCACTCCTCTTAACTCTCTTTTTTTTTCAAATTGGGTCAGGATTCAAGATAGCATAAGGTATATGATTTAGGTATTATCTCAAGTTTCAACATAGTTCTCCATGCTTTCTTGGATTTTTCTCAAGGATACCAACTTCCATTCATGGTTGGTTGGTATATCATGGGATTGGATCCCTTTTCCCAATGTCTAAGATCTCAAAACTCCCCTCCACTACTTTTTCTAGCATCTCTCCTCACCCCATTTGAATTTCCCTCATGCCAAATGGGTAGATAATTCCAACACAACTTCTCTTCCTAGATCCAAGAATGTAGGGAAGACAATTTTCTAAAATTAGGAGTTGTGKCTTGGATTGAGGAGTATGTTTCCWCCACTCCTCTTAACTCYTTTTTTTATGAATTTTTTTTTGAAAATTGGTTGAGGATTCAAGATAGCATAAGGTAKATGATTTATGTATAAACCACCCATTAGACCCCSTCACCTTTCCCCTCTTGTAGTATTGTAACACCCTGTTTCCCCTAGTCTATAAATATAACTATATTGGCCAGGGAACTATGGAAAACTCAAAGGTGTGAATGTTTGTTTTGATGGACCTTTGAATAAAAGGTCGATCAATGTAATTTTTTTTATTTTAATAGAAAATGGATACGTATTGCATGGATGCTATGAAGAGGATGTGCTAGGAGAGACAATGATTGATAATGAAAAGGTGGTGGAGGGGACTCAGAATGGTTGAGTTAACCTCCACTGAACCAATACTATGCTAGATTTAAATTTCTCAAGATTAGAACAACCCTCTGACCATGAATGAATTCCCGCCAAGATGGTAGGTAGGAAGGCCTCCTCAAGATTTAATGAGGGGATGGAGAAGACTTCCCATATGTAAGGCTTCCGAACCTAACCATGGACTGGGGAATTCGAGCCATATGAAATCTTGATGAGGAAGGAAAGAAAGGAAGTGTGGTGTGGGAAGAGAGGACCTGTGAAGAGTGTAGAGACAAGAGCCAAAGATCTCCTATTCGAAGAAGGATTGAAAGCGAAAAAGTGAATTTTGATCACGGAGAATAGAAACAGAGCTAGGAAAAGGAGAGTAACCTTCATCCTTATCTATTCTTGTATTAGGAGAAGGAGAGTAACCTTTGTCCCTAACTTACATTGATATGGAAGTAAGAGATTGAATCTCAAATCATAGTGGCCTAAGTTCGGGGGTGGATATTGATAAATCCATTGGGAGTGACTGAGCCTATGGTTGGGTGGAAACGATCATCCCTCTCAACAGTTTCATCATGCCTTATGGTTCTGATAAGTGTTTTTATGCCTTGTGATTTGAATTGTAAATAATGGATGAATTCTTGTATTTATGTTCCTATAAATGGTTTATGTATTGAATGATTAAGTTAAGATTATGCATTCGTTCCTTGAGAACTTTTACATCTTCTTGATTTTTCCCTTATGCTCTAGTTTAATTCCTCGAAATCACTTTCCCCAGGGAATTTCATCATCATCTTAGAGTCAAGTGAATACTTCCCTGATTGCGAAGGTTGAATCCCGCAATCACTACAAGGAAAGAGTTTATTAAACTCAGGAGAGGTAGTGCATGTATGCACCGAATCTATTCAAGGTGGGCAGAGAATGAGACCATCTTAAGTTCTAGAGTTGAGTAATGAACTTAAGGGGTGTGCAGAAGAATTCTACCAAGCATTATGTTTAAGAGAAAGAGCACAAAAATATTAATCCTTTCAACACCAACAAAATATCAAGAAGAATAGTGAGTTTCAAGTGTCGAAATGGAATATCCCTTCCTTTGGAAGATGAACGAATGAGACATGTTCAAGAGAATCCAAGGTCTATTGGAACCATTATATTTGAAGAAGGGGCATAGGTGTTAACTCCTCGACTCCCTCAATCTTCGCAAGTTTGATGAATGTGGGTAATCATCGTGAAGGCGACGAATCCTCTAAAACCTGAAGTAGTGATGTGACCTAGACCGTAGACCCAAGGATATATTGAGACCCTCCTTGACCGTCGTATTGGTGAGATCATAGTTCACACATCGGGAGAATTACACATTGGCACGACTAAACTTCTGAAACCAGAAATTGTGATGTGATCTATACCATTGGATCGAGGAAGGTCGTGGACTGTCGATCTGACACAAGTATATTAACGCAAAGAGTACATGGGAATTAAAAATTCCCTAAGGACCAAGCTTAGAACAAACAAGCACTTTTTAGAAGTGTAGATGAGGTCCAAGAGGCAAACTTTTTTCAAGTTCGTAAGCTCAAAAGGGAAAGAGGAAGTCAAGACCCATACATCAGGGCTTGTAGGAAGTAAAACTAAGGTCGAGACCTTCAAAATATCTGATATATTCCAAGTCAGGAAGAAGGAAAAATATCAGGGAGGATAATGGCCTAGAAGAAATCAAAGGAGGAGCGTGGGTTGAATTCACCTCGTGGAAATTGAAAGTTCAGAAGGGGTGATTCCAAGTTATTTGGAAGAGAGTCATTGAAATCCTAGACGGATGGTAGAAATCCCTAGAGGAAGAAGCATCGATAGCCATGTGTCATTGGATCTAGTAAAAATGCGAGGAGGATAAGGGATGAGATTCATTCAACACTGGAAATCTCAGGAGAGATAATGATCCATTGATCTAAGGAAATATCAAACCGTTGATTCCTTTTGTTGGAAAAGAGACTTAGGGAAATCAGAACTTGGGGGTCTAGAGAACGGAGGAGGTTGTTTTCGAAAGTCGCAAAACACAAACTTATGATTCATGAGAAAGGATCTGGGTTGTCAAATAAGAGACAGAGGGGAGGAGCACGCAGAAAAGAGGAGAACAGATCTGAGCCGTTAGATCTGAGTGTGTGGACCAACAACCATTGGATCCCTAGGAAATTGCACGAGACTAGTTCAGAAGTCATCGGAACCATCCATCGTTAGAGTTGACAGGTGATAGCAGATCCAGGAGTTAGAGAACTCGAAATTCAAAATATTTGCAAGGGGAAGAGTGGAGTTGATCCTAGCCATCGGTGTTGGGAATGACATGTGGTGAGAGATCATCATTTCAATGACTCGTGACTCGGGGAATTCAAAGGAAGAGTTGTGAGGACTCACAAAGTGAAAACTTGCAAGTTGATATGAGTCATTGGATCGAGGAAATCCATGGACCATCAAACTAAGGTGAATGTAGAATTAGGAAAGTCAAGGTTGGATCACATGCAAATACCCAACATGCGAAGTCGCGAAGCTCTCGTAAGATTGGCCTTAGGTCATAGCTAGAGTTCACATTGGTGAAGGCTTACAGAGGATCTAGCATGCGCTAGGCTCTAGTTCTAGAGTTCAGGATTCAGAGAGTCGAGGTTGGCTCACGCATGATTACCTGACATGCGAAGTCACGAAGCGCCTTTTGGTTAGGCAAGTGGTCACAACAGGTGGTCACGTGGAGAGAACTCACACCTAGTGCTTGTTCGCACAGGCGTAGTTTTCACAAAAGGACCTGTGGATATGCACTAAATATGGCAGTAGGGAATCAAAGAGATTCTTCAGCGTGAGGAGTAAGAAGACCCAATGACTGGGATTTTGGGATGATTCCTCGACTTTCCAATTTAGGAACTATAGAAAGAGAGGATTTTTTCCTGAAAGGAGAATGAACATTTTTTTTTATTATTTCTTGCCCATCATGGGTGTGTTACAAATTGGTATCATAGAATGGTTACAACACTTGGCCTTCTTGGGCTCATGAACAAGTCTCTTAAAAACCATATTTAGAGTAATTTTAAGAGAGACACTCTATCTGGCCTCCTTCTTAAAAAGTATGGTTAACAATTTTATTGAAGAAAAGAATGAAACTTTCCACTGTGTCTATGCATTTAATAAATCTGAACTGTGTATTGCTCATAAACTAATAGATTGTTAGCTAACAATAAGTTTTTTTTCAGCACTCGAGCAGTCAGTAAATCATGGGAAAACTTCAAGACTAAAGGATGGTGACGTGTCATGAAGTGGGGGATGACTCCCACAATAGAGACGAAGAATATGATGAAAGGAGGGTGGTGGAAACCCCTCTAGATCTGTATAAAACTGTAAGGAGCCTCAAGGATGAATTAGAGAGTTGCAAGGATGACAATGAGAGATTTATAAAGGAGCAAGAAAAACAAACAAAAATTAACGCAGTCTTGTTGCAGATATTGTCCGACATACAGAGGCAACTACAACATGATCCTACAACCAGTCATGTGGACCAATGACGTAAGAAGAGAAGTCAAAGTCTATCTGAGATCCGAAAACATGCCTCCATAAGTTACGACACTAGGAGAAGAACCTCGAACAAGGCCCAACCTAGAGGCAGGGGACACTCATCGGTAGAGTCCTCTGGAAAGGAAGATGGAAAATCCGAAGGATCTTCTAGTAGTAGAGAAAGCTCGCATTCTCAAAGGAAAGGAAAGAAGAGGAAGATTTCCAAAAATCACGATCTTGAAGAATTCAAGAAAGCCAAACCACCCTCTTTCGATGGAGATATTAGGATGGGAGAAGAGGCTAAAGTTTGGCTACTTGGTTTAAAGAAATACTTCAGAGTCCATGATTACTCTGAAAATTTGAAGCCTCGAATAACCATCTTTAACTTGAATGGAAAGGCTTCCATTTGGTGGGAATACCTTAGGAATGGGAAAGGAGTCCATGAGAAGGACTTGTCATGGAAACAATTTTAGAAATACATTAGGAAGTAGTATCTGTCATAGAGATACATGGATGGGAAGACTAAGGAATTATATGAACTAAGGCTAGGGAAACTCACCATAGATGAATTTGTCAATAAATTCCTTGTACTACTGAGGTATGTACCCTACATAAAAGATGAAAAGGTAAAAATGCAGTGGTTCGTTAGGGGGTTACCTTAGACCTACCGGGATAGGATTGAGTTTGACAAACCAAATACCTTAGAAGAAACTATCTGAAAGGTGAGGTATAGTTATGAACATTTTGGGAGTAAGACAAGACCTCAGGAGGACTGGAAGAAGAAGAGTAGTTCAAGATTCCAGAAGAAGGGGTTTAAATCCTCAAGATTCAAGAACTATGGAAAATATTCTAGAAGGATCATTCCTACTAGAAGTGTATATTAGAAAAATTCCCCCTCTCAAAGTGGAAATAAACCTTTTAAGATAGTCCGAGAAAAGAACGATAACCTAAAGAAGGAACCCTTAAAATGTTGGGGTTGTGGAGAAGATCATCGATTGAGGGACTGCCCACACAAGCAACAAAATAGTAAGAGAGTCTACAATATCCAAGAAGCTACCACTATCAATGATTTGGCTAGGAGAATGGCATGAATCTATGCAGCCTTGGACAATAATCAAGCCGACCACCAAGATTTAGTAGTGGAGCTAGAAAGTATGATTGCCAACCATCTAGTTTCTATTTTAAATGACACAGGTTCTAATTTGAGTTATGTGGCCCCTCAAACTGTTGATAAGTGTAAACTGCAACCAATTAGACATGTTAAACTGTGTTTGGTGCAATTAGTCACTGGGACCAAATGAAAGGTGGAAGAGTTCATACCAGTCGGTTTATTCATCATGGGTGGATTTCCCACCCAAGTGACCCTTAACATACTTCCCCTGGGATATTATGACATGTTGATTGGTATGGATTGGTTGGATGATTATAAAACTAAATTGCATTGTTATCATAACACTTTACAATGTTTAAATGAATAAGGGATAAAAATGACCCTCCAACGGATTCAAAAGCCTGTCTTAGTGAGACAAATATCATCCCTTCAAATGAAAAAATATTGTAGAAAGGGGTGTTCCTTATATGCCATACAGGTACTGGAATCTATTGAGAATGACAAACCAAACCTAGAGGAGCACCCCATATTAAGAGAATACAAGGACATGTTTCCAGAAGAGGTACTAGGTCTACCTCCAAGAAGGGATATCAACTTCTCGATAGAACTTACACCAGGAGTAGTACCAACATCTAGAATTCCATATATAATAAGCACACTAGAACTAGTTGAGATCAAGCTAAAACTAAAGGAGATGATGGAAAAAGGCTATATCCGACCCATTGTATCTTTGTGGGGAGAGACCATCTTGTTTGTCAAAAATAAATATGGCACACTTCAATTGTGCATATATTACAGACAACTCAATAAGACAACCATAAAGAACAAGTACCCCTTACAAAGAATCGATGACCGATTCGGCCAATTGGGAGGTGCTTCTATATTCTCGAAGATCAACTTAAGGTCTGGATACCACCAAGTTCAGATTAAGGAAGAATACATCCACAAAACATCCTTCAGGATGAGATATGGTCACTATGAATTCATGGTGGTGCCTTTTGGGTTAACCAATTCCCCCACCACTTTTATGTGCTTGATGAGTAATGTACTCATCAAATTCCTGTACAAATTTGTATTGTTTTTCATTGATGATATCCTAATCTACTCCAAGAACATGGAGTACCAAGAATAACATGTTAGACTCATAATTCAAGTACTAAGAGAGCATCATCTCTACGCTAAGTTTAGCAAGTGTGATTTCTTTTAGAAGAAAGTCCATTACTTAGGCCATGTCATTTCTAAGGAAGGAGTGGTGGTGTACCCTGAAACGATCAGCTTTATTATGGAATGGCCTACCCCAAAGGATGTATCCGATATTAGGTCCTTTATTGGCTTAGCAGGATACTATAGAAGGTTCATAAAAGGGTTTTCCAATATTGGTTGTACAATCACTTCAATTCAGAAGAAGGGGATTAAATTCATTTGGACATCAAAATGTGAAGAAATATTTCAAGAACTGAAATACCTCCTGAACCATGCACCCGTGCTGAATATTGTAGACCTAGATAATGATTTCCTCGTGTTTATATATGCCTAGAAGGAAGAAATAGAAGGATTCCTTATGCAAGAGGAATGTGTAATTTGCTACGCGCCCTGGAAATTAAATGAGCATGAGATCAATTATGTGACCCATGACCTACAGTTGGCAACCATAGTACATGCCTTAAAAATATGGAGGCACTACCTCCTAGGAAGGAGATTTCTGCTTATGACAGTCCATTCTAGGTTGAGGCACCTGTTTGATCAACAAAAACTCAATACCAGGAAAGCTAGGTGGATGGCTCTCCTTAGTGAGTTTGATTTCGAAATTAAACACATCAAAGGAACGAAAAATAAGGTGGTCGATGGCCTTTGAGTAATTATAAAAATGATTCATCTAGCAGAAGTAAGCACCTACAAGATGGATGTCAGGGAAAGAGTCAGAAATGCACAAGAGACATATGCATTCTTCAATACCATGACCTCATACCTAAGACAAGAGCCTACAGAGATAAATTACGAAGGCTATCGAATGCTCGAGGAAAGGCTGCTGACTTACATAAACAGATTGTATATTCCAAAATGTGATGAATTGAAGAGGTTCATAATGGATGAACTGCATAAGAGAGCATATAATCGTCACCTAGTATATCAGAAGATGATCACAACCACTAGGAAACAATTCGATTGGCCTGTATTGAAGAAATACATAGCTAACTATCTATATAAGTGCCTATAATGACAAGAAGTTAAGGTAGAACAACAACACCCAACATGATTTCTACAACCCCTACCATGTCCTTGGATTTCATCATCGGATTACCAAAGTTGAACAAGAAAAATGGTGACTTCATGGTCATGGTGGACAAACTGATTAAGTCTACTCATTTCATCCCTGTCAAGTCAACTTGCAAGGCAATAGATATTGACAACATTTTCATGAAGGACATATTTAGATTGCATCCCATGCTCAAGAAAATTGTATCTGACAGAGATACCAAATTT
The DNA here is from genome assembly GCA_000966675.3 of Picea glauca. Lineage (NCBI taxonomy): Eukaryota > Viridiplantae > Streptophyta > Pinopsida > Pinales > Pinaceae > Picea > Picea glauca. The sequence continues at coordinate 35,846 of JZKD02S1896705.1, read as the reverse complement.
ACTTCAAATTTTTGGAAATCCCTAATGGTCGGTTTTGAGACCAAATTTTTGTTTAGCACAACCTATCACCCTCAAACTTATGGACAGATAGAAAGAGTGAACCAAATCCTAGAAGACATGCTAAGGATGCATGTAATGCATCAACCTAAGAAGTGGGAAGACTATCTACCATTGGTAGAGTTTACCTGTAACAATGGTTATCACGAATCCTTGAAGATGAGCCCTTTTGAAGCCCTCTATGGTAGACAATGAAAGATAGCAATCAGCTAGAGTAACCCAGTGGACAGAATTATAATCGTACTCGACATACTGAAAGAAATGGAACAAGAAGTGGTGTAGATAAGACAAAATCTGAATATTTCTCAGGATAGACAAAAAAGTTCACTGACAGAAAGAGGACTCTAAGAGAGTTCAAGACTGGAGACCATGTCTATCTCAGAGTTAGACCCAGGAAGAGTTCCCTGAGAATGGGAGCCTGTGACAAATTGGCACCTCATTATTGTGGACCCTTTGAAACCTTAGATAGAGTGGGACCTGTAGCTTATAGGATAGCACTTCCTCCCACTGTAAAGGCACATAATGTTTTCCATGTTTCATTATTGAATAAATATATACATGATGATAATCATATAATTTACTGTTCTGTGATACAAGTGGAACTGGAGGGAGAATTTCTGCTAGAACACCAATGCATACTAGATAGGAAGGAAACCTCACTCGTGAATTGAACCATTTCACAGGTCAAGGTGCAGTGGAAACACTTTGGCCCAGATGAGGCTACGTGGGAAATGGAAGACGCCATGAGACAAGAATATCCAATTTTTTTTACTTCTACACATACATATCATGAGTGAATTGTAACACCCTATTTCCCCAGTCTGTAAATATAATTGTATTGGTCAGGGAACTATGGAAAAATCAAAGGTTTGAATGTTTGTTTTGATGAACCTTTGAATAAAAGGTCGATGAATGTAAATTCTGTAATTTTAATAGAAAATGGATATGTATTTCATGACTTATGTGAAGGGGATGTGCTAAGAGAGACCATGATTGATGATGAAAAGGTTGTGGAGGAGACCCAAAATGGTTGTGTTAACCTCCACCGAACCAGTACCATGTTGGATTTAAATTTCTCAAGATCAGAAAAACCCTTTGACTAAGAATGAATCCCCATCAGGATGGTAGGTGGGAAGGCCTCCTCTAGAGTTAATGAGGGGATGGAGAAGACTGCCCATCTGTAAGGCTTCCAGACTTGACCACATACTAGGGAATTAAATCCACACACGATCTTGTTGAGGAAGGTAAGAAAGGAAGCATGGTGTGGGAAGAGAGGACCTGCGAAGAGTTCAGATACGAGAGTCGAAGTGCTCGGGACTGAGAAAGGATTGAAAGAGAAAAAATTGAGTTATGATCACGGAGAATAGAAACAGATCCAGGAGAAGGACAGTAACCTTCATCCTTATCTATTCCTTTATTGGGAAGAGGAGAGTAACCTTCATCCATGACTTCCATTGAGCTGGAAGTAAGAGATTGAATCTCAGAGCATCGTGGCATGAGCTCGGGGGTGGCCAGTGATAAATCCATTAGGAGTGACTAAGCCTATGTTTGGGTGGAAATGAGCATACCTCTCAGCAGTCACATCATGCCTTATGGTTCCGATAAAAAAATTTATGCCTTGTGCTTTGAATCATAAATAATGGATGCATGCTTGTATTTATGTGCCTATAAATGGTTTTTGTATTGAATGATTAACTTAAGAGTATGCATTCATTCCTTAAGAACTTTTACATCTACTTGGTTTTTCCCTTATTTTGTAGTTTAATTCCTCAAAATCACTTACCCAAGGGAATTTCATCACCATCCTAGATTAGAGTCAGTACTTCCCTGATTGCAGAGGTTGAATCTTACAGTCACTACAAGGATGAAGTCTATTTATGTCAGGAGAGGTAGTGCATTTATGCACATAATATCTGCAAGGTGGGAAGATATCGATACCATATTAAGTTCTAGAGTTGAGTAATGAACGTAAGGGGTGCACAAAATAATTATTGCAAGCAATACATTCAAGAGAAAGAGCAAAAAACTCTTAAGCCTTTCAGAGCCAACAAAATCTCAGGAAGAATAGTGAGATTCAAGTGTTGAAAGGGAATATCCCTTCATTTGGAAGATGAACAGATGATACCCATTAGGGTGTATCCATGATCTGTCATGACCATTATATTTGAAGAAGGGGTGTAGGCGTTAACACCTCGACTCCCTCAGTCTTTGCAAGTTCGATGAATGTTGGTAATCATTGTAAAGGTGTCGGATCTTATGAAACCCTAAGTAGCAATGTGACCTAGACTGTAGATCCAAGGATCTATCAGGACCCTCCTTGACCATCAGAGTGGCGATTATAAGGTAGCTAGAGAGGTAGTGGGGGGGGGCAGAGGGCCCATGGTGATAATAGTGGAGGTCATTCATTGTAAGGTGGAATAGGTCCACTATATTATTAAATAAGACCCACTATGGTAGTTAGATATAATAAATGAGTATTTAGATATAATAAATGTAAGAGGACTTCTTAGAAGCTTCTACTTTTAGAAGATTCCTCCTCTAGAATGTTCTTAGGTGATGGTAGCACTATATAAATGGATTCAAGCAATGTAATGAGACATGAAGAGAAGTATTGTATTGTGGAGCGGTAGCTCAATAGGAGGATGCCCCCTCGAAGAGGCAAGTGAACAGGAGAGGATCCCTTCCATAATAGGATCCATTGTATGGTGTTTCCCTACCTCAAGGGTTTTCTATAATAAAGTTGTGGTTTTCTATATGGTTTCATAGATCTTGTGTGGTGATTTTATTCAGATATCTTTGGATCTATTTTGATATTTTATATTCAAGTATTTGGTTCTTAACAAGTGGTATCAAAGCACTTTCCTTGGCAGACATTGTGGGAAAATATTTTTTATTTATGTGGGCCGTGACATTCCAGAACTTTTTGGTATATTTATGTGAAAAATTTGCAGAAACAGGTTCTAGATATGAGTTCCTCTCAGAAAAAAAACCAAGTTGAAAAAAATAATCGTCCGAAACAGAGTCCGAAAGGTCAAGATATTGAAGTTTTAAAATTTGCAATTTTTCAGGGTTTTTTCCGCAGATGGTGGCGCAATTTGTTTTTATTTCTGTAGCAGTTGGAGGCTGAATTTTCTAAAAAAAATTACATATCTAAGTTCCTCTCACAATTTCACCCAATTTCAAGAAAAACATCAGCCAAAACAGAGTCCGGGAAGTGAAGTTATGAGCATTTTAAATTCAACAGTTTTTTAGGGTTTTTTCAGAAAAAACCTCGATTTTCTGTTCTAACTTATTGTTCTATTTTTGGGGGGTTTTTTTGTGATGGTTGCGGGACCAAAGGGTTCATAGGGTGATCATATGGCTATTTCTTCTCAAAACCTCAAAGAAATTCTTGAAGCATTCAAATCTCAATTGTATGACACATTGCATGACAAATTTTATGACCTTGCAGATGGCCTCAACAATAGTCTTCGTAGTTCATTGGATAGCATGCAGGAGAGATTTATTATGGCAGAAATCATGAGGGATGAATATAATCAAGAAATATATGCTTGGTATGATTTTTAGGACAATTGTGATGATTGGTATATGGATAGTTGTCAGTTCTAGGATGACAACCACTTCCATATTTTATTTGATGACTCTACTCCACCTTCTGTAGAGAAAATCAATGTCCCACGTCAGGAGCTAGTTACTAGTGTTCAGTCTGTATATTCTACAGTGGTATTATTCCTTCCAGATTCTATTATGGTCGTTTTCCATTATGTGGATGGATATTCTTATTTGGATCCACATGATAGGTGTCAATCTTTGGAGCATCATTTGGAGTTGGTTATTGGGTTCCACAATCTTCCACGGGGAGTTCACATGAGCACTTGGACATGGGACCCGAGCTTGCAATGGTGGTTGGACTATTTCAACATGGTGAATTTCCTTTCTGCATGGGACCTTGGTTCTTCAGTCTTCTTTAGCATTATGGTCCACAATTATCCATGGGACCCTGGTATATGGTTTTACATCAAGCGTTGAGGACAACGATTTCATAAGGGAGATGGAATGTAAGGTAGCTAGATAGGTAGTGGGGGGGGGCAGAGGGCCCATAGTGATAATAGTGGAGGTCATTCAATGTAAGGTGGAATAGGTCCACTATATTATTAAATAAGGCCCACTATGGTAGTTAGATATAAT
>JZKD02S1896705.1:0-22108 GCA_000966675.3 Picea glauca | reverse complement strand
AGTGACATCACAATGAACCACATATGTTGAAAACCATGTTTAGATCTTTATATTAGCAACAAAAATAAGAATAATTTATAAGTAAACTTAAATTAATTAGGTGTTTGTCTCTATCTCTAACAAGGTCAGTGATGTCATTCAAACTTATTTAGATTCAATTGGCATTATAACATGCCAACTTCGATGTTCTAGTTATCTAAGACTTAGGAACATTCAACTATGTCTCATTTTCCAAATGAGTCCTTATATCATGGAGATAGTTCATATATCTAAGTCAATATAGAAACACTTTAGTTCTCCCATTCTCATTCCACCTTGACCAATTCAGAGACCTTTGATGGTATACAATGTGAATCAATAGGAACTATATCTAACTTTCTATCAAGTTAGGTTGTTTTAGTCAATGTTGCAGTTATGACTACCCATGTTGACTTTAACTTACCCCTTGGTCATGGCAAGTGTGCCCTAATGGATTAGGGATGTTTGGGGACCCAAGGGAGGCTCCTTAGCCTAGAAAAGACCCCAACTAATGATAAGGCCCAAGAGAGGTCATAAGGACAAATAAGGACAAGTGAGTGATTTACCCCAAGGAGGAAATTTGTTGAGTACAAGGGTCATTAAACTCAATCGGTTGGTTTGGAAAATGAGTAACCTCACTGAATAAGTGATTTTTATTTTTGGGGGTAAATCATATACCTTAGGTCTCAATAAGGTTTAGTCACTAGGTTTGGAGACTCACTGGCCTCCCAACCTATAAAGTTTCCTTTTCTTGGCTAGATTACCCAAATATACAAAAAAATTGACACCTTTCTTTTCTTACTTCAATGATGAAGGTTCAATTACTAAATTTTAAATGAATTTTGGTCTCCTAACTTAGTGATTTGTCTATCATGAGGAAAAATGATGGATTGGGAAATCAACAAGTCCTTTAAGTCAACGACTTAGATGTTTTCTTGACAAAATGGTTTATAGAGATAACAACAAAAATATTGAAGGAGATTCTACAATGTGAATTCTCCATTACTCAAAAAAAAAAAAAAAAACTCTTATTATATGCAACATTGATTTTCCTGCATGGTTGCTTGGTGATTTCAAAACTTCTTCAACTAGTCAACAATACTAAGGAGTCATGAAGGGATCCAATACCTTCATAAATATTTACACATCAAATTCAATCTTCAAAAATTGATACTAAATCCTCATAGATATAAACTACCTCATGTGTAAGCTCAATATCAACAAACTAAAAGAAGAATTGGCAAGCGATTAAAAATAAATTTAAATGAGTGTTGGTGGAATCCCTTGATTTCTCAACTTGAAACTTACGCAACTTTATGCAATTTATGCAACTTTAAAGTTGGATAGTTGGAGGAGAGTGATCATTTTGAAGGTTCTAGGCCTCTTCCTACACACCACTAGATCATTATCCAACTTTATAAATCAACATGCAACTACGTAACTTTATGCAACTTACGCAACTTTATGCAACTATGCAACAATTGGTTTTGTTTTATGCATTGAAGAGTGTGCCCTAATGGATTAGGGAAGTTTGGGGACCCAAGGGAGGATCCTCAACCTCGAAAATACCCCAACTAGTGCATAAGGCCCAATAGAGGTCATAAGGAAAAATAAGGACAAGTGAGTGATATACCCCAAGGAGGAAATTTGTTGAGTGCAAGTATCGATAACCTCAATCGGTTGATTTGGAAAACGGGTAACCTCATTGAATAAGTGATTTTTCTTTTTGGGGGTAAATTGTATACCTTAATCCTCAAGAAGGTTTAGTCACTAGGTTTGGAGACTCACTGGTCTCTGAACCTAGAAAGTTTCCTTTTCTTGGCTAAATTATGCAAATATACAAAAACATTGACACCTTTCTTTTCTTACTTCAATGATGAAGGTTCAATTACTAAATTTTAAAGGACTTTTCATCTCCTGACTTAGTGATTTATCTATCATGAGGAAAAATGATGGATTGGGAAATCAACAAGTACTTCAAGTCAACAACTTAGATGTTTTCTTGACAAAACGGTTCATAGAGATAACAACAAAAATATTGAAGGAGATTCTACAATGTGAATTCTCCATTACTCATAAAAACAATTAAACTATTATTCTATGCAACATTGAGTTTCCTGCATGGTTGCTTGGCGATTTCAAAACTTATTCAACTCGTCAATAGTACTAAGGAGTCATTAATGGATCCAATACCTTCATAAATGTTTACACATAAAATTCAGGCTTGAAAAATTGATCCTAAATCCTCATATATATAAACTACCTCATGTGTGAGCTCAATATCAACAAACTAAAAGAAGTATTGGCAAGCGATTAAAAATAAATTTAAATGAGTCTTGGTGGAATCCCTTGATTTATCAACTTGCAACTTATGCAACTATATGAAACTATATGCAACTTATGCAACTGTATGCAACTGTATGAAAATATGAAACTATATGCAACTATATGCAACTATATGCAAATTTATGCAACAATGCAACTTATGCAACTATATGCAACTATATTGAAACTATATGCAACTATATGCAACTGTGCTAGTGCCACAAACTTATATTCGTACGATAACTTATCTTCTTGTTTTAATGAGTGTAGGTACCACCAAATAGGTATCTGTTGGATCTATATTCCTCAAGTGATGATCAAGATATACTAAGAGAGGTTGAAAGTGAGACGTGTTGTACTAAAAAAGACCCAACTACTAAAAATGGCCCAAGAGAGGTCATAACTGGTAAGGGAGAGACCTAAATGTATTGGCCAAAGGATCTACCATAGACAAACATATGACCAAGGAACTTATGACAAACAATGCAACTTATGCAACTTTATGCAACATGCAACTTATGCAACTTTATGCAACTTGTGCAACTTTAAGCAACTTAATGCAATATGCAACTTATGCAACTTATGCAACTTATGGAACTTATGAAACTTTATGCAACTTTATGAAACATGCAACTTTATGCAACAATGCAACTTATGTAGCTATGCAACTATATGCAACTTATGCAACTATGCAACTATATGCAACTATATGACAATTTTGTATGCAAATATATGCAAATATGCAACTTTATGACAATTTCATATGCAACTATATGCAAATATGCAACTATATGCAACTTTATGCAACTTTATGAAACTTTATGCAACAATGAAACTTATGCAACTGTATGCAACTATATGCAACTATATTGCAACTATATGCAACTATATGCAACTATGCAACTATATGCAACTTATGCAACTATAACTATATGGAACTATGCAACTATATGAAACTATATGCAAATATGAAACTTATCAAACTATATGAAACTATGCAACTATATGCAACTATATGCAACTTTATGCAACAATGCAACTTATGAAACTATATGCAACTATATTGCAACTATATGCAACATACATGCAACTATATACAACTGTGATGGTACCACAAACTTATATTTGCACAATAACTTATCTTCTTGTTTTAACGGGTGTAGGTACCACGGAATAGCTATCTGTCGGATCTATCTTCCTTGAATGATGATCAATATATACTAAGAGAGGTTGAAAGTGAGACGTGATGTACTAGATATAACAGTTCTAGATCAACTAGATCTGAAAAGGTAAGGAAAAGATTTCTTATACGCATGAAATTTTTTCTTGCCAATAGAGGGTCATGTAATTATGATGTTGAGAGCATAGGTGACATTGAGTTTCCCTTGAGGTATAGACATCTAGTGAAATGATGGGCACCGAAGGAGCTACTTGAAGTGGACACAGATTTATTCATCAATGGGAGGATGTATCGCATTGATCCTTTGTCCTTACATCAATTCAGGTTATTTTCCATGGATGGCATAATGGCCAGCTATGGAATTGTAACTAAATTGATGGAGTATGTCAGACCATTATACAAATACAATCACTGGTTGACGTTGTTTTGATATACGCGAAGTATGCATAGATACAGATTTGCCGCAAATTATATACAACTAGTAGATAAAAATCAAAATAAAGGGGCAACTATGTATATTGATGGAAGGCCAAAAGATACTAGAAACATTGCAGGCTTTATAAATAGTACCCGCTATATTTTTCCAGGGTGACAGTGGAAAGGCACCCACTGTGCCTCAGCAGGGAAATGTTAAATACAATAACAACTTATGACTACAACAACTAAATTTCTGAAATTTCATTATTTCCTTTTCTGATATTACTCCAATATTTCATTTTTTAAATGTTACAGGTGAATTTCATAACCTTTGTTGATTGATTTATTGTGTCAACTTCTGTCCAGGGTGATCGTGGCCGAAAATAACCCACTACATCTATCCAGGGTGACCATGGAAAGGCACCCGATGTGCCTCAGCCGGTAAATGTTAAATACAATAATAAATTACGACTACAATAACTAAATTTCTCAAATGTTAAAGTTCATCTCATTAATTGTATTCATCAATGTATGTGGCATGGTCAACGTGGGAAGGCTCCCACTGAGGATATTGATGAGGATGAAATATTTTATTACACTGACCCAATGACAATTGTAGCAAAGGCCTTGAAGAAGAATAACATAAAATATTAGGTTTTCTTAGCAAAAGACCCCTGACACGGGAGGACAGAGAAAGAATTGTACAGCTACAAAATACAATAACTAATTTTGGGGTAAGTGGCATCTTCACATATTTTGATCAGCTATGATAATTTGATATACATTTTTTTGTTTTATATTTTCTATATGATCTGATAAATTATTTTTTTTCGTTTGTAGGAGTTTTTAAACCCCGAGCACCGGGAACCCACTGATCCTGCAATTGCTATAGGTAGCAGTGATTGTCCAATGCAACAAAATCGTTGACATAGCAAAGTGAAAGTGAGGATTTTTTAGCCTCCTGAGGTTCCTCTCGAATCCATTGATGAGTGCAATGATTTTGACCAGCATGACACACTGGAGCATGAAGAGCCGGAGCCTGGGACTCTGCATGACTCCAGAGAGGAACGTACTATAGATGGAGAGAAAACTATTTTGCATGGAGAAGAACAAATTAAAAGCATTGTATCACTAGTTGTCACCTTTCTAGTGGATGACACATTTGTTCCGATCAAGATTCAGAATATTGAAAGTAATTGTTAATTAATTGATTCATTTTCATCATGAAATTTAAATGGACATTTTTTGAGATTATTATAAATTAATGGATAACACGTTTCTCCAGAAAACAATGTTTTCCATAGAAACTTAAATAAGAAAGAATTGGAGTTGTTTGGCCCCACCATTCACATATGGTGGAATGGCGAAGATAGAAAAAATAAAGATTATTTACTAGACCACATGTTAAACTTGTTCAGAAACTCTTTCAACAAGAAAGTGGTTACAAAGTTAGCCATCGAGACTTTAAAATATACTAGGGCCCAATATAACGATAAATTTCAATTAGAACTCAAGCATGAGCGCCCTTCCATGGTTCTGGATAAAGAGTGGAAGGCCCTGATAAAGGATGTGAAGGAGAACTTGTTTAAAAAACAAGGAATACATCCATGAGTTGGTCAAGCAAGTTACAACACATGTCATATTACTGCTAAGTTTAAAAACATGGAGGGCTGGTCAAAATAGATTAACTACAATTTCAAAGTCAAACAAGGTTGTCCCTTGTCCCCTACCCCTTTTGGCATATACATTGACAAGTTAGAAAAATGCTTGGAAAAAACAGGTTGTGTTGGTCCTACTCTCACTGGTATAGTCATCAATATTCTTTTTTATGCCGATGATATCGTTCTTATGGAAAGGAGTCCCCATGATCTTGAAAACCAACTAAGAATCCTCAAGGATTTTTTCTCCAATATGGGTATGATTGTTAATACCGATAAGACTAAGGCCATGATTATTAAATCCAATAAGATCCCTTATGATACCTTTGTATATGACAACAACAAATTGGAGGAAGTGACTTCATACAAATAACTTGGAATTGATATTCACCACAAGCTCAATTGGAAATATAACATTGAGAAAAGGATTATTGGGGGATGGAAAGCTTATTATGGGATTGAAAACAATTGTAAATCAGTTGATCTTTGGAGTTGGTATAAGAAGAAACTCCTCTTTGAGACTCTTGTTACACCTATTATTCTTTATGGATGTGAAGTCTGGGGTTGTAGTATCTCTCGTGAATCCTGGAGAAAGATATAGAAAATAGAAAATAATTTTATAACCTATAATCTAAAAATTAAAGGAAATATACCCTATCCCATCCTCCTCTTAGAAACAAGCCTCTCCCTCATTGAGATCATGTCTATGACTATATGTCTAATGTATAAGAACAATTTAAACAACATGGAATACAAGAGGCTACCTAAAATTGCTTTAAAATCAAGTCATAACCACCATCGAATCAAGCAAGGATGGCATAAAGATGCCCGGTCTTGGCTAAACTATTGGGGAATCATGGAAGAAAGCATTTTGCAGAATAAATATACTATTAAAAAAACGTCAAATCAAAATTTAAGGAGAAAATGTGGTGTGATAAAGATTTAGAGGAAAAAAGAAAATTAAGGTATTATAAAGATGTAATCAACCCTAATCTAGAAGATCAAAATTATCTATCTATTTTGCCAAGTGTAAAGAAAAAACTAAACATTTCTAAGATAAGAACAAATTCTCATGAGCTCCATAGTGAAACTGGGCAATGGTCAATTCCTAAAATGCCATGGGATGAAAGAGTGTGTCACCTTTATGACACTAAGAATGTTGAATATGAAAAATACTTTCTCTTAGATTGTCCAACCTATACCCATATTAGATCTGATTTTCAAAATATTTATCACACTACCAATCTTCCTAACCTTTTAACTCAACAAAAGTATGGTGATCTTGGAAAGCTTCTCTTAATTCTTTTCAAGCACAGAAACAAAATTCTAAAGAATCACAAGTAATCACTTACCCTCTTAAGTTCGGATAGACCACTTCGGTCTTTGTGGACGTTAATCATCATCATCATCATCATCATCATCATCATCATCATCATCATCATTAGTGAAATATGATCATTTATGTTTTTCTTTCCTGTTTTAAGTAAAAATTCCTATATCTAATGTTTTTAAAAAATTCCATATGTAGGCTACCAGACACCTCCAAACAAGCCAAGGCTAGAGTGGAAAAGCACGAGCAACATAAACTAGGCCAGGGTGCCTATGGAAAACTAAAAGCTTGAATCATAAGATTTAAATGATTAACTGTGGTTAATATTTATTTAATAGTAGCAAACAAATATATGTTTTTGTTATTGGTATTTTTAATGGTGTTATGTGATGCAAAGACGTCCGAGGTAACACCCCACAGGGTCTCTTTTCCTCAACCTCCTGCTCACAGGATCGTTCCAATCTTCCTTGTTTCAGAGCTGAAGCGACTCTTTAGATTCCTGCTAGAATCGCTGCTCTAAATACCCGTTCCACAGGTCCTTAATTCCACCCCTCGGCCTTCTGCGCTTTACCAAGGTTATCCCTGACTCTGTATCGGGGTTCAGGGTTTCAACAGTTCTCGCTGTCGAGAACTTCTCGCCTCTCTAATCTCCGATTCGCAATGAGCTCTCAGCTCCTATGTGCTAGTCCTCCTGGCTAGGCCTCCACCATAGGACCACTACTCCAGTGTCCATGGCCTTACCACCTTGCAGCCTCGCGACTCGATATATCAATCCCTTGATTTTCCCATTCTTGACACCCGATGTGCCGAAGTGCCAAGGCACACGTCAGTTGACTTGACTCGTCCACACCCGTCACTTCTCTCGAGACTTCCATGCCTCACTACCTTTCTCCCTCGTGACTTCGCTACTCGCGAGGTTGAATAACTTCCCCATCAACTCCCGAGATCCGAGGTGCCGAAACTCGCTCCCTCGCTCCCTCGTGACTTCGCTTCTCACGAGATCAGTTTCTCGAGCCTTTTCTCATGAGGCTTCGATGCATGCGCCCTCATCCAGATCCAACGGTCCTCTACGATTCAGATCCAACGACTATCTAATTCTCTCCCCTTGCGTCTTCGCGGCTTGGGACACTCAACACTTGGGCCTTCGACCAGCGAGCCATGAGTTGCGAGATCTCTCTCAATCTCTGCCACGTGCTTTCTGCCAATGGACGGCTCCGATCTCTCGCGCCTCACATCCTTGTGACTCTTGACACCAAAATTTCATCTCTTCTACTCACGAGCTCCCGAGATGCGATGTGCCACCTGTCCGCTTGCCGACTCCTATGGCCCCACACCGTTCTCGCATGTCGATATCCCAAGATGGTGTCAGCTAGGCCCCACACCATGGAGCTCTCACCTCCTCGCCACTCGTGAAGTCAAATGACTTCCTCTCCTGACCTACATTGTCCGAGTTCCCGAGATGGGTGATCTCGTGACATGCACCCGCTCCCAAATGAACGGTCTAGATCCTATCAGCTGTTTCCAACCGCTGTGGCTCCTCCTGGACGTAAATCTCCTCGACGGTCCAAATCTGATCTTTTGCTGATCGAATGACTGTCATTGCTCCTCCTGAGCTTCTGCGCTTTCTTCCCCTGCACTTGGGAGAATTTCACTCTTTCAAAGGCCTCTCCCTTTGCTGTCTTTCTCCTCTGCGAGCTCCTTGACTTCGAACCTAGCTGATGTGTGTAAAGCGTTTCCCTTCCTGAGCTTCTCCTCAACTCTTTGGGGATTTCGACCTCTACCTCCTGTAGAGTCTTCGCGCATGTACCACGTTGTCTCTCCTGAGCCTCTGCGAATGCTCAAACCCCTTGAGGGATTTTATCCTTCTTCTCCTTCAGATGGAGAATGAAATACCTTCCTGGCTCTCTGTTGCTCAGGCAATCTCTTGCTGAGTTTCTCTGGGTGTTCAGCAACCCAGTGAAGATCCTTCCTTGGACTCTTCCTTCACTATACTGAACTCAAAGATTTATATTCACCTTTGTGCCTATCTGCACACTTTCTCGATGCCCTCCTGGCAGAGTCTCTTCTCCACAGAACGTTCAGCAATTCGGGGTCCTTGTGCACCTATTCACTGGCTCGATGCCCACCCGGTAGATCTTCTACAGAATCCTCAGTGATTTTGTCCGCAACTGTGTCTCAGTCACACAGCCTTACCTCTTGAGGTGTTCAGCAACCTCAAAGGTCTTTTCCTGAGTTGTTGATTCCAGTCATGTGCCTCAGCACGTCTCTGTCTGACTCCTCAGAGTTCAGAAGTGCATCCTCCTGTGAATGGCTATCAGAACCTCAACGTTTTGTCACACCCTCCTGGTGTGAAGACTCAAAGACCTCAACCTGAAATCAAACAAACCCCCTGCAAATTCCTAACAAACATCCATTCACAGTATATATATGGAACACACACAGACATGCATATATGACAGAATAATGCAGGAAAAACTGCTCTGTTATATTTTAACAAATGGCAAAATGCCTGTATCTTTACAATGGTGTTTCTGATCTCTCCTCAGCTCTTCAACTCCCTACTTGACTAACTCAATTGAGATATGGAAATCTCTTTTTTTCCTGAGGGATCTTTGAGCGCTTCCCTCCAGGTTCACCTACTCTAATAAATTACAATCAATTACAATGACTGGGCTGTCTAGTCCAGGATCGGATCTAGATCTCAGCCATTCTTGGCATTAAAGCCGATCCTATCTAACTCCTGCTCAAAGGCACGACTTTCATGGCTCACCAGCCTAAGACATTAAATTACATTCATTACAAATTTTGATGAGGCTGCTCCTCCCTTTAGCATTGAATGCATGCACACTGACGTGGCTAGCTAGATGGCTGACTGACATGGAGAGATGCTCCTGCATCATACTCCACAACTGCAAAAATCATGAGCTCCTGCTCATGATATTCCTCTGTAGATGTTTGGAAACCTTCCTGGATCCCAAATAAGTCTTTGGAGCTTCCCATCTACTCCATTTTGCTACTACTGCTGCTTCCACTGCGTTGCTGCTGCTGCTGCTTATTTCCTTCTGCCCAGCTGCTCCTCGCTGGCAGTCTCTACTGACTCTAACATTAGCCTGTTGATCTCCTCGATCACTTCATCTAGCTACACCCTTGGTTGGTCTAGTTCCTGCAGTCTCCTCAGCTGCAAAAATTTTTGGCCATTGGGAAGATCACTATGATCTCCCATACCTCCTTCATCTGTTTCCAACTTCACCTATTGGATGTGTACGCCCTGCACTTTTTCCCTTTCTTCCAGGGCTTCAATTTGTCCCCATGGATCAGCAAAACATATGATGTCCGTGTCTTCTTCATATGTTGTTGCAAGCTCTCGTGCTGTAGTGTCTTCAGCTTTAGTGTTGAATGCGTTGAGCCATTCCTCAGAATGCTCACTCTCTCCTTCTGCTTCTGCTTCTTCTTCTGCTATTAGCCCCAGTGCTACAACTTCTTCTCTTTTAGCTCCCTGGCTGAAATCATCGAGTCATTCCTCAGAACGCTCCTTCTCTTTTCTTTCTTCTGCTTGGGTAGTCTGCACCATCTGCACCAATTCTTCTTCTTCGACAGTCATCATCAGCTGTGATTGTTCCTCTATTGTTGTTGCATCATCTGCAACCGAATTTTCTGCCTCCTCTGGGGCAAATGGTAGGAATATTGAAATTCCCCCAATCATCAGAACACCATCCTGATCTTTCTCCTCTTCTGTCAGCTGCATCTGCTGATATAAATTATTCTCTAAAATTATGAGACTATCAGACAGTCTCATATGACCATCCCTACCCATCTGGCAATATGGGATGCTTCTGCTGCTTCCCTAGCAGACCATGAGATCGATCAATCCCATCTTCATCAACAACCCCTGCTAAATTGAACTCTCCATGAGACCTTCAAACAGTCTCGAATTTTCATTTCTGCCCACCTGGCAGTTTGACATGCTTTCGCTGCCCTCCTGGTAGTCTTCGAGATCCCACAGTGATCTCCTTTCATCGCCCAGCTGGCAATGCGAAATTCCTTCATTGTCCTCATGATAGTCCGTGAGATCTTCAGTCGACCTCATCTTGTTGCCCTCCTGGCAATCTGGAATTTCTTGTCCTCTGCCCATCTGGCAGTCCTTGAGATCATCAGCCAATCTCATTTCTATTCCCTTGCCCATCTAGCAATTTGGAAACTCTCCACTGCTCTCTTGGCAGTCTATGAGACCCTCAGATGATCCCAATTTACCTTCTTCATCATCCCCATCATCATTGAGACCTCTCCCAGTCTCTGGTTCGCATGCCTAAACCATCTCTTCCTTTTCTATGGGCCTGAGGGTTTCAACATACCTCAACCATCTCCTTAATAACTTCTGCTGTCCTTTGACCATCAGCTCCCTCACTGGCCATTTCACCTTTGGTGTCTGCATGGGCCATTCATATACCCATATTGACTTTTTATTCTGTCGCATATTCATTTCGAGCTCCTCCATCTCTCGCTTTATATCAGCGAGCTCTTTACCCATTTATGTTGCACTCATCAGCTTTGATCTCTTATTCTCATCATGTTTATGACCTTCAGTAGCCATGTTGTTGTTCCTGTCTGCCTTCCTGGCAAACCTGCTGCTGTCACTCCTGCAATCCTGAGTGCTCAGCTTCATCCTCCAGTCCTGCTGACTATCTACCTGATTGTTGCCTACCTGCAAACAATCATTACAGAGTCCTCAGTAACTCTGTCTTCTTCCGCTTTCCTATGTCTGCAATATACAAACAAATTTCCCACTGATACCACTCTGACGCGTATCAGAGTGCTCCTTCTCTTCTTCACTCCTCTTTCCTGAAATATACAGATAAGATAATCTGCTTTGATACCACCTGATGCAAAGATGTCCGAGGTAACACCCCGCAGGGTCTCTTTTCCTCGGCCTCTCACTCACGGGATCGATCCAATATTCCTTGTTTCAAATCCGAAGTGGCTCTTTAGATTCCTGTTGGAATCGTTGCTCTAAATACCCATTCCACAGGTCCTTAATTCCACCCCTCGCCCTTCTGCACTTTACCGAGGTTATCCCCGACTCTGTATCGGGGTTTCAACGGTTCTCGATGTCGAGAACTTCTCACCTCTCTAATCCCCAATTCACAATGAGCTCTCTGCTCCTATCCACTAGTGCTCCTAGATAGGTCTCCACCATAGGACCACTACTCCCATGTTCATGGCCTTACCACCTCGCGGCCTCGCGACTCACTATATCAATCCCTTGATTTTCCCATTCTTGACACCTGATGTTCTGAAGTGTCGAGGCGCACGTGAGTTGACTTGACTCGTCCACACCCATCACTTCTCTCAGGACTTCCGTGCCTCGCTACCTCGCTCCCTCATGATTTATCTACTCACGAGGTTGAATAACTGCCCCGTCAACTCCAGAGGTTCAAGGTGCCAAAACTCACAACCTTGCTCCCTCGCGACTTCGCTTCTCACGAGATCAGGTTCTCGAGCCTTTTCTCGCGAGGCTATGATGTATGCGCCCTAGTGTGGATCCAATGGTCCTCTACAATTCAGATCCAACGGCTATCTCCTTCTCACCCCTCGTGTCTTTGCAGCTTGGGACACTCAACACTTGGGCCTTTGACCAACGAGCCCCAAGTTGCCAGATCTCTCTCGATCTCTGCCACGTTCTTTCTACCAACATACGGCTCCGATCTCTCGCACCTTATGTCCTCGTGACTCTTGACACCAAACTTTCAGCTCTTCTACTCACGAGCTCCCGAGATGCGATGTGCCACCTGTCTGCTTGCCGACTCCTGTGGCCCCACACCATTCTCGCATGTTGATATCCTGAGATGGCGTTAGCTAGGCCCCACACCATCGATATCTCGCCTCTTCGCCACTCATGAAGTCAAATGACTTCCTCTTCTGACCTTCGGTGCTTGAGTTCCCAAGATGGGTGATCTTGTGACACGCACCCACTCCCAAACGAATGGTCCAGATCCTATCAGCTGTTTCCAACTGCTGTGGCTCCTCCCGGATGTAAATCTCCTCGACTATCCAGATCTGATCTTCTACCGATCGAACAGTTGTCGCTCCTCCTCCTGAGCTTCTGCGCTTTCTCCCCCTGCACTTGGGATAATTTCACTCTTTCAAAGGCCTCTCCCTTTTCTGTATTTCTCCTTTGCGAGCTCCTTGACTTCGAACCTTGCCGATGCGCGTAAAGCACTGCCCTTCCTGAGCTTCTCCTCAACTCTTTGGGGATTTTGACCTCTACCTCTTGTAGAGTCTTCGTGCATGTACCACGCTGTCTCTCCTGAGCCTCTGCAAATTCTCAGACCCCTTGAGGGATTGTATCCTTCTTCTCCTTCAGATAGAGATTGAAATACCTTCATGGCTCTCTGTTGCTCAGGCAACCTCTTGCTGAGTTTCTCTGGGTGTTCAACAACCCAGTGAAGATCCTTCCTTGGACTCTTCCTTTACTATACTAAACTCAAAGAGTTCTCTTCACCTCTGTGCCTATCTGCACACTTTCTCTATGCCCTCCTGGTAGAGTCTCTTCTCCACAGAACGTTCAGCAATTCTGGGTCCTTGTGCACCTATGCACTGGCTCGATGCCCACCCGGTAGAGCTTCTACAGAATCCTCAGTGATTATATCCACAACTGTGTCTCAGTCACATAGCCTTGCCTCTTGAGGTGTTCAACAACCTCAAAGGTCTTTTCTTGAGTTGTTGATTCCAGTCCTATGCCTCAGCACGTCTCTGTCTGACTCCTCAGAGTTCAGAAGTGCATCCTCCTGTGCACGGCTATCAGAACCTCATCGTTCTGTCACACCCTCCTGGTGTGAAGCCTCAAAGACCTCAACCTAAAATAAAACAAACCCCCTGCAAATGCCTAACAAACATGCATTCATAGTATATATATGGAACACACACAGACATGCATATATGACAGAATAATGCAGGAAAAATTGATCTGTTATATTTTAACAAATGGAAAAATGCATGTATCTTTACAATGGTGTTCCTGAGCTCTCCTTAGCTCTTCAACTCCCTACTTGACTAACTCATTTGAGATATAAAAATCTCTTTTTTTCCTGAGGGCTCATCGAGCACTTCCCTCCAGTTTCACCTACTCTAATAAATTACAATCAATTACAATGACTGGGTTGTCTAGTCCAGGATCGGATCTAAATCTCAGTCATTCTTGGCATTAAATCTGATCCTATCTAACGCCTTCTCAAAGGCACGGCTTTCATGGCTCACCATCCTAATACATTAAATTACATTCATTACAAATTTTGATGAGGCTGCGCCTCCCTTTAGCTTTGAATGCATGCACGTTGACGTGGTTGGCTAGTTGGCTGGCTGACATGGAGAGATGCTCCTGCATCATTATGCATTGCAGTTAAATATGTTTGACATTTCTTCCACCGAGGAGGACCTAAAGCTTGGTTACAAGCACGATTTTAAAAGTGTGATTGAATATAGGAAAATCTTGGGCTAGACTCCAATCTCCCCAGCCACGCAGGTAAATAAAATGAATAAGGAAACCACATCAACTTGCTTGTAAAGTATATTCATATTTTATTATATCACCCTTAACTAAGTATTTATGTTTGTTTTCAAGCAACAGTGCTACCGCAATAGTGAATCTAGCAGTATTCAATAGACACCACATCATACAAGGGTGCACATGTCCAATGATAGTGGAGAGAAGAGTATCCATTCCAGTATGTATGTTTCAGAATTATAAATATTTATTGTGATTGTAGATGTTTATTTCCTAACTTATACTTATATATTATCTTCTCAAAATTGAAGAGCATGGAGCTCAGGAGGTTGAAATTCGAGAGGAACCAAGTGGAAAAGAAATTAACGCACCAACTATCACAGCTACACAGACAGGTAAAGAGCAATAGTGTAATGTGAATCAAAATAATTAATTAGTTATTGTTCGACAACACAAGTATTCCAATAGAGGACGAACACCTTCAGTAACCACTCACATAACTAGATCAAATATCAACACACTGATGTTTTCACGTGGTAAAACCCCTACAGAGAAACATCCACAGCCCCAACCAACATGGCCACTTGGATAAGTTTATTAATGTAAAATAAAAAGATTATAGAGAGATTTTACAATAGATTTTCTCACAATCGATCATCGACAAATGACCCTCCATGCTCTTTAAATAGAGATCATAGACCAATTGAGTGTTAAGCCACAGATCAATGGCTGTTAAGATCGAGGAGAGTATGAACCGTCAGATCACTCTATGTTGGGAACATATCGTGACCATAGTATTTCCTAACTACAAATGCATACTAATGCATACTAAAGAAACACACTTTTGCCTAATGACATATTAGACCAAGCAGATCTTAACTAACTCCTAAGTGTCTAAATATCTTACCATCCCCCCTTAAGAACAAATTGGGATAGGATTGAAGGATTTACAATGTTGACACAATAGGAGAAGGAAGGAGGCATTAGATCCTATCCCCCCTTAATGACAACTTCTTGAACTCTTAACATAGAGCGAAGTTTGAAAAAATTCGCTTCTATAAGAGACTTTGTGAAAATTTCTACAACTTGATCTTCTGTAGGGAAAAAGAGCACTTCAATAACTTGATCATGAATGAGCTTTCTGATTAAGTGCATGTGTAGCTCGATGTTCTTGTTGTGCTGATGTTGAACTGGGTCTTTGGCGAGCTTGATGGAAATTTGATTGTTGCACCAAAGGCTAGTCAGATGTTGTTGCTTGAATCCAAACTCTGAAAGTATCTATCGAAGCCATAAGGCTTCCTGACTTGCATTTATCGATTCTTGGTACTCTGCTTCTGCTAAAGAAAGTGAAATAGCCTGTTGTTTCTTATAGGCCCAAGTGACAGGTCATGAACCAAAGCTGAAAACATAACCTACAGTAGACTTCTGATCAGTAGGGTCGCTGACCCAATCTGAATCAGTGAAACCAACCAATAAAGGAGTCCCCCCTGAACTATAATGTATCCCGAACTGAAATGTACCATAGACATAGAGAATTATCCTTTTAGTTTCTTTCCAATGATTTTCATGGGGTGTTTTCATATGCAGGGAAACAAGACCAACAACAAAGGAAATATCAGGATAGGTATGAGTCAACTATAAGAGGCTACCAACTAACTAATGGTATAGGGTGGCATCAACTTCAGGAGAAGTACAGGTGGCAGTAAGATTGACTTCAGAATGGGAGGGGTAAGGGGTTGGTTTACAATCATCCATGTGAAAGTGATGAAGAAGGTCACAAGCATACTTAGACTGGGATAGAAAAATTCCTTCATTGGTTTGCAAAACTTGGGGGCCAAGGAAATAGTGAAAACAACCTAAGCCTGTCATTTCAAATTTATTCTTAAGGATGGTTTTCACATGGCTTAAAAGTTTTGAGTCACTACCAGTAAGGATAACATCATCAACATAAAGGACAAGGATTATGAGATGGCTTCCTAATTTCTTGGTATAAACATTAGGATTAGAATGGCATTTAGAGAATCCTGTGTCAATAAGAAAGCTGTCCATTTTGGCATACCAAGCTCGGGGATCTTGATTAAGAACATACAGATATTTCTTAAGGCGACAAACAAGGCTAGAGTCATTCTGGACATAGCTGGGAGGTTGTTCCGTGTAGATTTCTTCTTTCAAACCACCATGCAATAAGGTGGATTTAACATCCATTTGATGGAACTCCCATTTATGTGAGGCAACAAGGGAAAGAACAAGGCAGATGGAATTCATTTTGGCTACAGGGGAAAATGTTTCATTATAGTCAATTCCTTCAACTTGGGAGAATCCTTTGGCAACTAACCAAGCCTTGTGTCTTTCAACACTTCCATCTGATGCATACTTATTTCTATAGACCCATTTACATCTGACAAGTTTTATTCCTTTTTGAAGAGGTACAATATCCCAAGTATCATTTTCCATTAAAGAATGATACTCTTTATTCATTGTTGTATCCCAATATGGATGACCTAAAGATTTTGCAAATGTCTCTGGATAACGAGTCTCTAAAAGTTGAGCCAAAAGAGAAGAGGCTTGCTGGAACTCTGAATGTGTTCGACGCTAATCTAAAGGATCACTGACAATATCACAAGTTGCTTCTCGTGTTGAATAGACCCATCAAGGAAGTGGTGTAACTTGTGCTTTTTCAGGTTCAAAGGAATCATCTAGAGGAAGGTCAGCAGGCGGAGGTGGATTTCAATCCTCACTATCATCATATGAATATGAAACTAGAATAGGAACAGAAGAAGGCACAAATGTTGAAGATGGCTCGCAAGCCAAAGAAGGCACAACTGCCAAATTAGGCTCGCAGGCCCATAGATTTTCATCAAATTTAACATCTCTTATAAGAATAATTTCATTACAATGTGGTTGAAAACATCTATAAACTATGACATCTTCAAAATAACCAACAAATATACACTTCTCACTTGTAGGCTGCAATGATTTCCTTTTCTCATCAGGAATGTGAGCCCATGCTATACTGCCAAATACATGGAAGTGACTTACATCTGGTTTTAATTTAGTCCAAGCTTCTTTTGGTCTAATATTTTTAAGAGCCTTCGTGGGAGTGTGATTGACGATATAATTTGCACAGTTGATTGCTTTCGCCCAATACTTTAGACTTAATCCCTTAGATTGGATCATACAATTAGCCATTTCTTTTAGTGTGCGGTTCTTTCTCTCAGCAACACCATTTTGTTGTGGTGTATATGGAACAATGTGTTTCATTTGGATGCCCTCTATAGTGTAGTATCTTTTGAAATTATTGTTCACGTATTTTCCTCCATTATCTGTTCTTATCTTTTGAATTTGATGTCCATATTTCTTTTCTACAAGGGCCTTATAGGCCAAAAACTTGTCAAAAACTTCACTCTTAAGTTTGAATAAGTAAACCCAAGTGCGTTTGGAAAAATCATCAATGAAAGTTAAGAAATACTTACACCTAGAAAATGAAGGAGAAGAAAATGGACCACACAAATCACTGTGAACAAGATGCAAAGGGCCCGATGTGTGCCAAGAGGCACGTTTGTCAAAACTATCCCTATGATGTTTGTCGAGAACACAACTGACACAAAAACCATCTCTGCATGAAACAAGAGGAATACTAGTCACCATCAGTTGATTACATAGTTACTACAATGAGCGATAGTTTAGATGACCAAACATCTCATTCCAAATTTTGCTCAAGTCATCGCTATGAGCAACAAAAACTGATGAAAAAGTTGTTGACCCAAAGTTGTCAAACTTGTACAACCTGGTAATATCATCAGCAATTCCAGTTGCAATAACATGCTTAGGATCTTTTAGATCCTTGATTACAACTTGGTGAGGTGAAAACTCTACGGTTTTACCTTCACTTGAATGAGTGATTTGATATATTGATAGAAGGTTACAAGAAAGAATTGGAACACATAATACATCATTGAAACGACCATTATCTATTTGAATTGTTCTTGATCCTACAACACTAAGAGATCTATCATCACCAACACATATTTTCTTGGTGTTACATTCATTTAGAGCAGAAAATATGGCTTTATCCTTAGCCATATGATAATATGCTCCCGAATCAATAAGACACTCACCAGAAGAAGAAGTAGAATTTGTGTTGAAGGAGAAACCAGAAGCGGAAAGTGCATGTCCATGAGAAGAAGAAAAAGAAGGAGAATCGATATTGATTTTGTGCTTCTTCATCATTGATTCTAAATCTACCATATTCTTGAAACATTTGGACTCATCATGACCATTTTTATCACAAAATTTGCAATGTGTGTCAGTCTTCTTATTTTTATATTTTTCTCCTTTGTCACCATTAGGAGATTAAGCTCCCTGAGTGGGTTTGGGACCCTTATATTTCTTTTTTTTGTAGCGAGGATGTTGCTTCTTGGGATACTTGGGTTTATCTTTCTGTTGGGAAACTAAGGCTTTGTTAGAGGTACTTGTAGTGCTGATCACTCTAATTTGTATAAGATTATCTTCCTCTCTAATCAAAGAAGAGAAAAAAGACTCAAGAGTGAGTTTTTCATAAGATTTCCCTAGAGCTTCTTTCATGGCATAAAAGGTAGATACAAACACAAAATATGCATTGCCTAGCTTAGAAAGAATAAGATAGATGCAACACTCTTCCTCCATTTTTATCTTACATTCTTCACATAAAATTCTGACTGTTTTAAACTTAGATAGATAGTCTCAAAGGAAAGAAAAATCACTTAGAATCAAGGTCAGTATTTGATTTTCTAACTGTTGTGCTTGAATAATATTGAGTTTACCAAACACAGATTCAATCTTGTCCCAAGTTTCCTTGGGGTCATTAATTTCTTGAAGGTGGTACCTTAAATCAAGAGAGATGGACATTCTTATTACTCCACATGATTCGTCATTCATATTATCTCATTTGGCTTTCTTATCATCATCTGTGGGTGCATTTTGTTTCCCAAGTTAATCCGGTATAGGCCTTTACTTATTAATAAATATTCCATATGAGATTTCCAATGGAAGTAGTTATTGATGGTAAGAAAGACATTACTTGTATAATTCATATTAAATATGTAGATAATGTGGATTTAAAAACTTAAACTGATGATCTAGATGGAAAGATCTCTAAAAGTGATGTGGTTTTAAAAAAAACAGCACTGAAAATGAACTTCCGATGTGAGAGTTATGCCCTTTTAAAAAAAGGCATAAACGGTAACCAACTAACCACATGATAGTGTAAGTTTCTTTATGAAGTGACCCACTTTTATAAAGAGAAGTGGGGATCACTTTTACAATGAAGTTACTTTATAACAGAAAAGCTGCATGAAAAGTAAATAACTCTAAAATAACATATTAAAGCTACTTATAGTGATTCACTTTTATACTTGAAGTGAAATACACTTTACAATTTTAGCATGAACGTTTTCAAAAAAGTAACAAAAGGGAGACTTGAACTCAAGACCTCTTACTTAATAAGGCAAGTTTTAACCAAATGATCTAGAAAAATATATTGTAATGTTTAGAAGGAGGATTGGGAAGAAGGCCTTGTAGAGCATGCTAAAAAAAAACTCAAAACATGTTGTTGTTGTTGTTGTGCAAGATGACCTTGGAGAGCGTGCTAATAAAAAACTCTTTTCACACAAGAAAAAAAAAATCGCTTCTCGATGACAAAAAGGGTTATATCTCGGTTAGCTTACCCAGAAGATGGACCTTTTCCTATCATTTTTTTATTTTTTGAGATCGCACATGGCACGGGGAAAAGAGAATACACAGATCTAAAAGAGTATTAACCCAGAAAAAAATACAAAACCGAAATAAAACCAAAATACTTCTCTGTAAAAAATTTAAAAAATGTGTATTCAAACTTTATACCTCCGGATCTGACTGTAATGGTAGTATCTTGGGAAAACGGAAACCTTTTTGAGTGGAACAAAAAAGTGTTCCTGAATGAAACGAGTGCTCTGGACGTAATGGAGTATTTATCTCAGTCCAGAAATGTACATAAATAACATAAAATGGAGATGAGACAACTTGGTTTCATGATCTCGATCTACAATAGGAGTGGGTCTTCAAACAGGCTTTGATACCATGTTTGAAAACACAGGTATTCCAACAGATGATGAAAAACTTCAGTAACCACTCACATAACTAGATCAAAGATCAACACACCGATGTTTTCATGTGGTAAAACCCTTACGGGGAAACATCCACATCCCCAACCAATGCGGCCACTTGGCGCAGTTTATTAATGCAAAAGAAAAAGATTATAGAGATATTTTACAATAGAGTTTCTCACAATCGATCATCAGAAAATGACCCTCCATGCTCTTTAAATAAATATCATGGACCAATCGGGTGTTAAGCCACAGATCAATGGTCGTTAAGATTGAGGAGAGTATGAACCGTCAGATCACTCTATGTCGGGAACATATTGTGACTGTCGGATTTCCTAACTACAAATGCATACTAAAGAAACACACAAAGAAACATACTTTTACCTGATGACATATTATACCAAGTATATCTTAACTAACTTCTAAGTGTCTAAATATCCTAACAATTATTTCAATTATATTTCAACATATCGATATGATCATTTTCGTTGTTGCAGTTCATGACCCTGCACACATGCCTCAATGCCCTTCTCAGCAACTTACCAGAAGTATGGTACATGAGCATATGGAAACTAAAACAATAGAAGGATAGGGCACAGAAAATACAATGTCCTTGGATGATTATGATACCCCAATTGCCAATTTTATGAATGTAAAAAAACATAAATCAAAGAAAAATTAGATGTATAAATTCATGACTTGTATTTGGATTTTTATTGATGTTTATATGTTCATATATTTTGATGACTATCCTAGTTATGCATGAATGTCTATGTGTTTTCTATATAAAAAATATCATCTATTGAGTATGGGGAATTGAGAGCGATGTGAGGGGGAGACGATGCGATATGAGCTTCCACCTTCACGTGGTTGGCCATGTTCAGTAGAGAATAACCTATTCTCAAAACAAAGAGAAACTCATTAAGGTATGCGACCACTTAAGTTTTTTCTAGAGTATTTTACATAACTAAATTCATGTTTATTTTCTTATATATTATTTACTCATATAAAGAATTTGTCTTTTATGATTCATGCAGGTCTTGGTGATGGAAATGCATCTTGTGGACAACTCTTATCATGTTTTATGGGCTAATGGATATGGCAAAAGGATAATGATAAGGTAAGGGTTTTGACGTGTTTTCTAAAGTAGACTTTATACTAGTAAAAGTTCACAATACTCATGAAAGGATAGAATTGCATGTTTGGTAGACAAGCATCAAGGTTTTTAACAAAGTATGAATCATAGACTGTGGGAAAAACCTTTTTTTGTATTCTTACATTGACTAATACATTTATAACATATTTTTTGTACAAAATCCTAACCACACACACACACACACACATGAACCCTAAGTAAAAAAATGATAGAAGATAAAGGGAGAATATGTACTGATTGGAGTGAATGAAGATAATAATATGAATAATGGAGTGGAGAGTGCACGCTATCCTAGTTGAATGATACTTGCATCCATCCAACATGTCTCATTGTAATGTATGTTATTATAGTTGTGTCTTCTCACTATAATGTATGTTTATATGTCCATCATGGGATTCCTA
>JZKD02S1896694.1:33724-49963 GCA_000966675.3 Picea glauca | reverse complement strand
CCAACTTTCATCTGACAAAAATACTTTAACATATATGTTGCTCATAGATTCCAAATAGTTTGCAATAGGGTTATTAAAACCATAAAGGAATACCTCTCTATGCTATTGTTCCAACTGAAAGAAACATTGCTTCTCTTTTCCTTCACAGATCTCAATGTTGAATACAGACTGCTTGATCTCTGTCTAAGAAAAATGCATGATGAACTGTTGATCTGGTCCTTTCATCTCATCATATTCCTCTCTGTATCTGTTGCAATCTTCCTGTGTCTACAAATCAGAAGACTAAGGGCTGCCCTTAATATCTGTTGCAGATTCAAATCTGAAATTTTGATCTTCACTGCAATTTTGATTAATAGATTTATAACTAGCATCAACCACAGCATGCACACATTCAAGATCATCTCTCTGTTGAAAAGTAGAACTAGATGAAATTTGAGTAAACAATAAGTCTTCACAAATATTAACATCTTCTTCCTCATCACTGTATTGGTAGAATATAGGAGCATTAAGATAAGATCTTAATGACAGAGATGAAGCTTCTTGTATAGAAGTATCAACAATAGGATCATGAAACAGATTTGGAAAAATCTTACCTTGTTCCTCATCATAATTTGAAACAACATATTCATAAAGATAAGGAGGATCCTCCTGATGTTCTAGTTGAAGATTAGATCGTCCCTGAAAATTTTGTTCCTCGTAGTTACTACCACTTTCCTTAGTCTGCAAATTTGAAAATTGTGGGATAGCCTCACTGATTTCAATGGTCATTTGACCAACATAAAGCTGATCATTTCCATGTGTAGTTAAAGAAGCCAATTCTTCATATTCACAACAATCAGATTTAATGATAGTAAGCAAACATTCATCTCCTTTATAATCCATTTCTATTTTATGTTGATGAGAAAGCACGTCCTCATGAAGATCATTAGAGAAATGATGTAAATTGTGAGGAACAAGTTCTTCTTTACCATATGACTGTAACTCAGATCTATAACTTTCTTCTACTGATGTGTCAATATGCTCATAATCTTTAAAGTTTTCAAAAGAAATAGTCTGATCTTCATGAAAACCATCTAACATAGATGCATTTAATACAATGTCAAAAGCATCACCATGGTTGTCATAATGTGGATCAACAATCCCTTGATCATGATGAGAGATATCTTCTGCTRCAGCAAAGTCTTCATGAATATTTGGATCTTTGTTCAATAGATTGAAATCATGACAACATTCGGGATATAAAAGGTCAGCTGAAAATATGCCTTTGCAAAACAAATGAAAGGCAGCATGAAAATCTGCCAAAGAGTTGATACTGGCAATTGGAAGAGTCTGGCACCA
The DNA here is from genome assembly GCA_000966675.3 of Picea glauca. Lineage (NCBI taxonomy): Eukaryota > Viridiplantae > Streptophyta > Pinopsida > Pinales > Pinaceae > Picea > Picea glauca. The sequence goes on along the minus strand of JZKD02S1896694.1, from coordinate 48,625 downwards.
GTCAAGAGCAATCTCCTCTAGTGAATACCTGAAAAGCTTAATTTGAACATCCTCATGTACAATTTCAAAATGGTGAATAAAGTCATGAAAATCCAACAAGTGTTTAGCTGGCACTTCCCACTCTTCTCCTCTAAATATGGGAATACTGCGTTCCCATTCATCTCTACTAGGTATTGGATGAGGGTAACTAAAAATACTTGAGAAATTGCAAAATGCATACCTCTTGTTCATTTCATACCAGTGAAGTCACCAACAAATTTCTGAACAATGGAGTCGCCCCTGAATCTGTCCTTCATGGAGTCGCCAAATAGATGATTAGAACCGAAAATATGTTCAGACTTTGTCTATCATCAAAGTTGGATCTATGTCATCTCCCAAGGAAGTTGAGCTTCAATCTCCACTCCTTGGCAATGGCGCCAATTTGTTATCACTCCAGGAAACTCTCTTAGGTTGTATCTTAGAGATGCCTGGTAACTTAACTAATATTTCAATGTTTCAGTCAATGGATCAAGTGAGATGACTAAATCAGACATCACTCACTCAAAACATGCATAAACTCAACCAAATAGACAAGTCTTCTAACTATCACTATTCAGAGGGTTTGTAATATAGGTGAATAAATGGAGAATTCTCACTATGTTGGCAGATTCATGTATAAAGCACTCACATATGAATGGCTAATCATAACAAGGAAATGATACTTGCAATTCAACTTATCAACACAGAGATTGGATGACAACTATCTGGTATTAGATAAATAGAATAAACATGAATTAAACATGCAAGCACAAGTATAGAACAAAAAGGAAAATGTAGATTTGAACATGTAATTGCAAAAGAGCTTGTATTAATTTGACAAGAACATGAGAAGATTGAGTACAAGTGTGTCTAAGAGTCCCTAAAGTTGAACCCTTAGTCTATAAAACTGATAGGATTTGTAGTCTTTACAAGCAGTTTCAGATCCTCTAAAGATGGATCTGATAACCTCTTCTCCTATCTCAAATTCGAATTTGTGAGGTGGTTGGAAAAGACAAAAATTTCTGGAAATATGTTGCTCAAATATTGACCCATATCTCTCCAACCAAAACCGTTGTGCACAAACTGGAAGAGGATTTTGTATATTGGTTTGTTTTGAGAAAAAACCTCTCTCAGTTATTTGAGATTCGTTTTCATTTTCCCGGGATTTGTATTTCAAAAACATGTGTCAAAGAGGGAAATTTTGAGATCCGAAAATTAGGGCTCAAAGATGAATTTGATTCTCCCAATCTATGACACCTGTTGGAAAAATGGGAGCGGTTATTGTTCTTTGACATGTTAGCAACAAAAACCTCTTCCCATTTCTCAAAATGATTCTCCAGTCGCTTAGAATAATCATTTGAAAATGATGACTCAACGTAGTAAAAACAAAATTTTCTGCAATTTCGGTGGCTAAAATGGCCCCGAATTTCGGGTTTAAGCTACTGAAAACTAGGGCTTTCGGTGGCTTAGAAGCCCTTTTGGGAAGACACTTAGCCACCGAAACTTGAGTTTTGGCTTTTTTGAAATAAAAATCAAATCCAATGTTTTTCAAACTTTATTACAAACCTAAGGCTCTAAAAAATGAACCTTAAAAAATTTAGAAATGTATTTTTCAATGACTTCCTATCACCTAAAATAAACAAATTTGACTGTGTTATTTGAGGATATAATAGTTCCCATTCCTAATGCACTAACAATATGACTTCCAAGAAAATGCACATCCTAATCTGGAGATCCATCCACACTCAAGCTATGGATCAATCGATAAGGAATCCTACCATTGAATAGGAAACCAAGAATGATACATACTAGCACTACATTTATGTAGGCTAATCATACCAAGGCAACCACAAACCATTCCAACTTTTATTTTCTTACATCTCGGCAAACATGTGAAATATTTGTGCTTTACAACCTATATTCACTTAAAGATATTGAAACCAATTCCCATAATGTCATCATAACATTTGTTATCATGTATCGCACAATATCTATTTAAAACATCTGAATCGACTTGAGGATAAGTTATTCACAACAATGGCTCAATAGACTAGTGGAAGCATTTGTTGGTGGCGCAAAAATTTCCATATCCATTTCGCAAACCCTAGTTTCTCGATTATGGCACTGCAATATTTTATGTCTCAGAGATTAACCAGAACTTGAAACCTAACATTGATATTGCAGGGTTAGGATTAGGATTTCAAAATTCCAACCAAACTTCTAGCGATACAACATGTCAAAGATAAAAAAGTAAAGGCTCAGACCAAGAGACAAGGGTACAGACAGTTCAAGCATGCTATCTAATGATTGATTTTCCCACCATGTTATTTTATAATTAGAATATTTGGATAAATCCTTAAGATCAATTTAAAACATAATTTCCAGTTGTTTATATACACTAGCACAACCACAACCATATTATAAAAGTGGTTGATATACATAGAGTCATTTTCCACATTTCCAAACTAATGACATTAAGTTGATTGTACTCGTAATACTTAATATGAAATATGAACAAACTAAAATTAAATTCAAATTCACAAACTTAATATCATTGATGAGAAATTAATAATTCCAATTAATTAATTAGCTAATATTTAATATTAATCTAAACTTAATATTTTTATTGATTTAATCTCCCATGTGATTCGAGTAGCTTTGATTTCAATTGCATACATAAAACGGGTCACATGCATAGTCCAATCAAATCTACAAACTCATGTGATCTTTGAATCATAAAAACACGTTGTAGACCAAGTGTGCTTTATGTATCTATTCCATACAAATATTAAAAAGCATTCATAATAGAATATACTATTATGGAAATTAAAATCATATTCTTAAAACTGAATAACTTGATTTAATATTTTATAAAAATATAAAAAACCATTCAAAATATACTATTATGGAAATTAAAATCATATTCTTAAAACGGAATAACTTAATTTAGTTTTCAACTTTTAAACTATTTCGTAACAATATATTTACATCATCAAATATATTCCATAATATATATTTTAATACAGACAGGTGAAAGTAACATTAAAGTACTCACAAAAATTAAATATCTACATCAATCCTTGTTTTGTTATGCACATACCATCGAGGGTAGACTTCAATCATCGAGACCCACGCTTAAATAGTTTCTTCACATGAAATCAATTTAAGAAATAAAAATATTAGATATGTTTATGGGATAGTTTAGGTGGTGAGACGTGCACATACTTTTTTGGTTTGGAGAGAGGTCATGGGTTTAAGTCTAGCTATGAGTCCTTGGGTCTGCTGCTTTCCACTTTCATATCATCCACTATGTAGAAAATTATCAGGGTGAATTTCAGCTAAAATTTTTGTTACTTCCCATAAATATTTTATGACTATTTTTTTTGGTTATTGAATAAAATTACATATGTTTTCTCCCCAATAAAATGTTTATGAACACCTTCGAATACCATCATACTAAAGCAAATTCAATATTTAATATTTAATAATAAGGAACATTTGTAAAAACCTAAAACATCTCATGCACAATTACAATGGATTTTTTTGTGTGAAAACCTAGATCATCTACTCAAAGAGATAAATTACTCTGTGTACATCATTAATTTTTTCCCATAGGTCAATCTAAAAGTCACTATATAGAGTTCAAAGTTGTAAGCATGTTGTGTAGTTCACACATTTTTTTTTGATAGAATTCAAAGTTGCAAGCATGTTGTGTAGTTCACACATTTTTTTTTATAGAAAAACTAAACACGTTTTTCTTTAATAGCTTCTCAATAATCTATGCATTAGATATGGAGTTATAAGAAAAATCTCAATCTCCTTCTAAAGGGAAGAATTTAAATCCCAATTCGCACATTATTAAATAAATCCACATGAACTGGAAAGGGAAATATATAGTAAAAAACTATGGGATATGAGGGAATCTAAAAATCTAAATATTGAGATGTTGATTGATAATATAGAATATCGTTTATACATTTTTTTAATGGTTACTTCACTAAAATCCACATGAAAAAACCTAAACCATATGTTCATCAAAATCATTCATTAATGCAGAGATCAAAATGGTCCTCTTGTGCATAGGAATTGGAATCTAAATGAATTCACATTATGGGTCCTATTAATGGAAAATCTTCACCAAATCCTAAAGTCATTCCTACGAATCCAACAAAATAGTAAGGCTTTGAGTGGAGAACCAAGGAGAATACGTAAACAAAGAGGAGTCTGCAATCTAAGTAAAGAATAGAAGCACATGTTGGATTGTTTTTGCTAGTGGTAGATTGAGTGCAGATATCATTAACGGAGGAGGCACACAACACAAAAATATTATCTTGATCTAATGATAGCAGTGATAGGGCCAAAGTGTTGGTCTTCCTACAATGCATAGATTTGCTACAAGAAATTGGTCATGGTTGTGTTAGATTAAAGAAACCTATTAAAGATCTGTCAAAAATCAAACCTAGATTTATAATCTAGTTTTATTCTAGATTTACATTTAAGATCTACAATTCCCTATTTATGTCCCAACATTAAATCTTGTGAGGGATCTGTTTTATTTCAGATATCTATTTATCTAATTTAATTAGGAAGGCTCATAGGCCTTGAGGGTTGGAACCTTAGCTCTGGTACCATATGTTAGAACCCTAAATATGTTAGATCTAATAAATAGTTAAACACCACAATTAACAAACTAGATTTGATAAAATAGAGATACTTGATTGCATATTCCATATCTTGCTAGGAATATGGGGTGATTAACTTACCTGGACACCATGGTGACCTCAGAAACATAGTCATACCTTGATCTTCAATTTGAATGATCGTAATAGGAAGTGGGGGATGACTCTCATCCCAACCAACCCCTCATTCATCATGACTGAGATCCCCCAATACCTCAATCCACTACTTAGACAATGATTCTTTATCCTTTTTCTCTCTATAGATCAGCCAAAGAGAGATGTCATTTTCTCCTTCTTTTCCCTTTTTATGTAGAGTCCATCTATGGCAAAGAATCCAATCCCTAAGGTCCATTATTTAATTATTTATTATATTTTAGGGTTTCTCCATCAATTACCATTAACTATTTTACCATTTTCTTTTATTACCAAATATTCATAATAAGTACTTATTAAAACCCATGATAATTATTATACACTTCTTTGTTATTATTTATGTATATAAGTACTTATTATGACCACTTTAGGGTAATTATTATGCTCATGTTGTTGTTGTTATTATTATTATTATTATTACTATTATTATTATTATTAATATGGGGCATGGCATATTATTCTCGCAGCAGTAGAATTTAATGTATTTTTCAACAGTATTGAATATATAGCAGTAGTAAACTAGTCAATTTTCAGCCACAATAATTTTATAACGATAGTAAATAATCAATTCGCAGTGTTAAAAAGATAACCCTCTGATCATAAAATGATCTAGTAAAATATAAGGGTAAATCCTAGGTTAAATTAGGTTTTAATTTTCCAACAAAATAAAAAAACTAGTCCTAAAACCCTAGAAGATTTTTCTTAGATGGCTATGACATCATTTTAGAAAATTATTTTAGGGTTTTAGTGATGAGTTTAGGGAAAAAGTATGCCTAAAACACCCGAAACGTCTAAGTTTCTATGGTTGAAAGTAGAAAATTGCAACAAATTAAAACCCTAATCTTAACCCTAAGTAGTAAAATTAAGAAAAGTTGATTGACTATTGTGAAGAAAAGGTTAGTGCCTACATCCTTGGGCATATGGGGTTAAAAATAAGTTCTTCTTTAGGAGAATGAAGTGGATAATTTTAGGTTAAAACTTAGAGGTAGTCCACTACTTACCATAGGCAATACTCTAAAATATTTTGGGGATGAAAAAATGGAAAATTATTCCACTAGTAAAGCTTCCAAAGGTTTAGATAAATAGGATTTGTTTAAAGATGATCAAAAGAGGATGAAGAATCACCACTTGAGAACAATATCAATATAACAATGCATGATTAAACAAAACATAATATGAAAATAGTAGACTTATCAAAACATTCCTCCATCCATAAAACCCTAGTTTCCATCTCATCCAAGAACATAGTTACCAACTTAATGAGAACTGTGACCTCAAAACGAGAACTCTGGCCCAAAAAACCAATATTTTTGCATAACAAACATCAAAATCAACCCCCAAATCAAAAAGTGATGCTACCGATAGCACCAATTTTTTAAACGGGGTCAAAGTTACAACCTTTTTCAAACATGGCCTTCAAAACTCAGACACTAGCTCAAAAAAACCTTAAAAACAACACCTAAAAAAGAAGAAGATGTTTTTGATTTTTTTTTCTTTTCAAAATGTTAAAATTTGAGATCATTTGAAATCGTATTTTTATCACTTGGTACCATTAAAACCAAAACCTCAAAATCAACCATCAAATTGAAAAGTATTGCTATCGGTAGCACCCATTCTAAAATTGGGGTATGAAAATGACACATTTTTATATGTGGTAAAAGAACTCATCATTACTGTAAACAAAATCATAAAATATACCCTTATATGTTTACTTTTAAAATCTTATTATCACGCAAAGCACAAGGTAATGCATAAGGCCATGAAAATATCACAATATACTTTAAAAATTCAACATCACTTTTAAATAATTTTTTTACTTGTAATAATAAAAAAGTAAAAACAAGTTACATTGAATGAAACATAAATAATTTATTAAAAGTATTGTTGATCCAGATGGATATTGGTGGCCACCCACCTATTTCAACTAGCTCCTCGTGTCCATTTTTTATTCAACATGTTTTTCTATACTACTTTATAATTGTGAGTTCTACACTTATGGGGTTGTTTGAAGCCTCACACATTCTCCAGGTGGATACGGGTGGCCTCTTGCCTAATCCAACTGGCTTATTTTGTATGTTTTCATGTCAACACATCTTGTTGTACTTCCAGGGTTGTTTTGGGTCTCTAAACATTGTTTTTTTTAATCGCCACAATCATAATGTAGACAGAGTTAGAGTTTGATGACAGAATGTGTAGTTCTCTGAAAGACCTTTCCAATGGGCTATCACGCGCCTAAAATGGAGGTTGTATGCAAATTTTATGACCCTAGGAAGTTGAGGTACCAAATTACACCAACTTACCCATAGGGCCCACATGACTTTTGGCGTTTCACCTTATAGGGTTAGGTTTTTGGATGTCTAGGGTTTTGGCATTCATGAGTAATATGAAAAGGGYCTTTGGAGCCTCATTTTAATCCATTCTGCTCAGACGGATGTGTGTAGCAACCACATCTATTCTTATAGATAGCTACCACCATTTGAGCAAGTTTCAGTTTTGTAGTTTTACATTTTCAGCCTATTTCTTTATTTAATARAAGATATTGTTTAATGGATATTTGTGTTATTCTTCCTATCTCTATGTTTATGATATTCAGTTTGTTAATCATTTTGTTCCTCTCCTAAATCTGGATCAGTGGTATCAGAGCARTCTGCTCTTCATTTATTTTTCTTTGTGCATGTCCCTAACAAGGTCTGGGTACAAGAAGTTGGGACTCGAACCAATTGATCCATTACCATATCGATCGTGYCRAGCCCAATAAAAAMCCATGGGAGACRAAAATGAAGATGATGGAGCAGGAGATCCTATTAAAATGTTTCTCGAGGAATCCCTCGCRCGACAAAGGAACGAAATGATGGACAACTTCACRCAGATCCTTCGACCATTTCCCACGGGAGAAGCATCTTCATCAAGTGATCATGMGACCCCYTTCAAATTACAAGTAAATTTTTATATTCCATTATTTGAAGGATTGATAGATGYGGATGTTGTAGATAAATGGTTGAATTTTCTCGAAGGATAWTTTTYGGTCCACAATTTTTYCGATAGGGAAAATATCACTTTTTCAATCCTCAAGGTCGTTCCCCATGTTAAASAATGGCAGGATACTTACTCTGAACAAAGGSTCATGGAGGAATCTGCAATTTTTGTGGTGGCCCCTACATGGGATTCCTTCTGGGACACCATWAAAGAACAATACTACCATGTTGGAAGCTACGAGGACCAATACACCAGATGGACCACCCTATGGCAATAAAGGGATTAGATAGTACCAGACTTAACCAATATTTTCCATACCCTACGCACCAAATTGGGTATCAAAGATTCTGAGTGTCATCTGGTGCTCAAATACTATGGTTGTTTTCATAGATACATTCAAACAGAAATGGAGTTTCTGGACATCACCTCATTGGGCACGGATTATAGATACGTTGTCAAGATCAAGTAGAAATTCAAGCATAAATGGTGAGAGTTTAGATTTGCAAAGCCCTCACAGCCAAAGCAGGGCAAAGGCAACCCCAACCCATACAGCAAGGGACCAAGTCAAGATGGTCTCCCTCAGGATAATCCATCCAAACTGAAACACAAGAAGGGAAATGAAAAGACGAAGAAGGACATGGGAAAATGGTGTGAGCACCATAAATGTCCTTGGCACAACACCGACGAATGTCTCTCCAAGCAATCCCTCGTGACTGAGCTGAAGGCTTCCGAGTCAGAGGTTAATTCTTGTTCTGATTCAAATCCTGAAGGAGGGAGGTGGATTATCTATGTTGAACCCAGTGCCACGGTCGCTACCACCAAAGTCCGTCCAAGTGAACCAGAGGAAGAGGAATGTCTCTTTCACTTGCAGATGTGGGTCAAGGGGGCTATGCTTTATTTCGTTGTGGACAATGGTATTCAGAAGAACCTAATTTCAGCAGAGGTTTTCAAGTGGATAGACCTGCCAACGATGCCACACCCACAACCCTACACCATCGGCTAGCTTTTTCAAGGAAGAGATCTTTGTGTCAGCCAATAGTGTCGTCTTCCCTACAACATCAAGCCTTTCAAAGATGAGGTACTATGTGATATTTCCCCCCTTGAATTTTGTGATGTTATTTTATAGAAACCATATTTGTGGAAGCGTCATGTTGTGTATGAGTCTAGACCCCGCAGTGTTGTTATTACTTTGGGTAGAAAATTGTACAGGATCCCAAAGGTGGCACCGCCTACTGTGATTTCTTTAATCTCTGCTAAGAAATGCAGTAAGGTCATTTCACATACCAGGAAGTTTGTATTCTTTGTGATCCATGCTCACAGTAAGAAGAAGGTTTTCGCCACATCCATGGCCTCTACACAATGCCTCTATTTGCAACATAAGTAAGTGGACGATATCGTGGAAGAATATAGAGACATCTTCACCTCACCTACAGGGATACCAACACACTGTCAAGTCAAGCATCCAATTGATTTGACCCTCGACACACCTCTACCTAATGGACCAGTCTATCAGCATTTGCTAACAAAGAATGACAAAATCAGGAATCAGATCTAAGAGCTTCTTCAAAAGGGGCACATCAGACCCAGATCCTCCCCTTGCGAAAGCCTGATTGTACTGGTGTTGAGGAAGGACAAGACTTGGCAAGTCTGAATTGATTACAGAGCCTTAAACAAAATCACAGTCAGTAACCGCTACCCCATCCACAGGATTGATGACCTTCTTGACCAATTCAAGGGGGAAAAGTTCTTCAGCAAGATTGACCTAAAGTCTGGGTATCACTAGGTTCCCATCGAACCAACTGATGTCTAGAAGACAGCCTTCAAGTCGAAAGAAGGTCTCTATGAATGGCTAGTCATGCCCTTTGGCTTAACAAATGCACCAGCCACTTTCATGAGGTTTATGGATGATGTATTGAGACCCTTCTCCAAATCCTTTGTCTTAGTGTATTTGGATGACATCCTCATCTTCAGTAGAACATGGGAGGAGCACATGCAACATATTAAGCAGGTTTTGATCACTCTGCGATAGCACAAGATTTATGCCAACTTGGAAAAATGCTCTTTCGGCATGAACAAGGTTCAATACACGGGCTACATTGTTAATGAGCATGGAGTACATGTTTATCCAACTAAGATCCAAGTCATTTGTGACTGGCCAGCCCTGACCACACTGATCGAGCTTTAGAGCTTCTTGGGACTAACCAATTTCTACTGACGGTTCGTGTTGGGATTCTCCCATATTGCCTAGGTCATCAGCCAGGAGACCAAGGGAGGTGGTAGGGCCAAGTTCATGTGGGGGAAGGAGAAACAATGAGAATTTTATGATCTGAAACATTGCTTGTTCTCATCTCCAGTAATATCCTTACCTTATTTGTAACAACCATTCAAGATTGAGACTGATGCATCTAACTATGTTGTAGGCATAGTTCTCACTCGGCATGGGCATCCTGTGTCATACCATAGTGAGACACTCTCTGATACTATCCAGAAATACCCCACCTATGACAAGGAAATGTATTCCATTATCCAAGCCTTCCATCAATGGAAACATTACATTCTGGGGAAAGAGACGATCATACACACTGATCACAAGCCTCTGCATTTCATACAGACACAAGGGAAATTGTAGAACAAACGCCATCATAAGTGGCCACCTACTTGCAATAGTTCCATATCAACATCAAGTATAAGACATGTATCTCCAATCGTGTCATTGACTACCTGATTCAGCCTCCTATGGCTACACTCACCACTGTGCTCCATTCTTGTGGACATGAAACATCGGAGTGGCCCCAAATTTATGAGCAAGATCCTGAATTTGCCACCACATATCATCTCTTGGGTACAAGCGCCACTGTCACTGATTTTCACATTTAACACAGGCTCTTGTGCCACCTGGGCCATCTCTATGTTCCTATAAGAGAGCATGAAAAGATTATTTGGTAAGCCCACTACAGTTGGGTGGCAGGACATTTTGGCATAGATAAAACCGTGGTCGTTCTTCAAAAACATTTTTATTGGCCAAAACTTCGATAGGATGCTAGCAAGTATATCAGGTCTTGCACTTCCTACGCCATTTCCAAGCTAGCCATCAAGAAGAAAGGCTTATACACCCCTCTTCTTATTCCCGAGAAGTCATGGGAATCCATCTCCATGGATTACATGTCTGGTTTTCCATCCACCAAGCACATAAATGATTTCATTTTTGTGGTCGTTTATCAGTTTTCGAAGATGGTCATCCTCGCAGCCTGTAAGAATAATGTCATAGTGGAATATACTGCCAAGATATTCTTCAAATGAGTTTGGGTCCACTTTGGGATACCACAGACCATCATCTCCGACCAAGACAGCAGGTTCCTCAACACCTTTTGGTCGAGTCTTTGGTCTTTGTTGGACACCAAGCTCACAAAATCCAGTACTTTCCACCCCCAAACCGATGGTCAAACTGAGGTCATCAATCGGATGATTGTGCACATCCTGTGCATGTACAATTCTAAGCATCCTCGAACATGGGACGAGAGTCTCCCATATATCCAACATAGTTACAACAGGTCTCTCCATAGTTACACCGGCCATAGCCCATTTTAGGTGGGTCTAGGATTCCAACCCTTGGGACCCATTGATGTTTCACTTCCTCTTGCCACCGCACAGACAAAATCTTCCCCTAATTAGTTTGTGATTGACAAAGCCACTAGATTCATTGAGCATATTTAGCACATCTGCCAATAGTTCCAGGAGATTTTGCACAAATCCAATGCTAAGTACAAGCAATGCCATGATCAACACCCCACACCAATTTTACATTGGAAACAAAGTCTGGTTACATTTGCAAAAGGAGCGTCTCACCAGGCCCCATCGGAAGCTTTGCCCACTTCATTATGGGCCTTACACTATCATCAAGGTTGTGGGTAGCAATGTGTTTGAGCTCAATACTCCACCCTTCCTTGGTATGCATCCAGTATTCAATGTGGACCTCCTTCAACCATATTTTCCATCGTTATTAGACACCTCTGAGATCGTCGAACAACTAACACCAACATAGCTCAACCTTGACTGCATGGAAGAAGCATCCACCGACCAAATAGTGGACACACAGATCAAGGGAACTCTCCAGCAACGGATCCAACTTTATCAGGTTATCAAGACATGACAACTCCTACACCAAGGCAAGTGGCTCACCTGGGGCCAAATCCAGTAGAAGTTCCCTCACCTGATGGGGGAACTCAATGCAATGGATACCATTACTTCCTAAGGGGGGATGATCGATCCTGATGGATATTGGTGGCCACCCACCTATTCCAACTAGATCCTCGTGTCCGTTTTTTTTTCAAAATGTCTTTTTGTACTGCTTTATAATTGTGAGTTGTACACTTTTGGGGTTGTCTGAAGCCTCACACATTCTCCAAGTGGACATGGGTGGCCTCTCGCCTAATCCAACTAGTTTGTTTTATATGTTTTCATGTCATCACATCTTGTTGTACTTCCAGGGTTGTTTTGGGGCCCTAAAAATTTTTTTTTTTAATCGCCACAATCAGACTGTAGACAGAGTCAAAGTTTAATGGAGGAATGTGTAGCTCTCTAAATGATCCGTCAGGATTTTTCGAAATGACTATGGTTGAGTTTTTTTAATTTAGCATGTATTAATTAACCATTGGGAAACTTTAACGAAAGAGCGGGAAAAGAAATGAATTATACAACCATTAACATATTTTCAGATCTGAAAAACAATGAAAAGCGGCAAACCATAATGCTCAAGTTTGATAACGGAGTTCATCAACTTTGCCTACGTCTCCGGGCCTTTTCTTTGTGAGGGAGGCTTCTTGATTTCTTTTCAAAAGCTTATTAGTACATCTTTACAATGTCGATTGGCTTCTAGACTGATCTGGTCTTGTTTGCCATGATCTCTAGAATCTTGCACAACTTACGGCACCTGAAACGGATGTCCCGAGCTCTCAGAAACCGTCCAACAACATCTCTACCTCAACAGCTTCCTTGCCTCAAACTGACTTAGACCTGGCTTTGCCTCAGCATCTCTGCTCTCCAAAACCGTCAAAAAGCTCTCCAAATCTTCCAAAATCTGACCAAATGGCCTCAACATGGCCTTGGTTAAATAGTGGGAAAGTTGGTTGTCAATCTCCAACTTCCTCCCAAGAATTAGGCTCTAAAAAAGCCCAATAACTCCCAACTATGGGTTAATTACATTAAAAATTAGTTGAAAAAGTGGTTAAAAACCCACTTTCAACCATATATTAGTTAAATTTTGGCTTAAGCCCTTAAAAGCTGGGCGCGCGCCCCCTTGGATGGTCATATGCATGTTCATATGGCCAAGCGCTTAGCCCTTTGGGCTAGCGCTGGCCCCAAAATGCATTAAAACCCGGTCGTATGGTGGAAAGGCGCATGGCCGTGGTTACATAGCATAAAACCCACGCCAACCGTTAACAAAACCGCGCGCCAACTGTCACGGTATAACTCCTGTGCCAACACCCGCCCGGTCACATGTGACGGTCACGCATAGGTAACGGTTATAACCGTTCAAACCACAACATAAACCGCGCCAATGGTTAACCTCCGCCACTCCTGGTTCCGGGGTCACGGTAGTGTGCGCCGAGGGCTGGGGCTTGGGCCCCGACCCTTTTCCCCCGCATCCTACCATTGCAACGAAAACAAAAGAATTTTCCCCCGCATATATAACAAGTAACACATGCGTGGTCTATTGGTAATTCGGAATTGGCGGAGACTTTGGTATAGTGGGAGGTTCGGGGTTCGAATCCCCCGGCCCAAAATGTTTTCGATATAGCTGTCATTGGCAAAACCCGGGGTGCCATGTGGCAGCCCGTGATTGGGCCATGTGGCACCTTAACCACCAATCAAACCTTGACACGTGTCGGCTTCTAATTGGTCCACATGTCTTTCCACTTGTCAAGTCGTACTGCCACATCACTTTGTCGTGTCAGCTTCCGTACGTCCAGTTAGCACTGCCATGTCAGTGCCACATCAGTTTCCGTACGTCCAGTCATCAGGCCACACAAGCCTGCCACGTCAGCTACTGACGTCACCCTGCCAAGTGTCACCCTTTCAGTGGTGACATGTGTCACTTCGGGATTGGTCCAACTGCGCGTCAAAAATGCCAAATCAGCCTAACACGTGTCACCTTCCAGTGCTGCCACGTGTCCTATACGGAACCTGCCATGTGTCGTCGTATGAACCTGCCACATGTCGTCCCCTGGTGCTGCCACGTGTCGTCCTCCAATGCTGCCACGTGTCGCATCCTGGTTACACCACGTCAGTTGTACGGACATGTCATGTCAGCTGTACGAACTGATATGTGTCCTGTACGGACAGTACGGATAGGTACAGTCAGCATCCCAAAATTTTGCCTGTTTGGCTCGGCAGACAGAATGTGATATCTTCTTCATACGGACTCTGTTTGACATAAAAAATATACCACCGGAATCAAGAAGACAAGCCGGACGCAATAGTGTTGGTTTCATCGGATTCCAAGCACTTTCATTTTTGAGCATTTTTCATGCCCTGACAACCTTCTGAATCCGATTTCGGATCACACCTCCCAACAATAAGACCTTTTGGTTCCCAAAAGGTTACAAACCACTTGACAAGCTCGGGATAGGCCACCCAGCTTGCTCTTCGTCTCTGAAAGATGATTACATCAGGGGAAGCAAAACACAATGAAGTTGAGACATCCACTTCTGGCAGAACCAAGTGACTGCTTTCTTTCCTTCACGGTGTTCTTCTTTCTTCGCTGGTAATCCTTCCTCCTTCGTGGGTGCATGCAAAATCCTTTTGCCCTTCTTTGGACGAAGCTCTGGATTAAGCTTCCAACATCTAGCCTTTTGATGACCACTCTTGTTACAAAACGTGCAACAAGTCTTTGGCATCCAGACTTGCTTAACCTTCTCCTTCTTCTGTTGTGGACTCGAGCCTTTACGTCATGTTTCCTTTTTGGAAGACATAGGTTTCCTGTACAAAGTTTGTCTCTTCCAACACTTGGCAACACAATGCTTAGGTGAATGACAATAAGCACATGGATAAAGTTTCCACAAGTTCCGGTTTACTT
>JZKD02S1896694.1:0-18411 GCA_000966675.3 Picea glauca | reverse complement strand
GGCATAGTCAACTATAATGATGGAGTTGCTTCTACATCATATGTTTCATATTTCTTCTATATTTGGAATGCAATCTAGTCATCATTGAAGATACATATATTCTTCACTGGTTCACTAGTTGTTGCTTTCTCACTGGTTCGTTGGTTTGTTGGATGTTGCTTATTGTTGTTTGCTTCAAATTTTCAAAGTTCAGGTCCTGCAGTTGCAGTTGGACATTTTGGTGCTTGCTCATTGGTTTGTTGTTTGTTCTTGTTTGCTTCAATTTTGTAAGGTTGAAGTCTTGCACCTGCAATTCGACCCGTTCTTTCACTTTGCAGGGTTAAAATCTTGCACCCTTGTTTGCTTCAAGTTGGCAAGGTTGAGGTCCTACACCCACAATTGGACATGTTGTTGCACTTTGCAGGGTTAAAATCCTGCACCCGCAATTGGACCTGTCATTCTATCGTCCATCATTCACAAGTAAGTTTCAATACCATAGTTTCATTCCTATTCATTGTTTACTGCTTACTATTTACAGTTTGCAAGTAGGAATGTTCAATACTAGGAGGTGCTGAAAATTAAAATAAATATAAAAAAATCTAGAAATAACAACTGAGTGAAAATGCTCTTACAAAACATCCTTAAATGTGACTACTGAGATCAAAGAAACATGAATGTATTACTATCCCCGAAAAGTGTTCAAAAAGAAAGCTTGTTACCTTTGCAAAATATTCGTGTAGAAGAAAACTGCAGCTAGGTATAGAAGGGCTAAGTATGGTACAAAGCTAAG
Organism: Picea glauca; assembly: GCA_000966675.3. Classification (NCBI taxonomy): domain Eukaryota; kingdom Viridiplantae; phylum Streptophyta; class Pinopsida; order Pinales; family Pinaceae; genus Picea; species Picea glauca. The sequence goes on along the minus strand of JZKD02S1896694.1, from coordinate 17,642 downwards.
CAAGATGCAAGAAAATTCGACAACATTGTCAAGCATTATCCATCTTTATCATTGACATATTTCAGTAAGTTATAAAAAAAACGTTCCAAGACCTGAAATGCAAATCCCGGTTCCAAAACGACCTAAGCCCAAACATTAATTTTGATTTCTAAGTATCCTCCCACATGATCAAATGAACTGGAAAACCAAGAGAAGACACAATCAATCTCAGATGATTACTATTCCAATTAGAACTCTTGTAAGGGTTAAGACTTTCAATAGTTGCTAAGAAGACGAAAAAAAGATTGTTAAACCGTCAAATTTCTTTTGGCCATTGGGCTTGACACACAAAAAATTGTTGGGATGGTATTTTGCGATTTCCTAACTAAGTTTTCTTATAATATTTGGGAACAAGAAAAATTCTCTAAACCACTGGCCTAGATTATCCATATTGTATACATAATTCAATTATACAAGAGAAACCGATGTGGAACAGACTAAGCACTTTTCACATTTGATCAATTCACAGATCAAAACATTCAGAATAACATATAGGCGCAAAGTCACTTCTTGAACTATTACAAGACCATAATCTAAGATATTTACCTGTGCATGTGGATAAAAACACTTGAAATGGCTAAAAGAGATAAATACCCATATATTGGATCTTGTCAGGTCCTTCTAATGATTCTTGATATGTTGCAATGGCATAAACAAGACAAATTAGAGGGAGATAAAAGTTGATAGCATCAATAATATGCTTTATGCATTTTGTTACATTTGTCAAGCCAATGAGGCTTATCCATTACAGGGGTTCATATCAGAACATGACATAAAAAGAATAGACAAATCCATGTAAATCCTACTGGATTCATTATTCGATCAAACTCAAAGATGGTTCAACAACTATATCCAAACAATGGAGGAACGTGAAAAATACTAAAACAAAAAATGCATGAAAAAAAATCAAAATGCAGTTTAGTGACAGAAGTCATACTTCTTCTTGATCTCCTTTATTGGCAAGTTAAATTCTTAGTGTGCACTAGAGTTTGAACACTAGTTTCTTTGTAAATTATGGGATGGGGATCAGTAGACTTGTGAGAAATAAGATGTGTAATCGCAAGATTAGGGGGATTGTGAGAAATATCCTTTTTTCATAAAAAAACTAGTCTAAACTATACAACATTTAACACAAAACATAAAAAGAAGAGTTACAACCATTACAACATTTAACACAAAATATAAAAAGAAGAGTTACAACTCTTGAGTACAATTTATTGTGTTTGTTCCAGAAGACCCAAAATAACCTTTGCTCGATAATACATAACATAAAACAAACTAAATTAAAATTAAAGCCATGAAGAGCATTGAGGTACCTCAAGTTCTTGGCTCTTGGTTGGGTTCCTCATGACATGTAGCATTTGGCTAATTCATATTCAAAGAAAGAATCCTTTCCACTAGTGACCAATGCCAATGTTGAGCCATGAAGACCATCTTGAATATCTACTTTTGAATATGAACGTGGAGAAATCTCACTCAAGGGAGAATATTTGAGTCCCTGGGATATTGAGGAACTCAAACATTTGATTCACCTGTGAAGTCATCGAGTCCACTTTCAAATTTAATTTCAGAAATTTGGTTCAACATGTTTGCATGAAGGATTGCATTACTTTCTCCAAAACTTGAAGAAATATCAATGAATCATTGTTTCAATGACAAACCAAACTTTATCATGAATTTCAAGTTCCAGTTCCATTGGTACTTTCCCCTCCCATTCCTCATACCATCCACACCACTAGAAATCCAAAGACACCACAATTTATAGAGATCTTGTCATCCCATGCTCACACTAGTGCCAATGTTGAGCCATGGAGACCATATTGACTATCTACTTTTAATATCAACTTGGAGAAGTCTACTTTTGAAAATGAGCTTGAAGAAATCTTGGTTAAAGGAGGGGATTGAGTTCTTGTTCTTGGGATATTGAAGAACTAAGAAATTCAATTAACTAGTGAAACCATAGATTCCACTTTCAAATCTAATTCTAGAAATTTACTTCGTTGGATTTTGCGTGAAGGCCTACATTTCTTTCTCCAACACCTAAAGAAGTCTCAATTGAATCATTGTTTCAATGTCTTGAAGTTCCACTGATATTTTCCCCTCCCATTCCTCATGCCATCAACAACATTGCAAATCCAAAGACACCACAAGTTGTTGAGCTTCTCTCATCCCATGCTCACACTTTTCATGCCAATTCTCATCAAGCTCACATCTCACACACCCATCTCCTTTGTGGTGGACATAACAAGCTCAAGGAGTAACATATGCTAGAATGGGTATACCTCAAGGACATCAAAGGAAATTTCCTCTAGAGACTTGAGTTAGGTCATCAAGAAACTCTTGTTAGTGTCATCGTCACTTGCTCCCAAGATTGCATTACCAAAGCAAAGGTTGGGGATGAGGGAGGAAGAAACACCCATAGTCGTAGACCAGAACTCCAAAACCAAAAAACCACATGAAAAATTGTGTCTCACCATGGAATCCTTAATTAGCATATGCAACAAAAAAATAAGGCATTGTAATTTGGAGGATTCAATGCCCATAAATTCCTATCTCAAGTTTTGTGTGAAAAGACACTCAAGGATCCAACACATTTTGATTGTAATGGATATGACTATCATGGGAGAAGAGAATAAAAATACCCCATTTTATTTGAAAATTGCCTTCGTTCCTATTCATGCCAAGGCTGGCTAGAAAATCAACGTCTTCACCCTCTTATTTGAATATTACCTTCATTCCTACTCATGCCATGGTTGGGAAAATGATCGTCGTCTTGATTGTGAGCTCTTAATACTTGAAAAAATATGATTGCTTCAAATTACTTAGCCATAACTAGAATGTGATGAATAAGGTGTGATTACCTTCATTCCTACCCATGCCAAGGTTGGTCAAATAATCAATGTCTTGATTGTGGGCTAGATAAATTATATTTTTAGTATTTACTTTATAAATTATACTTTTAATCTATATAATTTGAGTGGGCTTATTGGCTAAAAACATAGATTTTTTCAATGCACAAAAATTAGAATATGAAGAGAACATAGATTTTTTCAATGCCCAAAATTTAGAATATATGCATGTAAACAAGGTATTGTTAACTGATAAACAATAATAGTCTGAGTGAAAATATTAATATCTAAATAAAGTCTATATAAAATATATTTACCAAAAAAAAAACATTTACATTTTATTTTATCTTTAATATTTAATAAAATTATAATAAAAATAGCAAATAATTAAAATAAATTTAAACTTATTTTAATGTTTAAAAACCACTAGATATTATGAGAAACCAAGCTACGTTTTCCTCAATAACACTATAACGTTTTCCTCAATAACACTATACAAATGCAACATTTCAACCATCAATGTGTTACACACAAATTATGTTTTCCTCAATAATACTATACAAATGTAACATTTCAATCAAACTCCCAAAACATTACATTGATATTGCAACCAAACCTTGATTGGTAACCAACAATAAGCAATACATAAAAATATAGGTATACAGTGCCCAACTTATTCTTAGCCTTGTTTATCTCAATGTTGTGATCTTCTTTCTTGAGATACCACTTCCCCAAGCTATCAAATCTCTTGAGCTAATGCGGTGAACTCTCTTTCTAGCTATTGCAAGTTTTCCATTATTGAGTTACTTCAAGTTGACTGATATTGATTTTCTCCAAGTTGCTCATTGTCAAGCTACACAATGTTGCCTTCAAATGAATTTGAATGGTCATTTTATAGACTTCAAACCTCTTGGAGTTCATTGATCGTAGTTGACTATGTCAATAGGGTCATTGTTCAACAACAATCAAGGCACATCGTAGGGTTCGAGTGTCACTATAGTGGCATTCTCTTTGATCTTTCTAGCTTTAGCAACCATCGTCTGTCTTTCCTAGACAGATCCATAATCTCACATGTATCATATACACACATTTTACATGAGATATCAACATAATAATTTTAATAATAAATATTTTGTTTCAAACTTATTTAATATAGAAATTAGATTTCACAAGTATGAGACTCTTCTCATAATGTTTGGATGTTTCATGTAATAGCACCTAGTCTTCATTATGGACTCACAATCATTGCCATATCCAAGAAAATTATGCATGTAATATGAATTTTCAATCAACCAAACAATTGTAAGTATTCATGCGTATAATCCTTCCACTGTAATATTTACAACAACTCGAGAAGTGATCTAAGAATTATAACACACTAATAATTCAATCACTTCCCATTGCATATCATATGAACTGAGATGAAACTATCATTAATTATATATTCATTACAAGCATGCATCCACTTAATGCATCTAACATATGTACCAACACAATTTATAATTGTAGGATCACTATTTGTATGATTTCATAGTTAATTATGCATATTTATTCAATGCATCCTCTCATTGAGTCAAACTTACCATAATTCAAGCTCATGTGTTTTACCAAGATAGGTTGGAGGACCAAACCAACACTGCTATGCATCATCCAAAAACTTCACTACTACTTGTTCAACCATTTGGATACCTTCCTTCTCCACCCAAACACAACACTAGGAATATGATCTGTTAGTGGTCTTGAATGTTGGAAAAGTGGTTACAGTCCAAAAGATCGATTACAAATAGGAAGAACATTGGATATTTGTGTAGTGCTATAGTCATTTTCCAATTCTCACACGCTATGGTTGTTTGACATTGAATTCAGTTTCACATGGTATACAAATTCATAACATGAATGTAATTACTCATTCACTATAGTTGTTGCTATTAACCAACTCAATCATGACATAGTAACTCATGAATTCATTACAAAGATTCTAACAATCTTTACATATTAGAAGATTCCTTCCTTTTTCATAGCCCATCTAGGTATCAATGGAATACATGCATTCAAACATTCATATAAACATATCAATGAAGATATCAAGTATGGTTGATGAATTTCTTACACAATTCCTTTCAAATCACATGCTATATTGGCATGATTAATTTTCATACCTGCATGGTTGCCATCAACATTCCTAATGAGCTAATTCCTCATGTAAACTCACACGATACCTTCATCAATTACTTTACAAGCATCATCTTGTCCTTATCCTTTTCATGAGGTTGTCTATCATAGGTAGTTACGTTATTAACATCTTCAACCATTCCTAACCATACAACAATCAACAACCACACCAATTATCATGTCATATTCATGGCATGTGTCACAACACTCTTAATCAATAAACAACATCATATATTCTCTAGTATATATCCATATGCACTCTACCACATGTAATCTCTCAATGTGTCTATTAGTGCAAATGTATTCCAACCATTTTTCTCTCTTGTATTTATTAAGATTCCCATGCCTTAACTATTCATGCATAGTAGCTTTCTCAATATAGAAAAATATAATAGAACAATAAGAAAAAAGTCAAGGAATTCTCCCTTCTACGTTCTCTCTACATAGCATAGAATTCCACAACATATTTAATAAAATCCATGGTCTTTATTCCATTCACATAATAAATCATGAGTTGCGATGTTTTCATCTAAGTATCAATAATTAGTTCATGCACCTAAGATATAATTTCTACTTCAAAAGCATACAATTCTATTTTAGAAAAAAAGTAAAGTTTAAGGTGAGAAAAAAAAAACTTTCACATTTCATGTTTGCTTTGCTAGCCATATGTGTTATTTATTATTGCAATCCAACTATTGGTAAATTTGCAGTTTCCTATGATGGTTTTCACTTTATTTACCTCTCATGTTAATCTAGATTCAAACATGTTCTAATCAAGCCTTCAATGACCCATTTTCCAGTATGCATGGCATCATGCTCTGCAACCCTTATTACTTTGTTGCTTTCTTTGATGTAGTCCACATATCAAAACAAGAAAGACAACTTGTAAAGTTCAATTAGAATGAAGTATATTGAACATATGAATTATATGTAAATCAAATTTATTGAAATATTCACCCTCAAATTAAAATTCAAATGAGTTAGAATCAATCAAATTCAAATTTGACTATTTCTCATAGCAGGTAGATTCAAATTCAATCAACCATTTTTACAATGATAACATATAATGTTATTTTAGACAAATGAATGCTTGTTCATTTACATGTTCACACAATGTGTTATGGGTGGATTGTAGGTATTGTATAAAACACACACTCAATACTTCTTCACCAAAATAAAGCTTATTGGTTTAAGTCTATTCAAGAGTGGCAATAATATTACAAAAATTCCCACAATAAAAAACCATTTACAATTTTTTTTCTTCTAAACATAATGAAATAGTTTAGAATAATCTCGATAAGAAACCGCATGCATCAATTCTTTTCTAACTTTAGTTTTACCAACTTTACCAATTAAAGGTCTAATGGAATAATATCATTCAAACTGGGGATGCTCTTCTACATTTTAATAAGAGCATGATTAGCTATATTAAATTCTATGCAATACTTAAAATTTATCAAAACATTTCTGGGACTCTTGGCCAATTCCTCCTCAAGGCATGAAAACCTAATGGAACAACATGTTTGTGTTCCGTGAGATGTTGCAAGCTTGTTTAGGCATGGATTAGGTGACCACATTGTCCATCCGCTCCCAAGGCATGGTTTCATTAATTGGACCCTTAAATCCAAATCTTCCATTGCTTATGACTGAGCAAAACCCTAGTTCTCGAAATCAATGAAAGAAACAATTTCTGAGGCATGGGACCTGGGAGTGAGGGTCTCTCTAGTTGAAATCCTATGCCAAGAATCCAACGAAGATGATGGTTCCTCAATCCGAGTCTCATTTTTCATTATATTCCCAGTTGCAAGTCACATCCCAAACCATTTCGGGGACTCTTGGCCAATTCCTCCCCAGGGCATAAAAACCTAACAGAGAAGCATTTTTGAGTTCCGTGAGATGCAACAAAATTGTTTAGGAATGGAATAGGTGACCACATTATCCATCATTTCCCGTGGTATGGTTTCATAAATTGGACCCCTTAATCCAAATGTTGCATGGCTTCAAACTGAGCAAAACACTAGTTCTCAAAATTGCTGAAAAAAACAACTTTCGAAGCCTGGAACCCGAGAGTGAGGGGTTCTCTAAATGAAATACTATCCTAGTAATCCATAATAGTCAACAGTTCCTCAATCCAAGTATCATTTTTCATTTTATTCCCAGTTGCAAGTTACATCCCAAACCATTTTGGGGACTCTTGGCCAATTCCTCCTCAAGGCATAAAAACCTAATGTATCAGAATTTTTGTGTTCCGTGAGATGTTGCAAGATTTTTTAGGCATGGAATAGGTGACGACATTTTCCATCCTCTCCCAAGGCATGGTTTCATAAATTGGACTCCTAAATCCAAATGTTGCATTGCTTCTTACTAACAAAAACCCTAGTTCTCAAAATCAATAAAAACAACTTTCGAGGCATGGGACCCGAGAGTGAGGGATGCTCTAGCTGAAGTTGGGTCTCAAACCATTGCAAGATCGGTCACACTGAGCTTGACAACAACCCATAGGGGACGAAGAGAGAGATGATGGAGTAGGAGATCCTATTAAAATGTTGCTCGAGGAAGCCCCCGCGCGATAAAAGAATGAAATGATGGACAACTTCGTGCAGATACTTTGAAGGCTTCCCACAGGAGAAGCATATTCATCAAGCGGACATGAAACCCCCTTCAAGGTACATGTAAATTTTGATATTCCATTATTTGAAGGACTGATAGATGCGTATGTTGTAGATAAATGGTTGAATCTACTCGAAGTTTATTTTTCATTCCACAATTTTCAAATAGGGAAAATATCACTTTTGCACTCCAAAAGGTCATTTCCCATGTTAAAGACTAGTGGGATACTTACTCTGAGAAAAGGGTCGTAGAGGAATCTCCAATGTTTGTGGTGTCACCTACATGGGATTCCTTCCTAGACGCCATTAAAGAACAATACTACCTTGTTGGAAGATACGAGGACCAGTACACCAGATGGACCACCCTACATCAAGAAAGGGACCAGACAGTACCATATTTCACCAATATTTTCCATACCCTGCGCACCAAATTGGGTATCAAAGACTATGAGCGTCATATGGTGGTCAAATACCGTGGTTGTTTGCATAGATACATTCAAACATAAATGGAGTTTCTGGACATTACCTCATTGGGCACGACTTATAGATACGTGGTTAAGATCGAGCAGAAATTTAAGAAGAAAAGGCAAGAGTATGGATCTGCAAACCCCTCACAGCCAAAGAAGGGAAAAGGCAGCCCCAACCCACACAGCAAGGGACCAAGTCGAGATGGTCACCCTCAGGACAACCAGTCCAAGCCAAAACACAATAAGGGCAATGAAAAGACAAAGAAGGACATGATATAATGGTGTGAGTACCATAAAATCCCTTGGCACAACACCGAATAATGTCGCTCCAAGCAGTCACTCATGTTCGAACTGAAGGCTTCAGAGTGACAGGATGATTCTGATTCTAAATCAAATACTGAAGGAGAAAAGTGGATTATCGATGTTGAACCCAGTGCCATTGTCGCTACCACCAAAGTCCGACCAAGTGAACCAGAATAAATAGATGAAGGAAAATGCCTCTTTCACTCACAGATGTGGGTAAAGGAAACTTCACTTCATTTCATTGTCAATAGCGAGAGTCAAAAGAACTTGATTTCAGCAGAGGTCATCAAGCGGCTGGACTTTCCAACGAAACCACACCCGTGGCCCTACACCATCGGCTAGCTTCACTAAGGAAGAGATCTCTGTGTCAACCAACAATGTTGTCTTCCCTATGACATCAAGCCTTTCAAAGATGAGGTATTGTGTTATATTTCTCCCCTTGACGTTTGTGATGTTCTTTTAGAACAACCATATTTGTGGAAGCGTCATGTTATGTATGAGTCTAGACCCCTAAATGTTATTATTACTTTGGGTAGAAAATTGTACAGGATACCATAGGTATCATTGCCTACTGTTATTTCTTTAATCTCTGCTAAGCAATGTAGTAAGGTCATCTCATAGATTGAGAAGTTTGTATTCTTTTTTATATGTTCTCATAGTAAGCAGAAGGTCGTCGCCACATTCATGGCCTCTACATAGAGCCTCTCTTTGTAGAAGAAGGAAGTGGACGGGATCATGGAAGAATATAGAGACATCTTCTCCTCACCTACAGGGGTACTGACACACTGCCAAGTCAAGCATCCAATTGATCTGACCCCCGGTGCACCTCTACCTAATGGACCAGTCTATCGTCACTCATTGATGGAAAATGACGAAATCAGGAGACAAATCCAAGAGATCCTTAAAAAGGGGCACATCAGACCCAGATCCTCCCCTTGCGGAAGCCTAATTGTACTAGTGTAGAAGAAGGACGAGACGTGGAGTCTCTGCATTGATTACAAATACTTAAACAAAATCACATTCAGGAACCGGTACCCCATTCCCAGGATTGATGATCTTCTTGACCAACTCAAGGGGGAAAAGTTCTTCATCAATATTGAACTAAATTCTGGCTACAACCAGGTTCCCATCGAACCAACTGATGTATGGAAGACATCCTTCAAATCTAAAGAAGGTCTCTTTGAATGGCTAGTCATGCCCTTTGGCTTAACAAATGCACCATCCACTTTCATGAGGTTGATGGATGATCTATTGAGACCCTTCACCAACTCCTTTGAGGTGGTATATTTGGATGACATCCTCATCTTTAACATAATGTGGGAGGAGCACATGCGACATATTCAACAGGTTTTGAGCAGTCTGCGGTAGCACAAGCTATATGCCAACTTGGAAAAATGATATTTTGGCATGAACAAGGTCCAATACTTGGGCTACATTGTTGATGAGAATGGGGTACATGTTGATCCAACTAATATCCAAGTCATCTGTGACTTTCCATCCCCGACCACACTAACCGAGCTTCGGAGCTTCTTAGGACTAGCCAAATTCTATCAACGGTTCATGTTGGGATTCTCCCATATTCATGGGCCCTCATCCAAGTGACCAAGGGAGATGATAGGGCCAAGTTTGTGTGGGGGAAGGATAAGCAATGAGAATTCTATTATCTAAATCATTGCTTGTGCTCAACTCTAGTACTCTCCTTGCTCGATTTGCAACAACCGTTCGAGATTGAGATAGATGCATCTAACTATGTTGTGGGCATAGTTCTCACTCAGCATGGGCATCCGATGGAATACCATGGTGAGACACTCTCCGATACTGTCCAGAAATACCCCACCTATGACAAGGAAATGTATTCCATTGTACAAGCCTATCGTCAATGGAAACATTACATTATGGGAAAAGAGACGATCATACACATTGATCACAAGCCTCTACAGTTCATACAAACACAAGGGAAATTGCAGAATGACCACCATCATAAGTGGTCCACCTACCTGCAACAGTTCCATCTCAATATCAAGTATAAGACAAGTATATCAAATAGGTTCTTTGACTGCCTCAGTCGTCCTCTTGTAGCTGCACTCACCATTGTGTTCCATTCCTGTGGACATTAAGCATCTGAGTGGACCCAACTTTATCAGCAAGATCCAGACTTTGCCACCACCTATCAACTCTTGGGTATAGGCGTGTATGTCATCGATTTTCACATTCATTATAGAATATTATGCCACCTAGGACATCTATGTGTTCCTACAAGTGAGCATGCAAAGATTATTTGGGAAGCCCACTACAGTCAGGTGGCAGGACATTTTGGCGTGGAGAAAATTGTGGTCGTTCTTTAGAAACATTTTTATTGGCCAAAACTTCGACAGAACATCACCAAGTATATCAAATCTTTCACTGCCTGTTCCATTGCCAAGCCAACCATCAAGAAGCAAGGCTTATACATCCCTCTTCCTATTCCTGAGAAGCCTTGGGAATCCATCTCAATGGATTGCATGTCTAGCCTATCATCCACCAAGCAAGGAAATGACTGTGTATTTGTGGTCGTTGGTCGGTTTTCGAAGATGGTCATCCTCACAGTGGAAGATACTGCTAATATATTCTTCGAATGAGTGTGGTTCCACTTTGGGATACCACGGACCATCATATCCTACCAGGACAACAGGTTCCTCAACACATTTTGGTCGAGGCTTTGGTCACTGTTGGACACCAAGCTCACAAAATCCACTTCTTTCCACCCCCAAACCAATGACCAAACAAAGGTCGACAATTGTATGATTGTGCACATCCTACGCATGTACAATTATAAGCATCCACATACATGGGACGAGAGTCTCCCCTATGTGAAACACAATAACAACAGGGCTCTCCATAGCTCCATCGGCCATATCCCATTTCAGGTGGGTCTAGAATTCCAACCCTTGGGACCCATTGATGTTGCACTTCCTCTTTCCACCACACAGATAGACTCTTCCCATGATCAATCTGCGATCAACAAAGCCACCAAATTCATTGAGCGGATTCAGCACATCCGCCAACAGGTCTAGGATATTTTGCAAAAATCCAATGCTAAGTACAAGCAACACCATGATCAACACAGGTTACCACACCATTTTCAAGTTGGTGGCAAATTCTGGTTACATTTGTAGAAGGAGCGTCTCACGGGGCCCCATCAGAAGCTTCACCCACTTCGTTATGGGCCTTACACTATCACCAAGTTTGTGGGTAGGAATTATTTTGTTCTCAACACTCTACCTTTCCTTGGTCTGCATACAGTGTTCAATGTGAACCTCCTTCGGCCATATTTTCCACCATTATTGGACACCTCAGAGATTACAGAACCGATGAAACCAACAGATCTCAACCCTAACTGCATGGAACAAGAATCCACTGATTAGACAGTGGAAATATAGGTCAAGGGCACTTGCCAACAGAGGATCCAGTTGTATCGAGTTTTCAAGGCAGGGCAACTCCTACACCAAGGAAAGTGGCTCACCGAGGGACAAATCCAGCAGAAGTTTCCTCACCTGATGGGGGAACTCAACACAATGGAGACCATTGCTTCCTAATGGGGGAGTATTGATCCAGGTGGATATTATTGGCCACCCACCTATTCCAATTGGCTCCTCTTATTCGTTTTTGTTCAACGCGTTCTTTCGTACTTTTTTTTAATTGTGGGTTCTACACTTATGGGGATGTATGAAACCCCACACATCCTCTAGGGGGATACTAATGGCCTCTCACCTAATCCAACTTGCTTATTTTGTATGTTTTCATGTCATCACATCTTGTTGTACTTCCAGGGCCTCTTCGGGGCCCTAAACATTGTTTTTTTGGCTCACCACAGTCAAACTATAGATGAATTAAAAGTTTGATGGTGGAATGTGTAGTTCTCTAAAAGACCTTAACAACGGGCTATCACGCGCCTAAAACAGAGGTCATGTGCAAAAGTTACAACCCTGGGAAGTTGAGGTACCAACTTACACCAACTTAACCATAGGGGCCCACATGACTTTTGGCGTTTCACCTTCTAGGGTTAAGTTTTCGGATGTCTAGGGTCTGGGAATTCATGAGTAATATCAAAAAGGCCTTTGGAGCCTCATTGTAATCCATTCTACCCAGACAGATGCTCGTAGTAGCCACATCTCTTCTTAGAGATAGCTACCACCATTCGAGCAAGTGTTTCAGTTCTGTAGTTTTACAGTTTCAACCTATTTCATTATTCAATAGAAGATATTGTTCACTGGATATCTATTTTATTCTTCATATCTTTGTGTTTATCGTATTCAGTCTGTTAATCAGTTCGTTCATATCCTAAATCCAGATCATAAATCCTATGCCAAGAATCCAACGGAGATGAAGGATCCTCAATCCAAGTCTCATTTTTCATCATATGTCAAGTTGCAAGTCACATCCCAAACCATTTCTGTGACTCTTGGCCAATTCCTCCTCTGGGCATAAAAACCTAACGGAGCAACATTTTTTAGTTTTGTGAGATGTTGCAAGATTTTTTAGGCATTAACTAGGTGACCACATTTTCTATCTGCTCCTAAGGCATGGTTTCATAAATTGGACCCCTAAATCCAAATGTTGCATTGCTTCTTACTGAGAAAAACCCTAGTTCTCAAAATCGATCAAAACACAAAATTATGAGGCATGGGACCCAAGAGTGAGGGGTTATCTAGCTGAAATATTATGCCAGTAATCCAATGGGGATGAAAGTTCCTCAATCTGAGTCTCAGTGTCTGTTATATGATGAGTTGCAAGTCGCATCCCAAACCATTCCAGGGACTCTTGGCCAATTCCTCCTCAGGGCATAAAACCCTAATGGAGCAACACTTTTGAGTTCCATGAGATGTTTCAATATTGTTTACACATGGACTAGGTGACCACATTATCCATCTATTCCCAAGGAATGGTTTCATAAATTGGACCCCTTAATCCAAATGTTGCATTGCTTAAAACTAAGAAAAACACTAGTTCTCGAAATCAATGAAAGAAACAAATTTTGAGGCATGACACTCAGGAGTGACGGGTTCCCTATCTGAAATAATATCTTAGTAATCCATCGGATTCGCCAGTTCCTCAATCCGAGTCTCAGTTTTCGTTTTATGCCTAGTTGCAACTCGCATCCCAAACCATTTCCAGGACTCTTGGAAATTTCTTCCTCGGGGTATCAAAACCTAACGGAGCAGCATTTTTTTGTTCCATGAGATGCTACAAGCTTTTTTATGCATGGAATAGGTGACCAAAATTTCTATCCTCTCCCGAGTAATCATTTCATAAATTGGACCCCTAAATCCAAATGTTGCATTGCTTCTTACTGAGCAAAACCCTAGTTCTCAAAATCGATTGAAAAAAAAAACTTATGAGGCATGGGAACTGGGAGTGAGGGGTGCTCTAGCTGAAATCCTATGCTAGGAATACAACAGAGACGATGGTTCCTCAATCTGAGTCACAATTTTCTCTATATTCCTAGTTGCAAGTCGCATCCCAAACCATTTCGGCGACACTTGGCCAATTCCTCCTCACGACATAAAAACCTAATGAAGAAACATTTTTGAGTTTTGTGAGATGCTGTAAGATTTTTTAGGCATGTAATAGGTGACCACATTATCCATCCACTCCTAATATATGGTTTTATAAATTGGACCCATTAATCCAAATGTTACATTGCTTCAAACTGACAAAAACACTAGTTCTCGAAATCGATGAAAAAAATAACTTTTGGGGCATGGCACCTAGGAGTGAGGGGTGCTCTAGCTGAAATCCTATCCCATTAATCCATTGGAGTAGATGGTTCCTCAATGTGAGTCTAGGTTTTTGTTTTATCCCCAGGTGCAAGTCGCATCCCAAACCATTTCTGAGACTCTTGGCCAATTCCTCCTCAGGGCATAAAAATATAACGGAGTAGCATTTTTTAGTTTCGTGAGATGTTGCAAGCTTGTTTAGGCATGGAATAGGTGATCACATTTTCCATCCACTCCCGAGGCATGGTTTCATAAATTGGACCCCTAAATCCAAATGTTTCATTGATTCTTACTGAGCAAAACCCTAGTTCTCAAAATCGATGAAAATAACAACTTCTGAGGCATGGGACCCAAGAGTGAAGGGTGCTCTAGCTGAAATCATATGCCAGAAATCCAACACAGATGATGGTTCCTCAATCCAAGTCTATTTTTTCGTTATATTCCCAATTGCAAGTCGCATCCCAAACTATTTTGGGGACTCTTGACCAATTCCTCCTCAGCGCATAAAAACCTAATGGGGCAACATTTTTTAGTTCCCTAAGATGCTGCAATATTTTTTAGGCTTGGAATTGGTGACCATATTATCCATCCGCTCCTAAGGGATGATTTCATAAATTCGACCCCTTAATCCAAATGTTTCAGTTCTTCAAACTGAGCAAAACACAAGTTCTTGAAATCGATGAAAAAAAAAACTTATGAGGCATGGGACCCAAAAGTGAGGGGTTCTTTAGCTGAAACAATATCCCAGTAATCCATTGGAGTCGATGATTCCTCAATTCGAGTCTTAATTTTCATTTTATTCCCAGTTGCAAGTCGCATCCCAAACCATTTCGGGGACTCTTGGTCAATTCCTCCTCAGGGCATAAAAACCTAACGGAGTAGCATTTTTGAGTTCTATGAGATGTTGCAAGCTTGTTTAGAAATGGAATGGGTGACCACATTATACATCCTCTCCCGAGTGATCCAAAAATATCTTTTAACGACAATGGTTGAGTTATTTTGCATGAGTTATTTTACCATTTAGGAATTGAATGAAAGAGGAAGAATTAAAGATTCAACATGGAATCCATATAGAAATATACAGATTTGGAAATAAGCATGAATATCAACAAACCATAAACACCAAAGTGATAACGAAGTTCGGTAATCTCACCTACGTCTCCGGGCCTTCGTCTCAGTGGGTGAGGCTTTCTTATTTCTATTCAAAGCTTCAAATGTACATCATAAAAGTGCAATTGGATTACAAAAATGAGCTAGTTGTGTTCTGTTAGATATCAAGAACCCATCAAAACTAACGACACTGAAAACGGATGATCGAAGCTCCCAAAAATGGTCTGCAAAGGTGCGCTCCTCAATGGCTTCCTTGCATAAAAATGGCTTTGCCTCAACAATTCATCAACATTTTCCTGATCTGAACCTCCTTCCTGGCTTCAAGAACCTCTGGTTTATATAGACTTGAAGTGGGTAACAACCTCCCAACTTCTCCCCAAGATATCACCTCAAAAAGAGCCCAAGATCCTCCAAAAATGGATTAAATCCCCTCAAACAGGCTTAAAATCCATTAAAAATCTTATCATATAGTTAAAAACCCACTATTTGGCCAAAATTAAGGGCACAACCCTCAAATCTGGGCTCCTGGTCATAGCGCGCCTCCATGTGGCCCTGTTCTAGGTTGGCGTTGGCCCTTAGCCCTTAGCTTTCGACCCTTGGTCGCAATCGTTGCCATATGGCCATAGCTCTGAGCTCCATGTGCTTATGGGTTGTTTAGCCCCATGGTCATGAGCTTCTGGTTACGCCCTTGGTTAGTGGGCTAGCTCGTTCGATCGAGGATAAACCCTAAACCTCCACGCCAAACCTTGTAGATAGAGTCATATGCTATCCCAACGCGATCAAGGGCTAGACCCCAATGGTTATCTGCGTGCGCCAACGTGTATGGAGTGGTCATATGTGACGGTTCTATGCAATAGACCGTTTGTAATCATGTCGGGGGCTATATCACATGGCTATGCACTAGAGTGTTTATGCCTTTGGTTACATGGCAGGGTCCTATGCAGGTGCGTCGAGGGCTGGGGACTAGCCCCAACCCTATTCTCTGCCAAACAAACCTGCCTTTCACTTTAAATAAAAATTTTATCCCTTGGTTTACAAGGAACATCGAGGGTGGGCTGGTAGCCCAGCCCTGCCAATTCACTCACCCAGACCGAAGTTCATGGGTTCGACTCCTCGAGAGTCCATTCCATTTTGCAACCAAACTGTCCCACCAATGGAGGGGTGCTACATGGAAGCCCAATATTGGGCCACGTGGCACCATCGCATTCACCCAAAAATGCCACATGTCAAATTATCATTCAACCACCTGTCACAATATCTACCTAGTCAGCATCCTCTGTACCTGCCACGCCAGCCCGTTGCCATGTGTCATACAGACCTTTCCATGTCAGCCTGTGCCATGTGTCACCCTTATAGTGGTGCCATGTGTCACACTCTAACTCATCCACCTATCATCTATCATGCCCAGTCATCATGCCAATACACCACTTCCACGTCACCTATATGGTCGTATGCATTGTACGGTCAGCTGCCACGTCATCATTGTACAGACTATAGAGTCAGCAAAATTTTCCATGTTTAGCAAAATGAATAGACTGTGGTATCTTTCGCATACTACATCTATTTGAGCTCGTTCAAGTTGTGTTGGGTTCGTATCGACGAGGTCTATGCACACATCTGTTTTGAAGATATTATGAGCACTTTTATTTTTAGGCCTTCTTGGACCCCATCTTGGCTCCTAGATCCATTTTGGATCACGCCTCCCCACTAAAGACCTTTTGGTCCTCCAAAAGGTTACAAAATTGACCTTATTGATTACATACTCATAAGGATAAAACACAACACTCTGTTGAACACAAATGATGTTATAACAGGTCATCATTACAACATGTGTGATTATATTAATGGAAGCAAAATACAATGAAGTTGTAACATCCACCTCTGGAAAAACCAAGTGATTTTTTTCTTTCCTTCATTTTGTTCCTCTTGCTTCGTTGGTAATGCCTCTTCCTTTTTGAGTACATGCGCAATATTTTTGTCCTTGTTTGGATGAAACTCTGGATTAAGCTTCCAACATTTAGCCTTTTGACGTCCACCCTTGTTGCAATAAGTGCAGTGGCTTTTTGGCATCCAAACTTGTTTGCCCTTGTCTTTCTTCCATTTTGAAGTCGAGTCTTTATGTCGTGTCTCCTTCCTAGTCGACATAACTTTCCTGTACAAAGATTGTCTCTTCCAACACTTGGCCACACAATGCTTAAGTGAATGACAAAAAGTACAAGGATACATATTCCACAAGTTTTGGATTACATGATTATGTTTTTTATAATCAAAAAGAGATTTGGAAAAACCATGACCTTTATACCTTTCTTGTTGATCTTCACTTTTCTTTGGAGATGA
>JZKD02S1896683.1:0-19677 GCA_000966675.3 Picea glauca | reverse complement strand
GTAAATATTTATACTCCTCCAAGGATCTAGCCAATAACCAGCATGGAACAAGAAAGAAAACTAAGAAAGTGCAGATTTTCCTTGCCAATTCCAAAAAATTCCAAGACAAAACCCTGGTTACCAAGAACTTTTCATCACCAAAGCAAAGAGAAAGAGCCTCCAAGAGTAGTTGTAACACACCGGTTTTTTACCCCTATGAACTAGAATGTATTATGTAAATATGATTTAGGTTGGTGAGCAGGTAAAGTTGGAAAGGGGCCATAGTGCCTAGAAATGTAATACATCTATATATATTAATAAAATACATCATTGGTTTCAGGACGGACAAGGACAAAAGAGATAGGGTTCTATGTTTCGACGAGAAAGGGGGCTTAAGGGGATAAATCTTTTATTATATTTTATTTACCCATAATTGAGTTTATGGAGAAAAGTGGTTACATGAGCTTCTTGGGGAGGCCATGGAGTTCTTGATTTCATGTAATTATATTAACCATGTCTTTGGGTTGTTTGGGGGTTGTTTGGGGGTTGTTCTTTTTTCTTGGTTAATCATTTCCTTGGGATTATTCCTCATTCACTCTTGCTAATTCATGTGCTCTTTGACTGAGCATGGAAACAAATGGCAGGAGGAGGAGATCCATTTCTAGATGATTGTAATAAATTACTAATCATTCCAGGTGGGAATGGATGCCTATGGGCTTGAGATTGATAGTAGTATTGATTGAACTGTTCACACCTAAGAATCCTTGGAGTTTCCAGCATGGACATTTTCTGACTAGTAGCATTGGAGCCCTAGGGAGAAATGGAACAGCCTGAGGGACTGCATTGCAGAGAAAGCAGTTGATTTCTTTGGGTTGTGCAAGCTGAAGGGGAAAGAGAGCTGGAAATTAGGATTGTTGTGTGGTTGGGAGAACCTGGGAGCTAATAATCCAATTTTTGTGTGTTTTATATTTGGCCTAGGACCCATCCTCGTGGATTCATAGCCCTGGCTCGGGGGTGAACTGATGTTGAGAATTGGAACAACATGGTCTATGGTTGGGAGGAACACTTGAAATAGAGTTCATGTCTATTTATACAAAATGTTCTAAAACATGTTTTTCCATAATAATTAGGGTAAAACACGAGATAAGGGGTCAATATCCTTTATCTTTCTCCTTTACAAAAATAATATTATTTAATTCATGTTTTGCACATAAGAGAAACCCTAGAAGCATGATGTCACCCCTTTTTTAGGCAACGTTTGGCACTTCTGTTCAAGTCGTTGAGTTGGAGAAGGGAGCACTAGGACTCCAAAGGCCAATTGTCTTCAACCAAAGACTTTCTTCCATGATCCATGGGCCTCTTCCTCAAAAAGTGCCAAATGTCCATCATCACCACCACAACCTAGCCCTAAGTGACGTCAAGCCCTAAAAAGGTGATATTTTGGCCCTTTCAAGCAAGTAGTTTGGAATGTAGGGGTTGGGTAAGATCCTCCAAGGTGTCCTCTAGGCCTCCAAAGGCATGTCATCATCATCCAGAGTGTGGTCCCTTGGCATCCAACTTGTGGGATTCAAGCCCCATGGAAGCCCAAGCCATGCTTTTTCTTCCAAAATTGTCCAACAACTAGGTCCTGCAAAGACAAATGGATACGCCCTCGAAGGATCTCAAGTCAAATGCATCATGATGAGTAAATAAAATCAACAAAGAGCCATCTAATCATGCGCATCCAAAATACCTCATCAAAATAAACAAATACTCAAAGACTCTATGGAATTTTCCGAGTTTAGGTATGGGAGGGTTGACAAAATGACCTATTGGGTGAATCGTACCTCAAATTTAGGGGTGTTTACCAAGGGGAACTCTTTATAAGTCATGTGGATGGGGGGGGACTTTTGGGCTTGGGGTTCTTGACATACAAGGGGTTGCGGTGTCTCATTTATGGGTGCCTTTGTAGATGGTGTGGTGCACCTTCGTTTTCAATGCAACCTTTTTCCAAGCCCATTTGTTGCCTTTTATTATTTTAAGATGTTTCCAAGTTGAAGCCAAGGTGAGGATTCTTCCTAAGCATGAAAAATTGTGCCCACCTAGGCATTAAAAATAGTGTCCACACCTGTTCCACCTTGGTTGGAATTTTGTTATTAGTTATTTTTTACGGGTCCCATCAATTTCTTATGAGAGACATTTCATTGTCCTCGGGATCCCTAGGCGAGCATATAGAAGGTTAATGATTGGATTTTATCTTTTTCCCACTAAAAGCATCTGAGCCTTCAACCCCTTATCCCCATGAAATGAGGGACAGCCTCTTCTTGGGTCAGTATACCCGAAAATCCCATAAGGTAAGTAGATGAGGGGATGAAGTGTGGAAAGTGACAAGTATGGTCGGGAATGGCACAATGACTTCATCAAGAGGACCTCCCATAAGCAACCCTATCTCTAAGGGTGACCCACTTGCTAGGGCACAATGTCAACCACCAAAGTAAAACAGGGCAAAGAGCATAATGTCCAAGCAAACATTACATAATCAAAAGAAATAATAAATGCAACAAACTCAAATGCCTCAAATATTGAAATGATACTCACCATAATAGTTGACGCGTACCTCATGGAGCAAGACCCAATGTCTTCCAAAAGCCAGCTGATGTGTTGGATACCATCGTCATGAACCTAGAGTTGTGGTGGTGAGGTGGGTCTTTGTTTGTGCAAGTGGACATTGTTGGTCAGACTATCTCTCAGTACTCCATGTCTACAACCTGAGGGCCTCAAGACATCATCTCCTTAGTTATACCTAGGAGTTGGGGATAATATATGGCTCCTACTTGGGGACATGTACTCATCATAGAGTGCATGAGAACCACAACATATCCTTGTGGACCTACGCCTACACTAAAACATAAACACTATAAAATCTAGTGTGGTTTTATCACCCTTCGTCCATATACATCAAAACCAAAAATGAAAACTAATCTAGAAAAGAAAAATTTAACATTTTTTCAAAAATTTCTAAGATAATCATGAAATCAATATGCAAGTAGAGAAAAATGAAATATGAAATGTGGCTAAACTATCATTATCAATCAAAATGAAAATGCAAGGAAAGCAGGATGACCTACCTACTTACCTAGGGCCTTGGGGCCCTGAAGACCAGGTGATAGGTGATGTCAGGTGAATTCATACAACTAGTGCATCCATATGTTCATCATTTCATCAAGGTATCTCCCCCTATGCTTAAGCATGCAATAAAACAAGGATAATTTGAGCACATAATAATCATGAGCGTAAATAGACGTATAATTAGTCATGAAATGAAATGAATGGAGATGGGTGGGACGGAGGAAATCTCGTTGGAAAGAGAAACCATCAACCTGATCATCCTGCTTGAAATTATAACCACAAGCCTGATCAATCCATCTATGAAGAATGCTACCATATGTAGACGATGTCTCATCTTTATCCCCATTAGCATGATCATTGATCCATATTTAAGAGCGGAACGAACTGATTAACAGACTAAATACAATAAACATGGAGATACGGAGAACAACGGAGATATCCAGTGAACAATATATTCTATTGAATAAATGAAATAGGTTGAAACTGTAAAACTGAGCAGAATGATTACAATTAGGCTCTAGAGGGATTTTTAACATTACTCATGAATGCAAAAACCTTATACATCCAAAAACCTAACCCTAGGAGGTGAAACGCCAAAAGTCATGTGGACCCCGATGGGTAATTTGGTACCTCAACTTCTCAGGGTCATAACTTTTGCATACGACCTTCGTTTTAGGCGCGTGATACCCCGTTGGAAAGGTCTTTTCGAGAACTACACATTACACCATCAAAATCTAACTCGGAATACAATTTGACTATGGCAAGCCAAAAAAAACACTAATTAGGGCCCCAAAATCACCCTAGAAGTACAAAAAGATGTGCTAACATGAAAACATCCAAAATAATCCAGATGGATTAGGTGGGAGGCCACCAGTCTACAACTGGAATATGTGTAGGGCTTCAGACATCCACAAAAGTGTAGAACCCACAATTAAAAAGAAGTATAGAAGAACGTGTTGAACTAAAAATTGTCAAGAGGAGCCAGTTGGAATAGGTGGGTGGCCATAAATATCCGCCTAGATTAGTCCTCTCCCCTTACGAAGCAATGGTATTCATTGTGTTGAGTTCCCCCATTAGGTGAGGAAACTTCTGTTGAATTTGGCCTTGGGTGAGCCACTTGCCTTGGTGTAGGAGTTTCCCTCCCTTGACAACCCAATAAATTTGGATCCTCTGCTAGCAAGTGCCCTTCACCTATGTATCCACTATCTGATCAGTGGATGCCTATTCCATGCAGTCAGGGTTGAGCTATGCTGGTATCAATTTTTTTTCATTCTATGAGGTGTCCAATAATGGTGAAAATATGGCCGAAGAAGGTCCACATTGAACGTTGGGTGCAATCCAAGGAAGGGTGTCGTGTTGAGCTCAAAATAATTGCTTCCCACAACCTTGGTGATAGTGTAAGGCCCATAGTGAAGTGGGCAGAGCTTTCGATGGGGCCCTATAAGATGTTCTTTCTGCAAATGTAACTAGACCTTGTCTCCCACCTAAAACCGGTGCGGTACCCTATGTTGATCATGGTGTTGCTTGTACTTACCATTGGACTTTTGCAAAATCTCATGGACCTGTTAGCGGATGTGTTGAATCCACTCAATGAATCTGATGGATTTATCGATCTCAAACTGAACATGGGAAGAGTTTTTCTATGTGGTTACAAGAGGTAGTGCAACATTAATGGGACCCAAGGGTTGGAATCCCAACCCCACTTGAAATGGGTTATGGTTAGTGGAGCTATGGAGAGCCCTGTTGTAATTGTGTTGAACATAGAGGAGACTCTCATCCCATGTGCGTGGATGATTAGAGTTGTACATGCATAGGTTGTGCACAATCATCTGATTGACGACCTTTGTTTGGTCGTCAGTTTGGGGGTGGAAAGCAGTGGATTTAGTGAGCTTGGTGTGCAACAATTACCAGAGACTCGACCAAAATGTGTTGAGGAACCTATTGTCCCAGTCGAAGATGATGGTCTGTGGTATCCCAAAATGGACCCACACTCATTCAACAAAGATATTGGCAGTATATGTCATTGTGATGTTCCTCTTGCATGATGTGAGATGGTCGTATTCGAAAACCAATCAACTACCACAAATACACAATCATTTCCTTGCTTGGTGGATAGAAGGTCAGACATGTAATCCATCGAGATGGATTCCCAAGGCTTCTCGGGAGTAGGAAGAGGGGTGTATAAGCCTTTCTTATTGATGGATGAATTGGCAATGATAGAGGCAGTGAAAGCTATGATATACGTGTTGATGTCCTATCGAAGTTTCGGCCAATAAAAATGTTTCTGTAGAAAGGCCACAATTTTTTCCACGCCAAAATGTCTTGCCATATGACTGTAGTGGGCTTCCCAAATCATCTTTTCACGCTCTATTGAAGGAACATAGAGATGGCCCAGACGACATAACAGTCTGTCATGAATGTGAAAATCGATGACATTCACACTTGTACCCAAGAGATGATAGGTGGTGGCGAAGTCTGAATCTTGTTGATAAAGTTGGGGGCACTCAGATGCCTCATGTCCATAGGAATGGAGCACAGTGGTGAGTGTAGCCACGAGAGGTCGACTGAGGCAATCAGCAACACGATTTGTGCTCCCTGTCTTATACTTGATGTTGAGATGGATCTATTGCAGGTAGGTGGGCCACTTCTAATGGAGATCGTTCTGCAACTTCCCCCATATCTGTATGAACTACAGAGGCTTGTGATCAATGTGGATGATTGTCTCATTTCCCATAATGTAATGTTTCCATTGACAACAAGCTTGTACAATGGAATACATTTCCTTGTCATAGGTGGGGTATTTCCAAACAGTATCTGAGAGTGTCTCACTATGGTATGCCACCAGATGACTATGTTAAGTGAGAATGGCACCTACAACATAGTCAGATGCATCAGTCTCAATCTCAAACGGTTGTTCCAGATCGAGCAAGGAGAGTACTGGAGTTAAGCACAAGTAATTTTTTAGATCAGAAAATGCTCGTTTTTGTTCCTTCCCCCATGTTAAATTCTCCCTACCACTGCCCTTGGTCACTTGGCCGAGGGCCCATGCAATATGGGAGAATCCCAACATGAATCGTCGGTAGAAGTTGGCCAATCTCAATAATCTTTGAAGCTTAGTTAGTGTGGTTGGGGATGGCCAACCATGGATGACTTGGATCTTAGATGGATCAACATGTACCCCATGCTCATCAACAATGTAACCCAAGTATTGGACCTTGTTCATGCCAAAGAAGCATTTTTCAAAGTTGGCATATAGCTTGTGATGCCGCAAAGTGCTCAAAACCTGTTGACTATGTCGCATGTGCTCCTCCCAAGTTATGTTGAAGATGAGGATGCCATCCAAATATACCACCACAAAGAGTTAGTGAAGGGTCTCAATACATCATCCATCAACCTCATGAAAGTGGTTGGTGTATTTGTTTATCCAAAGGGCACAATCAACCATTCGAAAAGACCTTATTTATATTTGAAAGTTGTCTTCCATACATCAGTTGGTTCGATGGGAACCTGGTGGTAGCCATACTTTAGGTCAATCTTGCTTAAGAAATTTTCCCCCTTGAGTTGGTCAAGAAGGTCATCAATTATGAGAATTGGGTACCGGTTCCTGATTGTGATTTTGTTTAATGCTCTATAATCAATGCAGAGTCACCAGGTCCCATCCTTCTTCTGCACTAGTACAATTGAGCTTCCGCAAGGGGAGGAGTTGGGTCTGATGTGCCCCTTTT
Organism: Picea glauca; assembly: GCA_000966675.3. Lineage (NCBI taxonomy): Eukaryota > Viridiplantae > Streptophyta > Pinopsida > Pinales > Pinaceae > Picea > Picea glauca. The sequence goes on along the minus strand of JZKD02S1896683.1, from coordinate 12,865 downwards.
GAAGAAGTTGTTGGATTTGACACTTGATTTTGTCATTTTACATTAGTGAGCAACGATAGACTGGTCCATTAGGTAGAAGTACATCGGGGGTTAGATCAATTGGATGCTTGACTTGCTAGTGCATTGGTACCCCGGTGGGTGAGGAGAAGATGTCTATGTACTCTTCCACGATCTCGTCCACTTGTGTATGCTAAAAAGAGAGGCTCTGAGTAGAGGCCACAAATGTGGCGACGACCTTTTTCTTACTGTGAACATGGATCACAAAGAAGGAAAACTTCTTGGTCTGTAAAATTACCTTACTGCAGCACTACCTCTGGTATCCTGTACAATTGTCTACCCAAATTAATAATAACATTGTGGGTTCTAGACTCATACACAGCATGACGCTTCCACAAATATGGTTGTCCTAAAAGAACATCACAAACTTCAAGGGGAGTAATATCACACAATACCTCATCTTTGAAAGGCTTGATGTCGTAGGGTAGAAGACATTGTTGGTCAACACGGAGATCTCTTCCTTAGTGAATCCAGCCGATGGTGTAGGGTTGCGGGTGTGGTGTCATCAACAGGTTCAACCGCTTGAAGACCTCTATTGATATCAGGTTCTTCTGACTGCCGCTATTGACAATGAAATGAAGCAGATCCCCCTTTACCCACATTTCTGAGTGAAAGAAGCATTCCCCTTCCTCTGGTTCTTCTAGTTTGCTTGGCTAGACTTTGGTGGTAGTGAGAGTGGCACTGGGTTCAACATCGATAATCTACTTCCCTCCTTCTAGGTTTGATTCAGAGTTAGAATCGGCCTCTGACTCGGAATCCTTCAACTCGACCATGAGTGACTTCTTCGAGAGACATTCTTCGGTGTTGTGCCAAGATATTTTATGGTATTCACACCATTTTCATGTGTCCTTCTTCATCTTCTCATTACCCTTCTTGTGTTGCAGCTTGCAATGGTTTTCCTAAGAGTGGCCATCTTTTCTCTATCCCTTGTTGTGTGGGTTGGGGTTGTTTTTGCCCTGCTTTAGCCATGAGGCGTTTGCAGATCCAAACTCTCACCTCTTCTRCTTAAATTTCTGCTCAATCTTGATATCATATCTATAAGTCGTACCTAATGAGGCGATGTCTAGAAAATCCATTTCTGTTTGAATGTATTTATGCAAACAATCGTTGTATTTGAGAACCAGTTGTTTCTCAGAGTCTTTGATACCCAATTTGGTGCRCAAGGTATGGAAAATATTGGTGAAATCTGGTATTGTCTAGTGCCTTTCCTGATGCAGGGAGGTCCATCTGGAGTAATGGTCCTTGTARCTTCCAACAGTGTATTATTATTCTTTAATGGAATCCCAGAAGGAATCCCATGTAGGGGTGACCGCAAATATTGCATATTCCTCTATGGCCCTTTGCTCAGAGTAAATATCCCACCRGTCCTTAACATGGGGGAYGACCTTGAGGAGTACAAAAGTAATMTTTTCTCTATCGAAAAAAAATGTGGACTGAAAAATACCCTTCGRGCAAATTCAACCATTTATCTACAACATATGCATCTATCAGTCCTTCAAATAATGGAATATCAAAATTTACATGTACCTTAAAGGGGGTTGCATGGCCGCTTGATGAAGATGCTTCTCCTGTGTGCAGTCGTCAAAGGATCTATGCAAAGTTGTCCATCATTTCATTCCTTTGTCATGCAAGGGTTTCCTCAAGCAACATTTTAAAAGGATATCCTGCTCCATCATCTTTCTTTTCATCCCCCATGGGTTTTTGTCGAGCTCGACGTGGCCGATATTGCAAAGGCTTGATTGGTTCGAGTCCCAACTTCTTGTACCGAAATCTTGTTGCGGACATGTAAGAAGAAAAATAAATAAAGAGCATACCGATCTGGTACCACTGATACTGATTTAGGAGCGAAACAAACTAATCAACATATTGAATACAATAAACACATAGATATGGAGAATAACATAGATATCCAGTGAACAATATATTCTATTGAATAAATGAAATAGGTTGAAACTGTAAAACTACAAAACTGAAACAACTTGCTCGACTGGTGGTAGCTATCTCTGAGAAGATATGTGGCTGCTACGCACATTCGTCTAAGAAGAATGATTACAATGAGGCTCTAGAGGCCTTTTTAACATTACTCATGAATGCCAAAACCCTAGACATCCAAAAACCTAACCCTAGGAGGTGAAATGCCAAAATTCATGTGGGCCCCGATGGGTAAGTTGGTACCTCAACTTCCCAGGGTCATAAATTTTGCATACAACCTCTGTTTTAGGCGCGTTATATCCCATTGGAAAGTTCTTTTCAAGAACTACACATTACGCCATCAAATTCTAACTCGATCTACAGTTTGACTGTGGCAAGCCAAAAAAACTATGTTTAGGGCCCCAAAACGGCCCTGGAAGTATAGAAAGATGTGTTGACATGAAAACATTCAAAATAAGCCAGTTGGATTAGGTGGGTGGCCACCAGTCTCCACCTGGAAGATGTGTAGGGCTTCAGACAGCCCTAGAAGTGTAGAACCCACAATTACAAATAAGTACAGAAGACCGTGTTGAACAAAAAATTGTCGAGAGGAGCCACTTGGAATAGGTGGGTGGCCACCAATATCCACTTGGATCAATTGTTGTGTCCTGAAGACTGAAAGGACATGAGATATCCCAAGAAGATCTCACGATTTATCTAAGAAGAGGTAGGAACAAGTTCATGTCTAGAAAAATGTTTCATGTTCACCTGCAAAACCTCGTAAAAATCCCCAAGATGAAAATACTTTCTCTTTGTAGAGTGAGCCTTTGATTCCTCTAGGATGGCCACTTCCTGTAGTTCATCTAAAGGTGAGGATGAAGGTGGATAAAAGTATTCATAGAACAAGTATGGACCCCCAAAAGGATCTGCATCAAAACTCACAAGGGATAGTTGAAAATCACCTTGAAAATGTTGCAACATGTCATCCTCAAATGGGTGAAATAAATTTGTATTCGTGTCAACATCAGGCTGCCAAACATCTGAATCATACACAAGTGAGGACCATTTTCCTAGAGATTCCAACTCACTCCTTTTTGCATAAGATCCATTCTCAATGTCGTAAATGGGCTCTCCATAAAAAATGAGACAACCAACATCCCATCTACATCTCCCAGTTTGTATGAGCATGTTTATATGCTCATCAACCAAATCCAAAGGTTCTTTCATAAAACCATCAATATAACTGAAAATAACCATCTAGATCTTTAGATTCTTCATCATTCAGACTATTTGATTCTTCAACTTCATGCACAAGAGGAAAGAAAGGATGGACAACCTCACCTACATCAAGCGGAAGCAAAGATAATATGTCTCAACACGTTGTGATTCGTCAGAATTCTTCTTTCTCTTTATGGACATGCCCCTCCATCACCTCTTCATCACAAGGGGCTTGATCCTTAATACAAAGTTCTTTGTTTGCCTTTTTTCAAAAGGACCTGTCGCATCCAAGGGATCCTCTAATACTTATTCACTTCCAAAGTCATGGAATAAAGCATCATTAAGGTATTCAATAGGGTCATGACTAATCATGTTCTCTTCTTGATGTGCAGGAGGAGCAGAGACCTAGATGTCTTCATCAAGTGGAAGGGCAGATATGAGCACTTCAACTTCTTCAAATGTCTGGTCTGGATATTCAACGTGAGAAAATTCATCGGGATACTCTTGGTAACATTCTTCTTATATCTATTCTTCAATTACTTCTTCATCTTCAAGAGCTATTTCTTCAGGAGATTTTTGAAATAACTCTTTCACACGATTCATCAATTCCTCAACAGCTTTATTAGCAACCTTTTCCTTTTCCATATGTAGAAGTGCCCTCCTCGAGTCATGACAAGTTATGGACGAGGTTTCATCCCATGGTAAAATAATTCTATTGACTGAAATGACACCTTAATGGAGTCGCCAGATGAGATCAAGGCTCATTAAAGGATGGAAAGAGGGAAAGAAGGAAAGGTGGGTTCTGGGAAGGTGGAGTTGCCAAATGAACTTTAAGGGGAGCTCATCAAGGGTGGAAGGGGAATATCCTTTTAGTGGAGTCGCCAGAAAACCTAGGGAAAGGATTTGGGATAGCTTTCCAAAGTTTCGTTAGGGATCATAAGAGGATTCAAAATCCTCCCCGAAACGACACCAAAATGTTATCGCACAAGTTGTAGGTTGGGAAAATACAGACCCAAACCACAATATGGAAACAACTAAGATAGAACTTATCCATTATCACCTCAGATAAGTATCCACGTCACTTTAGAGTTGAAGTGATCACCTCAAGGGAGAAATCTCGAGTGACCCTAGGGGGAAATGAGATGGAAAATGATACTTATGAATGGATTCCCCTATAGTTTAAGTTGCTAGATGGAAAGAGGGTTGGAAACAATTCTTGGTAGTAGTCAATGGTTGACAAGTCTTTGATTACCTGCAAAGAGTGTTTGTACCTACCCGAGACACAACAAAAGCCAATTGTACGATTTATGTGTTCGGTGGACAAGCAAGTTAAGCTTGTTGTCCCTAATTGCAGCAGTCAACAAAGATATATATCAACGAACAAATGATTATTAGAGCTGTAAAAATATGTTAAAATTCATGTAAATGATACAAGATCTTAAGCTAGGTATAACTAGTACAAGTCAATATTGAAAGAGAAATACTTTAGCATAAATGTAAGGTTGTTATAAATAATTGTTGCAGAGATATAATTGCAGCCTTATGGATGTAGCAAATATTTTTTTACGGCAGAAAAGCAGCCACCAAAACTTGCAAATAATCACCCAAAAAGTGCTTTGGAACTAGTAGATTATAGGGGGGAATTAATAGCATCTTTTGATGGTTGAAAAGAGAGTTATTCTCCTAGATGGGGTGCCACATAGCTACGAAAGACCACGTATCATGTCCCAGACCCAAGCCATTAATACGGCAGGTCAGCACCGTTCACCTCATTCTTGAATGAAGGGAGGCCATTATTGTATGTTGTGAAGGGGAGGACAACTCCCTCGTGTGAGAAATATGGCGGCCAAAAGGTGTATTTGCATTGGGGGGATCAGTACAGTTGTCACATCGAGCCTTGGCTTATCACTCCCACTCGGATGAGGTTGGCTCCATTTCTCTCTTGTGCTCCATCACCCTGGCCTCTCTAAGAACGATACCTGTGTCCAATGGACTCTCATTGATATTACCCAGCGAATTATCAGTCTTTCTGGCTTAGCCATGCCAAGGGAAAGAGGCAAGCCAAGGCATGGCCCAGCCTATTATACTCTATTTTCCCGACAGAGGCACATGTAGAGGTTGAAGCGTGCCCTGTCCATTTCCTGGACTCGGCGATGGGAGAAACCAAGAACTCTGCCAATGGTATACGTTGAGGAGGAGATTCTAGAGGAACCCATCCGGGTTCCTCTGGAATCCCTCCTCTTCAAAGTGTTAGATGATTTGTAGCCCCCCAGCCATAATCCAGCAAGCACAAGAACCCAATCCTCCATGGATGGGTGTTGGCACAGGGGCAGACCTGGGGTTCAACACTTCAATAGCGCACTAACAAAACCCTAACTACCGACCCTTTCAACAACACCTGTGAAGCAGATGAAGTCTCACCCGAGGTAGAGGCAGGGGTGATTGTAGGGACCAATTGCCTACAACCTAGCTAGGACACAAATCTATGATTATAATACTCAACAGAGCACTTAGGAGTTAATATTCATTAATATTCACTTCGCAGGGGAAAACCCTAATTACATAACAACGTAGTATTCAACAAGATCTAACACATTCAAGCACTTAGAATATAGAAATAGATCTGATCTAGTATTCATTCACATTACCAAGCACTAAGCTATTATATCAGATGAATCTAACATATATCACTACACTAAGTATAAATCACATCAATAACATAACAACTATAATGCACAAAGCAACCACAACACAGGATATACGTGGTTCACCCTAGTGTGGGGTTACGTCCACCAACTCTTCTCTTTGTTATGGTATTATTTCAATATTCTACAAGCACAGAGCCACAAGAACCCACTTCGCATACGACAGGAGATTTGTGCACACCTCGCTAGACCCTCCTTCCCTGAGCTAGTTTACAGCACAAAGCCTCTTTATAGTCACTTGCACTTAGCTCTGCAAGTTCTCATGCACACAATATGCATAGAGCTAACTCAATCACATAGATCCAACTACTTACATCACTTGCACTCAGCACAATATAGCACTTAGCACCACTTCTCTCTAGATCTAGTGTGTTTCTTACATCGTCTATCTTTCTATTTATACATTACAAAAGGGGCCAACGTATGGGTAAACCCATGGGCCAACATCCCATACCCGTTACATAAACCCTAAACCCAAAAATTCCCTAAAAAGGGGCCGAGATCCTGTGATCTCTACTTCACCTTGCCCTCCACCTTTGTTCAGCTTGTCGAAGTCCCAAAACCAGTCAACGTGACTAAGGTTCTCCAAAACTTAGTCAAGGGCCAACAAAGAGGCCACATGTATAATTGAGGAGGAATTCCTCCATTTGGACTCAGTGGCCTCAATTCAGAACACGGATAGCCAAGTCGGGATAGTGGAGGAGGAGATCAAATAGATAGAGGCAATGGATGTTTCACCGGAGGACTTGGGTGCGGAGGTGGAGGGCCACCCAGTCTTGGCACCTCCACCACTCATGGATCTCCCTGATTTCTGCCATGCTCCACCACCTTTCTTCCACCCAGAGCAGCTTGAGCTCATCTTCGAGCTAAGGAACCAAATGGTTGACCAGATACACCGAGACACCCTCATGCACCAGCAGATTGACATGCTCTATGATGCCTTCTCTAATGCATCTGCAGCTCAACGTTGCTCGACCTGCACGAGGCCTTTCATGCTGCATCCCAAGGACGTCCCCCTTAGAGGTGCTCTGGACGACATGCCCCGAGGTGCTAATGTGTAATTTATTTTATATGGTCACCTCGCACACTCTCAGCTCAGCTCCCTGTACTGCAATAATGGATTTTTACAATTTTGTCATCTTTTTACAGTTGGTAATTTTTCTTAGATGCATAGAATAGTTCAGTAAGAACACAAATCCACCACCTGCTCTGGTTTACATTTGGCAGGGCAGATGGAGGATAACTATTTTGTCTAATGATATCACAGTCTGCCACCAGTTCTGGTTTCCGCTAATTTGGAGGAACAGGTGGCAGACTATTGACATGTGTCATTTTTGTACTATAAAAGCTCAGTAATAGGAAACTCCCCTTTTTTATTTAAAAAAAAAGAAAAAGAAAAGAGAGTTATTCAAGAACGTGTTTAGGGTTTGTTGCAGCCCTAATGGTTGTAGCATTAAAATTATTACAACAACTAATTGCTTGGCTAAAATAGGATGCCCTTAGGGCACAAGAATTCTTATAACATGTAGAAAACAATCCAACTTGAACGAATCCAAAATCTCTCAAAATCGTGTTTACCAATGCAAACAATTTATTTCTCCAATGCAATAAAAGATTAGGGCCTTGCAAAATGGGTTGTGGAGTCTTCTTGTGTTAGTTTAAGACTACTAAATCTCAAGGGGTGTCAGCCCTTTTACTCCCTTGAGATAACAACCCTAACAAGGTAGAGTCTAGGAGGGTGTAAACCCTTTTACTCCTCTTAGCAACCTTTGCAATAACATTTTTTAACGAACAATAGTGATAAAATTTGGTGGAGGTTGTAAATATTTATACTCCTCTAATGATATAGCCAATAACAAGCATGGAACAAGAAGGAAATCTAACAAAGTGCATATTTTCCTTACTAATTCCAAGAAATGCCAAGACAAAACCCTAGTTACCAAGAAATTTTCAGCACCAAAGCAAAGAGAAAGAGCCCCCAAGAGTAGCGGACCACTTCACTTCATTAGACAAGAGAAAACCATATCACAAGAGAGAGAGAGAGAGAGAATTTTCCCAAGAGGGGCGCAAATTTCAACCAAGTATCCTCTCACAAGAGGGAGAGTTATGATTTAAATGAAATAGAGTTCATCTCTATTTATACAAAATGTTCTAAAACATGTTTGTCCACAATACTTAGGGAAAAACACAAGATCAGGGGCCAACAACCCTTATCTTTCCCCTTTACAAAAACAATATTATGTAATTCATGTTTTGCACACAAGAGAAACCATAGAAACATGACGTCACCCCTTTTTTTGGCAACGTTTAGCACTTTTGGTCAATTCGTTGAGTTGGAGAAGGGAGCATTGGACCTCTAAAGGCAAATTTTCTTTAACCAAAGACTTTCTTCCATGATCCATGGGCCTCTTCCTCAAAGAGTGCCAAATGTCCATCATCACCACCACAACCTGGCCCTAAAAAGGTGACATTTTGGCCCTTTAAAGAAATTTGTTTGGTATGTAGGGATTGGGTAAGATCCACCAAATGTGTCATCTAGGCCTACAAAGGCATGTCATCATCATCCGGATTGTGGTTCCTTGGCATCCAACCTATGGGCTTCAAGCCCCATGGAAGCCCAAGTTAGGCTTGTTCTTCCAAAATTGTCTACTAACTAGGTCCTGCAAAGACAAATGGATACGCCCTCCAAGGATCTCAATTCAAATGCATCATGATCAGTAAATCAAATCAATAAAAGAGCCATCTATGCATGCACATCCAAACTACCTCATCAAAATAAACAAATGCTCAAAGACCCTATGCAATTTTGCAAGTTTAGGTATGGGAGGGTTGAAAAAACGACCTATTGGGTGAATCATACCTCAAGTTTAGGGGTGTTTCCCGAGGGGAACTCTTTCTAAGTCATGTGGATGAGGTGTCATGGATGGGGGGAAGACTTTTGGGCATGGGGTTCATGACATACAATGGGTTGTAATGTATCATTTATGGGTGCCTTTGTAGAGGGTGTGTTGCACCTTCATTTTCAATGCAACCTTTTTCCAAGCCCATTTGTTTCCTTTTATTATTTTAAGATGTTTCCAATTTGAAGCCAAGGTGGGCCTTCTTCCTAAGAATGAAAAACTGTGCCCACCTTGACTCTACCCTAGTCACATCATGCTTCCCCAAGTTGAAAACATGTGTGAGGATTCTACCTAAGCATCAAAAATAGTGCCCACACATGTTCCACCTTGGTTGGAATTTTGTTATTTGTTATTTTTCATGGGTCCCATCAGTTTCTTATGAGAGACATTTCATTGTCCTCGGGATCATTGAGTGAGAATCTATAAGGTTAATGATTGGATTTGATCTTTTTCCAGCTACAAGCCTCTAGGCCTTCAACCCCTTCTTCCCATGAAATGAGGGACAACCCCTTCTTGGGTCAGTATACCCAAAAATCCCAAAAGGTAAGGAAATGAGGAGATGAAGTGTGGAAAGTGAAAAGTATGGTCGGGAATGGCATGATGACTTCATAAAGAGGACATCCCGGTGGAAAACCTATCCCTAAGGATGACCCACTTGCTAGGGTGCAATGTCAACCACTAAAGTAAAACAGCATAAAGAGCATATGTCCAAGAAAATGTTACATAATCAAAAGCAGTAATACATGCAACAAACTCAAATGCCTCAAATATTGAAATGACACTGACCATAATACTTAACTTGTACCTCATGGAGAAAGACCCAATGTCTTATGGAAGCTAGTTGATGTGGTGGATATTGTTGTGATGAACCTGGAGCTGTGGTGGTGAGGTGGGTCTCTGTCTGTCCAAGTGGACATTGTTGGTCAGGCTATCTCTCGGTACTCAATGTTTGCAACCTAAGGGCTTTGAGACGTCATCTCCTTAGTTATCCCTAGGATTTGGGGATAACAACATCTAGAACATAACAAAAAATAGAACAAGGTAGTTGATGCACTCAACATAAGGGTGCATAAAATGCATGTTACAACCATTAGTATGTACATGACAGTTTTAAAAGATAGAATTCTAGAGGATTGTAACAACATACCAGTATTATGTGCAAGTTAAAGAAATCTTACAACAAAATAATATACAACATAAATGTAAGGATCATAAACTAGAAGAGGATGGAATCCTCTTATTCAAGAATAGATTTTATGTTCCTAATTCACAAGAATTGAGAAATTTAGTTTTAAAGGAGATGCACGATGTGACATACACTAGACATCCAGGGTACTAGAAAAATATTACAGTTGTAAGAGGCCACTATTTTTGGCTTGATATGAAGAAAGGTGTCACTGATTGTTTGGCCAAATGCATGGAATGTCAGAAGGTAAAGGTTGAGCACATACATCCAATGGGATTGATGCAACCAGTACCCATTTTTGAATGGAAATGAGAAGTTGTTACTATAAATTTTATTACCAAATTTCCTAGGACAACAAGGCAACATGATTCCATCATGGTAGCGGTGGACAAGGTTCTAAAGGATGCACATTTCATTCTTGTAAGAGTAACCCATAAAGCAACCAATATTGCATAAATTTGTATGAGAGAAATTGTTAGGCTATATGGTGTGCCTAGGGCAATAGTTTCGAATTGGGACCCAAAGTTTACTTCCAATTTCTGTAAAGGGTTATTTAAGGGATTTGGGACTAATCTAAATTTCAGTACAACATATCACCCAGAGTCAAATGGGTAGATAGAAATGATTAATCAAATAATTGAATATATGTTGAGGATGTATGTAATGGACAAGCCTTCTAGGTGGAAGGACTATATCCATTTAGTTGAGTTCCCTTATGACGCAAACGCGCCACCCAGGGCACGTCCGCTCCCACAGGACCTTCTCTTCCTTCAACCCAAAGAGATAAAATGCTCTTCAAATCCCTTATCGGGACTTTCCAACACCCACAGGACTCTTTTTATGATCTCCCTTTGTCTTATCGGGAAATCGGACCCCGCATTATCGCGAGTCTTGAACTCATGAGATCGGGTCTCACAAATTCCCGAACCCTGATGAATATTCTCCAAACGCTTTCTTTGCTCTTATCGGGAATTTCCTCATCGGGAAATTGACACTTGCGTTTTCGTGATCCACTATCCTCACGGATCCCCGACTCCCGATCCCCGATGGTACCTTTCTCCACTCCTTAGCTCCCTCTGGCTAACTCCGTTCTCATGCAACCTGCTAGTCCACGAGACCACGTGCTTTCCCCTGTCGGAGTTTCGGGCTTCACGGAATTTGAGTGTGTAGAACTTACGCTCTCGGGATCTCTGATTCTCTAATTCCCGATGCCACTTGGCGTTGACTCCCGCGAGGATTGACCCTCCGACACCTGTCCTCCACTACGATCCTTAACCCCGTCGAGAAATCGCGTATCGGAATATCGCGATTTCCGTTGTCATGTGCACGGGACTTTCAATTCCCCGATCCCCGACTCTGCGGGATCTCCTGCCACGTGTCCCTGCAGATGGACGGTTCTGATCCTGTCGGGAAATCGCGGATCGCGATTCCTACATGCAAGAGTTTCTTGCCTCCGGACACTCCGATGCTCCAAACATCGACTCTTCAGGATCTCTTGCCACACGTCCTCGCTGATGGACGGTTCAAAGCTCCTGTCGGGATATCGCGGATCGTGATTCCAACATGCGAGAGTTCTATGTCTTCGAAAACCATGATTCTCCGATGAACTGAACCCCGACTCTTCGCTTGATGTCTGATGCGTGTCCTGTTGAGATCAACGGCTGAGATTCCCCGTCAGAGTTTCGAGGCTCAAAAGGTCTCAGTTCTCTCAATCTTTAAAACCCCTATGCCTCCAAAATTTCGATGCCTCGCCAGAATGCTAGCGCGTTTCCTACCAAGATCAATGGCTAGGATCCTTTCTCGGGGTTTCGAGACTCACAAGGTCTCAATTATCTTGCTTGACAAAACCCCGATGACTCTAATATCCCGATGACTCCTCCGGGACTCCTCCTCTGCTCGCTAGGACTTAAACCCTGCGCAACTTCCCGAGATCTAACGGCTGATGGGATTTCATCGATCTTCTCTGTAAGATCCTGACCGTCCACTTCCTTCTCAGCTATCTGCTACAAACGCTGGTCCTTCTGCACGTAACTTGGCAGCAGCTATTCGATCACTTTATGCATAGACTCTCGGTTCTTCTCCTCGATGGATTTGGAAGCCTTATCCTTCCTGAGATTTCCTCGATTGCTTACAACTTCAAATGGTTCTCTGCACGCACTCCTTGCGGCAGTACTCAACCACTTCTAAGTGTTGAGTTCTCTTGACCCTACGCACACCTGCAGCAGTGGTCCTTCGATACTTCGCTCAGTTTCACGACTGAGACTCTCCTCAACATGCGCACTCCTTACATGGCTTTAGCAATCCCCTCTCACTTCGAAATGAATGAGAACAAGAATTTCACTCCTTGAGCCTTCGCTCAACGCACTCCTTGCGGACAACTTCGACTGCACTCCTTGCAGGAATCCTTGCTCAGAAAGAGAAACAATTGTAACTCACTTCACTCCCTCTCATATTTCAATCTCAGCACATGAAATCACACATACAGCATAATAGCAAATGCATAATAGGAAGTAATTCTCATAAGTAGAGCATTCAACACACATACACAGAGAATAACACCGCAGCCATGAGTCTGAATCAACTTCTCTTATTAATTCAAGATCTGTACATGGATGTCTTCTACAATCCTCTTCTATTCTCCTATGCTCTCGATTCTTCTAACTCTTCCTGAACTATCAACAACTACTACGATAATACAATGAGGGTGTCTATATCCGTTTTTCCCTCTTTCTTCTAGAACTGTCTAATCTACAAATTCAACTCTACCTACTTACATTTACTACTTATAAATGCCTCTGTCTATCTCAGACGAGAGCGTATGGCTCAAGGTCTGATTACATTTTACCAAGGCGCCTAAATTAAATGATCTCATTTATATTCAGCGCATC
>JZKD02S1896671.1:63559-76644 GCA_000966675.3 Picea glauca | reverse complement strand
CTTGTATTATCATAGTGGATAGTTGTGGGTTCTTCAAATACTATTTTGATGTCTTGTAGAGTTTGTTTCATCCATTCCACTTGTGTGCAACATTCTACTACTGCAATATACTCAGCTTCAGTGCTAGACAGATAAATTGAAGATTGTTTCTTGCTTATCCAAGCAACCAGTTATTCTCCCAAAATGAATGCTCCTCCACTCATACTTTTTCTGTCATCTACACTTCCTGCCCAATCAACATATGGATAGGCTTTTAATGTAAATGAGTCCTTGCCAGGGTACCACAAACCAAGATCTATGGTTCCTTTCAAATATCTAAAGATTTTTTTTACAGCTTGAACATGGCTCTCCTTAGGTTCTTCTTGGAATCTAGCCACCATCCCAACAACTTGTTTGACATTAGGTCTGGAAGATGTTACATAGAACAAACTGGCAATCATTGATCTGTAGTGTTTTGGATCTGCAGCTTTGGACTCATCATTCTTGCTTAGTTTACATCCAATTGTCATACATGTACTAACATGTTTTCAATCCTCTAACTGGAATCTCTTAAGAATATCCTTAAAATATTTAGACTGAGGGATAAAGACTCCCCTTTTGGACTGTATTATTTGTAATCCAAGGAAGAAATTTAGTTCGCCTAGCATAGACATTTCAAATTCTTGTTGCATCATCTTAGCAAAGTATTCACTCATTTTTATATTATTACTACCAAATACGATATCATCAACATACACTTCCACAATGATCAAGTTATTACCATCAATTTTGCAATAAAGATTGTTGTCTGTTGATCCCCTTTTGAGGCCTTGTTTTTGTAAATAAGAGTCTAGCCTTGCATACCATGCTCTGGGTGCTTTTTTTAATCCATAGAGTTGCTTCTTTAATTTACAAAAATAGTATCTTTTATTGGTTATTTGGAACCCATCTAGTTGCTCAATATAGACTTCCTCTTCTAAATTTCCATTTAGAAATGTTGATTTGACATCTATTTGGCACACTTTAAATTTTTTGTAGCTGGAGAAAGCTAAGAACATCCTAATTGCCTCTAATCTAGCTACATGTGCAAATGTTTCTTCATAGTCTACTCCTTCAACCTGAGCATAACCTTTTCATACTAATCTGGCTTTGTTCCTGATTACTTGTCCATATTCATTCATTTTATTTTTATATACCCATTTAGTTCCAATGACATTTTTATCTTTTGGTCTAGGAACTAGTTCCCAAGTTTGATTTCTTTCAATTTGATCCAATTCTTCATTTATAGCTTTAACGCAGTTCTCATCTTTACATGCCTCTTTCATTGAACTTGGCTCAATAAGTGACAACAATGCTAATTATGTTTGATACAATAGTTGTCTTCTTATTTTCACTCCATCATTCATATCTCCAATAATCAGTTCTTCAAGATGATTTTTTTTTGAATAATTCTTGAGGGTGTCTTTATATATCTCCTTGGGAATTCTTCTCTGATCTCTCCATATTCAATATCTTCTTCACTTTCACTAGTATACATATCATCCTCTTCCCTTTGTTTTTCATTCTCTTCTACTTCTTCTAGTTGTGTGTTGAATGTCTCATCATCATCTTCATCTTTATTTTTAGATATGGTCTCTTGATTTTTGATCCTTATTGGTTTTATATCATCCACCTTGACATCTGCACTTTCAACATACTTATGTGATCTAAGATTGTAGAATTTGTATGCATTCTTGTTTGAAGCATATCCAAGAAAAATGCCTTCATCAAATCTGGCATCAAATTTTCCAAGACACTCATCTAGTCTTTTGATGTAGCATTTACTTCCAAAGACTTTGAAGTATTTCACTGATAGAGCTCTTCCATACCATAGTTCATAAGGACTTTTATCATTATTAACCCTTAGTTGACCTCTGTTCAATATGTATACAGTTGTTCTTACATCTTCCCTCCAATATCCATCTGACAATTTTTCTTTATTGAGCATAGTCCTTGCAACCTCCTGAACTGTTATGTTCTTTCTTTCAGCAATCTTGTTTTGTTGAGGTGTTCTAGCAGCTGAGAATTGTCTTTTTATTCCACAAGTTTCATAGAAGACATTGAACTATTTTGAGGTGAATTCACCACTATTGTCTGATCTAAGACATTTGATTTTTGTCTCCCTTTCATTTTCAACAAGGGTTTTAAAGGCTTTGAATTTGTTGAGTGCTTCTGATTTTTCCTTGAGAAAACATATCCAACTCATTCTAGTAAAGTCATCAATGAACAACATAAAGTAAGACTCTCCTTGTAGACTCTTGGTTCTTTTAGGTCCACATAGGTCAGTGTATTCTTTTGTTTTGAACCTTACCCTAGTGTTCTTCCCTAGTTGACAGTGTTTACACATAGCATTTGAGGGTTTTATGATTTTTGGCAAGTTTCTTACTACACCAAGGTTGTTGACTTTCACAAGATTTTCAAAGTTAATATGCCCCAACCTCCTATGCCATAGCCAACTTTCATCTACATAATTTATATGAAACTCCTCATTCAATTTTTCATTTAGTATATATATACATTTTTAGGAGTTCTAGTAGCAGTACCAACTAATTTTCCTGTGTCTTCTCTCCTAATCTCACATTTTTGGGAATCAAAGATGCAAAAGTATCCTTGATCACAGGTTTGACTGACACTTAATGATCTGGATTTTATGAGCAGAATGACATGAATATAGATTATTAACAGGTGCTTATCACAAAATAATAGAGATACAGTAAAACTGGTTTTCTATTTAATAATGAAATAAGTTGAAAACTATAAAATGCAGCG
Source organism: Picea glauca (assembly GCA_000966675.3). Lineage (NCBI taxonomy): Eukaryota > Viridiplantae > Streptophyta > Pinopsida > Pinales > Pinaceae > Picea > Picea glauca. The sequence continues at coordinate 73,857 of JZKD02S1896671.1, read as the reverse complement.
GAAACAAGCTTGTTGGAATGGTGGCGTCTTATCTCTAAGAAGAGATGTGATGGTTGTGCTCATTCGCAAGAAGATGATTACAATGAGTCTCTGAAGTCCTTTTTACAATAAGTAGGAATGTCAAAAACCCTAGACATCCAAAAACCTAACCCTAGGAGATGAAGCACCAAAAGTCATGTGGGCCCCGTTTGGGTAAATTAGTACATCAACTTCATGGGGTCCTAATTTTTGCATACGATCTCCGTTTTAGGTGTATGATAGCCCATTGGAAAGGTATCATCGAGGAGATTCATTTTAGGTGAAATATCAAAGGAACTTACATATTGCAAACCTTTTTTCCAGAAAAACATCGTTCAGGGCCTCAAAATGACTCTAGAAGTGAAAACTGCTAAAAATAGTAAATTACCAAAATTGCCAAAAAAATGTTTTGAGCTGGTTGGAAAAGGTGGGTGGCCACCGATATCCATCTGGATCACTTAATAAACTAGGCCTCAATTTATCGACAACTAGTACATTTCTAGCTTTGTCTTTTCCCAAGCTCACAATGCCTTTCCCAAGTATGTTACTTGAAGCATTATAACCAAATGTAACTTTACCTTTTTGTTTCTTTAAGTCTAAAAACTTGTCCTTGTTACCTATCATATGTTTTGAGAATCTTCTTTCAACATACCAGAGATCCTTTTCATCTTGACTTTTTAGGGAAATAAGACATTCCCTTTTTGATGTTTTTACTCTCCAAAGTTTCTTTTCCTCTCTAATGACCTTGGGTTGTTCTGAGACTTCCATTAGTCTGCAATTAATGGATTTATGTCCATGGTTAAGACATATAAAGCATTGTAAGTCCCCTTCTTGTAGAGGTTCAAAGGAGTTATAGTTTCTACTCTTAACTCGATTTGTTTCTTGTTTATCCTTAAGGATATAATTCTTAACCTTTAGATTATTCTTTCTATATGCTCTACAATTTATAGCTTTGTGTCCAAAATTAGAGCATGCATAGCAATAACTAGGAAAAATGTGAGGATACTTATTTTGGTAAAACTTCTTTGGTATTGTCTTGTCATCTTTCCTAATGGGTGGAGGTAATCTTCTAGAGTCCTTATCATTACTTATCTTGTCTTCATTTTTCTTCTTGAATGTACTGCGAAGAGCATCTGCATAAGATTTTGAGTTAACATGGCTTTCTTTTTTAGAATAACCCATTCCATTTTTATTTCCAGAATCCCTTTGCGCTATAATAATCTTATCTAATATTTTAGAGCTATTTTCATATTTTGTTTGAATGATTTTTGCATCCAGTTTCTTTTTTAGATGAACTATTTATGCCTCCATCTTTTCAACAGTTATTTGTTTTTCTTCAAGAGACTTTTCTAGACTTTCTTTGATCTTATTTGCTTCTAAGATTTGTTTTTTCAGATTGTTCATAAGTTTTTCCATCTCCTTTTCTTCTTGTTCATATTTTTATTTATGTTCAACTACAAAACTTTTCAACTGTCTATATCTGGTTTTGTATTTTCTTAATTCATCTAAGACACTGAGAAGTTCTTCCTCCATATTAAATTCTGCTTCATCTTCTAACTCCTTCTCATGTTTAATTTTTTCTATCTCATTAGATTCTTCAATACCTAATAAAAGAACTTCATCATCATCAGATTCATCGTTTTCACTAGAATCTGGTGAGTTGTTGTCTTCTTCTTTTGAGTAGAAATTATTTTTCCCTCTATAGAACTTTTTCTTGTAGTTGGGTTTTTCCTTCTTCTGGTATTGTTTGTTTTTGTTTTCTTCCTCTTTAGGGTCCTCCTTGGGATAGGGACACTTGGATGAAAAATGACCAACTTTGCCACAATTAAAACATTTGAAAGGAATCTTTCCTTTGGACTTCCCTGATCCTTTCTGAAGTTTTCTAATGAATTTGGCTTACTCCAAATCAGATTCTTCATGATGACAGGATTGAGGTTTTTGCTTCTAATTTATCTTTGTCTTGGATGCTTTGAAAGTTGTTTCGTCTTTTCTGATTTATTATCTCATGTTCTCATTTCATATGCTATAAAAATCCCATGGAGTTGGTCAACTGTGAGTGAGATTAGATCAGATATATCTTCAATTGAGGAAATCTTTGCATCATATCTCATTGGTAATGACCTTAGTATTTTTTCCACAATGGGTTTATCTATAACTTCTTCTCCTACTGCTCTAATTGAGTTGACCACTTCATCTACCCTATGAAAGTATTCAACAATATTTTCTTCTGATTTCATTTTCAGGTTTTCAAATTAAGTTCTATAGGTCTGTAGTTTGGCTTCTTTGACTTTGTCATCTCCTTCATATACAACCTCCAATTTGTCCCAGATTTATTTGGTTGATTTGTAATGCATAACTTTCACACATATAGAGTTAGTCAACCCTGCTAAAATACCATTAACTTCTTTTGAGTTATCTTTACAGATTTTAATTCCTCAAGAGTCTTTGGGTGGAGTAGTTGGTGCAATGTAACCGTCTACAAGACATTTCTAGATATCAAAACCAAGAGCCAACATGAAGTTTTCCATTCTTATTTTCCAAAGAGCATAGCCTTCTCCATTGAACAATGGTGCTTTGTTGTTAGACATTCCTTCTTGTTGATCCATATTCAAAATCTACCTTCAAGTTTGTTAGACTATGCTGAAGGAACCTGCTCTGATACTAATTGAAAGATCAGATCCTGTCACTAAGAGGGGGGGGGTGAATCAGTGACACAACAATTATATCAATTTTCCACTTATTAATGCAAACAAAATTAACACATTATTTTATCGTGGAACCCAAATGGGAAAACCACAAACTCTTTTCTATTAACTGCAAAATTTGTTTTACATGTTACATAGAAGGAAAATGTACTTCTTCCTTGATCAACACCAACTGATTAGGATGCACCCACACCCTGGTTTACCAGCACCAACTGGTAGGAGGCTACAACCCCCTATTTAGTTAGTTACAACTGACAAGGAAGCACCAACTCCCTTTGCAGGCACCAACCTGCCCTTGCACCATCCAGCCACCCTTAATGCATAGGTATTATCTTTTCTTCCCGGAATCTGCTTCAGCTTTTCATCTTCTGATCTGGACAACAGAGAAACTTTCTTTTCCCACTCTTTTTGGTTTATATAATATTCAAAATGGTGTGAGATTTAAGAACATCGTGTCCTTTTATTTGAACCATTGTACCTTTTCATTTAAAGTGATAATCTAACCTTTAATTAATATCATTTTCCCTTTTTATTCTTTATTCATATTTTCATGATTTATTCTTTTTTAATCATGACTGTGTATTGATTCATTTTTTCATAAATTGATCACAGTCATGGATCAATTTAATCCTTTATACTAGATCCCTAATCTATGTTATATTCAAAGAGACCATATTTCATGGAGGTGCTTCCTTCAAGCCATTTCATATGACCGTGCATTATAGAACCACGGGATTACCGAATATAGCAGCGTATAATAGTTTCCTTTAAAAACTTTTATATCATATTACTAATGGCGTACACCTCATGTTTAGGCGAGACGAGTTCTTGAGAATTTATCATTGCAACGATCACGATTCAATATCCTAATGATATGGACAACTGACGAGATTTATGTACTTTTCCCTTCGAGTCATCGTGACTTCCAATATTACAAAACCCATGATCAGGAAATCGCTGAAACAATCAGATGGTTCTTATTACCCACTGAGATGGACGGTTGTTGAAATTTCGACATTTTGACATTTGGGTCTTCGTTACATCCAACCTTTCAAAAATATCGATTATGATATTGCCGATTACATCTTGGAACCATACGACCAACTGTGGTGACCAGGTGCTAGACAAAACACATGCTTTGAGCACTTTATTAGAGTCAATAGTCGTGATTCAATCACCCACTAATATGGAAAACTGTCGGGATTTCGATGCTTTGCCTATCGAGTCTTCATGACCTCCAATAGTTCAAAAATCTCAATTATGATATTGTTGAAATGATCAAACGGATCACATTATATCTTTGAACCAAAACAATGGTTAGTGTTTAATCCTTACACTATCCTTCCACTATTGTAGATCGATGGATATGACTTAATCATGCATTTAGATGGACGGTTGTCATAATTTTTGGATTCTCATTGTGACATAACTTGTTGACGTCACTTGTTGACATGGCACTGGCTGAGTGGTTGCCACATGTCATTCAAATTCACAATATACATGTGCCTGAAATGCTAATTTCAACTTGACACTTATCACTTTCTGACTGAGACATGTGTCCTTGCTAATGTGCACTGCTGACATGGTCTGTTATTGACATCACTCAAGATGAGGTGGACCTTGATACGTGTCTTCCTCCTTGACTTCAGAGCTTCGAATTTCAAGGTTTTGAACAACTCTCGTTGCTGATTCTTTGAATCAAGAATCCCTGAATTGTTGATCTCATGCCACGTGCATGCCTTACAGTGTGGGATAAATCCCATTATTTGAGACAATCAATGTCGTTAATTTGTTGATCAAACGACTACTGAAGCTTCTCACATTTTTTGCGCATTGTTCAACTTCTCAGCCTTTTCCTGTGTAATGGTCGACTGCATTCTGTAATGCGCTTATTCCATCTTTAGATCATAGGAATATTGTTGATCCTATCATGATCAACAATAAACATAGATTTCCTCTCTGTGCAATGTGTTATTCCTTCTGATCTTTGATCATTTGAGTATTCTCTTCTCCTACTTTCTCTTTCGATCTCTGCAGATTGTTTACATATTCTGCTAACTGATATGCTTGTTGACATCAATGACAATCTCATATGATATACTTCATCATTATAGATCATCACTTCGACTGTTGACATCAATGAAAATATTTCCAACACTCTATGTCGCAGGACCTCCAATCCATCCTCTCTAAACATCAAGTCATTTTTTCCACTCCCCAGGGACTCCCTCCTTCCTATGGTGTTCATGATCATTCCATTCCCCTTGTCATAGGAATCCTTCCTCCCAATATTCATCCCTATCATCATCCCTTTTCCCAAAAAAATGAAATTGAGAAAATTGTTCAAGAATTTCTCAACGCAGATGTTATCTGCCCTAGTACAATCCCCTACTCTTCTTTGGTGGTCATGGTATTTAATAAATAAATTTCTTGTCCCATGTGTCTTGGGTTCTTGTCATTTATGACCTCTTGGATGAATTGAGTGGCGCCCAGTTCTTTACTAAACTTGATCTTCGTTCTGGCTACCACCAGATCGATATGAATGAGGAAAACATTCCTAATACTGCATTTAGAACCCATGATGGCCAATATGAGTTTTTGATCATGCCCTTTGTCTTTTGTAATGATCCCTCCACTTTCCAAAGCCTCATGAATAATGTCTTTCATCCTTTTCTCCATCATTTTGTCTTAGTTTTATTTTATGATATCCTCATCTATAGTAAAACTTGGACAACCCATCTTTCTCATGTGGATCGCGTTCTCCATCTACTCTCTCAGAACTAACTTTTCCTCAAAAAATCTAAATTTCATTTTGGTGCCTCAGAAGTCGAGTACTTGGGTCATCTTGTTGGCAAGGATGGTGTTAGGGTGGATCCTAAAAATATTGAAGCTATGCAAAATTTGACTCACTCAAAGACTCTCAAAAGACTGCATGGATTTCTGGGTTTAATAAGTTATTATCGCAAGTTTGTTAATAATTATGGAAATATTGTGGCACGTCTCACTTCTCTCCTTAAAAATAATTGTTTCACTTGGACTCCAACAGCTGCTCAGAATTTTCAAACCTTGAAGATGGACATGTGCACCATTCCATTCTTGGCCCTTCTTGATTTCACAAAGACCTTTGTCCTGGAATGTGATGCTTCTAGGAAAGGAATTGGCGTAGTCCTTATGCAATAGGGTTGAAATTTGGCCTTTACCAACAAACAATTGTCAGAGAGACATTTGGGAAAATCAATCTATGAAAAGGAAATGTTGGCTATTTTGCATGTCGTGGATCTTTGGCGCCCTTATCTATTGGGGAAATGCTTCCAAATTAAAACAGGTCATCAAAGCCTCCAGTATTTTTTGGAACAATGCCTTTCCTCCTAAGAGAAACAAAAATGGGTGACTAAGCTCTTTGGATATGATTTTGAGATCATTTACAAGAAAAGAAAAGACAATGTGGTTATTGATGCACTTTCCAAAAAATATGAAGATGAAGGGTCCCTTTTTTCTCTCTCCTTCATTGTACTATATTGGCTCCAAGTTGTTCTCTAGGAATGGCTACACGATCCCAAAAGTTCACATCTGATACAATAATTGCATGCTAATTCTCCAGTCTCCCCAGGGTGCTCTTGGCTCAATGATGAGTTTCGATACAAAGACCATTTTTATTTAAGTAAACAATCAAAACTTAAATCCACAGTACATTCTAAGCTTCATGCTACACCCACCGCTGGGCACTCCGGGTTTACCAAAATCTATGACCAGGTCAAACGTTCTATTTTCTGGGATGGTATGAAACAGGACATTCGCAATTTTGTGGTTGAATGTGATTTTCTTCAATGCAAGAAGGGAGAAACAGTCAAATATCCTGGCACACTACAACTGATTTGGATTCCACCTACTATTTGGCGGGATATCTCTATGGATTTTACTGTAGGGTTACCTAAATCGGGAAATAAATCAATCATTATGGTGGTAGTTGATCATCTTTCCAAGTATGTTCATTTTTGTGCTCTTAAACACCCACATTGTGGCTCAACTTTTCATGGATCAAGTCTTCAAGCTTCATGGCATGCCTTGTTCTATTGATTATGATCGTGACCCAACTTTCACCAGCAATTTTTGGCAAGAATTATTCAAGCTATAAGTCACCCAATTGCATCTCAACATAGCTTATGATCCCCAGAATGATGGTCAAACTGAAGTTGTCAACAAGTGTTTGGAAAAATATTAGAGTTGTTTTGCATCGAAAAGGAAAAAACAATGGGCTCAATGGTTACCATTAGTTGAATGGTGGTACAACACTTCTTACCATACAACTACTCGCATGACTCCTTTTGAGGTGGTATATGGAAAAAATCCACCTTCATCTTTCTCATACTTTCTAGGTGTCTCAAAGGTCTAGGTAGTTGACCAAATTCTTACAGTTCGAGAGGCCATTCTCCATACCCTAAAAGAGAATTTGGTCATGGCCTAGAATCTCATGAAGCAACAAGCAGATCAAGGTCGCTCTGAATGTCAATTTTCAAAAGGAGATCAAGTGTTTCTTCGACTGCAACCTTACAAGCCAAATTCACTCTAGGTTGACCATTGTTAGAAAATGAAGCCCAAATTTCATGGTCCTTATACCAATCTCAAGCATGTGGAACATGTGGCTTATCAGTTATATTTTCCTAGTCATTCTAAGATTCATATTGTTTTTCATGTTTCCTACTTAAAGAAGGTGATTGGAACTAAGTGCCTGATTAGGGGATCAAAATTTTGCTCAAATTTCAAATTGCTTGGAACGCGATGAAAACAGTGCCATTGCGTCTGTCTCGTCTTCTTGATTCCGGTGGTACATTTACTTTGTCAAACAGACTCCGTATGGAGAAGATATCGCGATTTGTTCGTCAAGGAAAATAGGCAAAAACTTTGGTGCTGACTGTACAGTCCGTACGGTCTGATGTGGCAGGGCCGTACAGGCCGTACGACTGTACAGGGGTGATGTGGCAGATGATGGTTGGTTGACAGTTGGAAATTTAGGAGTTGACATGTGTCTTTTGGATGGAAAATTGAATGAGGACACGTGGACCAATCTGGAGGCACCACATGTCACTCATTGTTTGGTCATTAGTTATGTGTAAAATATATGGGAGTTCATGGGGCTCGACCCCCGGACCTCCCCCCATGTAATGCCTTCACATAACAGTTCGACCACTACACCGCCGCATGGTTCTTGTTATAACCATGTATTTTAATTTATTTAAAATGCATATTATGTATATATGGGCGGGGTCGGGCCGAGGCTTTGCCCCGACCCATGATCGTTTGAACTATTTTTATATGACCATGTTGTATAATATATAGCTGCCCCATTATATATGCACACGATTTGAAACTTGGCTTTTGGTCGTATGCCTATTGACCATATGACCATATGTGGAGTGCTGGTAGTTGTAAAATGAATTAACAACCTTTTAGCCAAGAGCGCGGTCATATGCACTATATGCCCAGGTGTTGAGGCGGTTAGTGGCTAGCACGCCCTTAACCGTTCTACGGTTTTCACCGTTGGCACGATTGCGCCCGGTGCTGGGTTTTCACGCTTTAAAATGCGTGTGAGCCAGGTTCATTCAAGAAGGGTGCGTTTTGTAGATTCAAAGAGAGCAAGCTTGAAGAGGGGGACTTCGAGGAGGCCTAACTTCTTCATTTTTCGACCGATTGAGGTGCTGAAAGAGCCCAGACAGGGGTTTTTGGATGCTCTGAAGCCATTGGAGAAATCGGTTTGTCAGTTTGAGCATTGTAAGACATTTTTTTGAGCACTTTTTGAGCAATTAATAATAATCATCCATTGGAAGTTGGACCAGGAGATGTAGCCCATAAGAGGGGTGAACTCCTTTATCAATTGTTGTGCTTATGTGTTTATGTTCAATGATTATGCTACTGTCTATGTGTAATTTGCATAAATAATCCTTTAATTTATGTGTTGCAAACTAATCCTTTTTCTTTAAACACATAACATTCACTTGTAATAAGTTTTCAAGTTTTTCAAGTCTTCTTCATTTTTAGATCAAGTTGGTATCAGAGCACTAGTTTTGAAGACTTGATTGTTTGCAAGTTTTGTTTTTGATGCTCAAAAGGTTGAAACTCACAAGAGGAGAAGTTCAACTTGTGGAGCCAAGTTCTTATCCGACAAGGAGGAAGCAGATTCATTCACCGCAAGTTTCAGAGAGACATTCACCAAGCATGGCTCATGCATAAAGTCATGAACGTGTTCCGGCTGAAAATGAAGATCTCAGAGAGGTTGTCATGGAGTTGAGAGATATGATGGAGATCTTGATGGAATGGAACATAATTTCGCAGGGTGAAGGCTCCAACCCTTCAATGCATAAGGGAGGTGGTGGTGACAAAAGTCTAGGCGGAAATGGAGGGAATGGTGCTTCTCCACCACCCTCTCCTCCTCCATCATCTTCTTCTTCTTCTTCTTCTTCTACCAGTTCGAAACATCTTCCGAATGGGCATGGTAAAAATCCTTTGCAAATTCCTTCATTAAAGCTTGATATAAAATTTGAGTTGCCAATTTGTAATGGAGAAGTTAATGCTGAAAAGTTAGATAACATGATACGTCAAATTGAAGTATATTCTAGAATACAAAAGATTCAAGATGATGAAACCAAAATATATCTTGCTTCATTAAGATTATATGGTTCAACACTTATTTGGTGGGAATCTAAGACACGGGAGGAAATGAAAAAGAATGGAAATTTTTTTCTTTCTTGGAATGATTTCATTATAGCAATTAGAAAACCATTTTATCCATTAGCATATAAACAAAAGGAAACCATGGAATGGTAGAATTTTAGACAAGCAAAAGGACAGAATGTACAAATTTTTACTCAGGAATTTAGGAGAAGAGCTTTGGTTTTGGGAGTTGATTTGTCTTCACAGGAAACATTGCTCAAATATATCGTTGCTTTGCATAGTTATTTGAGGCATACTATACTCATGTTTAATACTACAAATCTAGATGAAGTTTGTGTACATGCTACTCATTTGGAAGCAATGGGAAGGAACGATACTCATGAGGGTTTCAAGAAGACATATAGCCAGGGAGACAAAGGGAAGAAGAAATTCAAAGGCATTGGCAGGAAAAATGTTGCTGTGAAGAAAGAAGGAGAAAAGTTCACATGTAAACATTGTTCAAAAGATGGCCATGATGAAGACCATTGTTGGAAGCTTCATCCTGAAAGAAGACCCAAAAATTTTGGCAACAACGGAAAAGGGAAGTCAAAGACTGTTGCGACTGTTTTACAAGACTTGGGTTCAGGTTCTGGTGATGAGACGAAGATCACAACTATGGGTTACCAAGGTAATAATTATGTTGCTAGTACTAGCTCTTCAAGTAATTCTAATGTCAATGTAACTCAACAGGAGAAAATGATAATTGAACTTTTTCATATAAGGGTTGTTTCAAAACATACTAAGATAGACACGTTATTTGATTTGGGGTCACAAGAAAATCTTATTTCTGAAGAGACTGTTAAGAAACTTAAGTTGGAAACAAGTCCACATCCTAAGCCATACCCTCTTGGTTGGATATGTGATAAT
>JZKD02S1896671.1:28533-40214 GCA_000966675.3 Picea glauca | reverse complement strand
ACCTCAGCACCTTCCTCCATTTGTTGTCTCCTATCCCCATATCACTTACACGAAAGCACCCCTTTCCCCCCCTGCCTCACCTTCACTATAATGGTGCATACAACATCCTCGTCAAGCATGCCACATCTTTCACCTCTCATCCCGTAAATTGTTCGACTGGTCCAGGTGGCCCCTCGAGAAGACCTCCAGGTCCCCAAGGTAGAGTTGACCAGAACCATTCTTGATCCCAAGAGGGTGGTTATTGCAGTTGATGGAGGTGGTTAGACATCGTCTTCGCCATAAATGGAAAGTCCAGCAAATGACTGAAGCATGTCAATCCATCTGCAGGACAGTCAGGAATCCGATTGAAATCGTCCAGAGTCTGCATGCGCAGACTGTCAGAAAGAATGCAGACATAATGATTTTATTACAATATCTTGTTTTCACTGCTAGGGTTTTGTATGGAGTATATCTGGGCATTTTTGCCAATTTTTGTAAATCATGGAGGGTTGAGCATGGCTCCCAGTTGTAAAACTTTAATGAAGCACTGGTTATTCTGGTTATGCATGGACTCTTGAGACTTCTTGCCTTATGAATGTCAGTTTATTTCACGTCTTTGTTTACACTGTGTTAGAGAAGCTCGGAATTGGAGGATCCAATCAAAAGTTGTTATTGTTATAGGATGATGTAGGTTGGATCATTGTAACAGTTTCATTGTTTCTAATCAGTCCCTGTGATTTTCTTAGTGTTGAACAACTTGGAATTGGAGGATCCAGTCAAGTCCCCCCTTCAAATCCTCGAAGCCCTGAACCAAGAGGATCTTTCATTCATAGTTTTTCTTCTACAAACTATTGAAAGGCCTATTTCCTGAGGTAGTTTGCTCACTCTTCTTACCAAGTCTTCCACTTTCTCATATTTTAATCAACTCACCGACTGAAGTTAGATCAAGACCTCCTTTGTTCCTTACATACCAGACCTAGTCCCTGAGTTAGAGTGATATCTTCCTGAGTCTCTACCCATTTGATCACCCATTAAAACTATCGTGACATAAAACTGATGGGAATTGGGCTCTGCTCCTGCAAGAAATCCAGGAGTGACTTATGATGCTAACATTTTTGGCACCGTTGTCGGGGATGAAGTTGAAAATTTTCCCCGGTATTGAACAACATTGAGCCTCTGATTCTGAAGGTGCATTAGGTATCAGAGCCTTTGAATATTGTTACTACACACCTAGCGAATCCATTATGACGACTCCACTGTGGTAAACTTTCCGTGTTAATTGTGGCTTTCAAAGGAAGACACACGCAGTACCATCCACAACTGCCTCTAGCTACACCTAAAACTGATCCAGAGGTGGTTCTCAAAAAAGGAAAGGCCTCTAAAGGAGAATCTTCCACCGCCGAACTAGGTAATCCACCATCTCCTTCTATAGGAAATCCATTTTCTCATCCTCAGTTTCTTAACAGACCTTTTTCTGAGGTTTCCCATGTCCTAAATTTTGGGAGTGTTCCTGCTAATTTTTCCCCTCCTGGTCTGGGATTGGAGGGAGAAATCCTTGTCACTCCCCTCTCCCCTGAAGCTCTACTTTGGCGTAGACCCAGGACCACAGAAGATTTCCCCACTCCTATATTTACCACTCCTCCTCTTATTATTGTTTCCACTTTTGCACGAAGAGAAGCATCTATTGACTTAAGCCCGTTAGCCTTCTCCCTAAATCCCCTATTGTTTCCCATTCCACTTAGAGACTTGTTCCCAGTAGCCCCTTCGTGAACTCGTTCTCCTCCACCTAATATTCCTATGGCTGGTGCTAATCCCCCTCTAAGTAGAATGGACACCATAGTAGCTTCCATATATGCTCCCTTAGTCCTGTCTCAACCTGCGAATCCTCTCCCTCCTGGAGATTACCTGAAATATATGCCCAAGTTCACTGGGGAAGAGGACATAACTGCGGAAGAGCACCTGGGTTCTTTCTATAGTTATGAAAACAACCTAAACATTGTAAATGAGGATGTCTGGATGATATTATTCGTCTAGAGCCTGGATGGTGAGGTGAGGAAATGGTTTAGGGGATTGGCCCCCAGATCTATTGCTGGAATTGAAGCTCTAGATGGCGCTTTCCTGAGGCAGTGGGGAGATAAGAAGGATTTCATGTATTACATGATAGAGTTCAGGTCTTTGAAGAATATGGAAGGAGAGTCTGTCTCTGACTTCTCCAAAAGATTCAATAAGATGTATAATAAGATTCCTGCTGAGATAAAGCCCTCAGAAGCCTCTACCAAAATTTCTTATGCTAGTGCATTCGACCCTGATTTATGTCTTCTATTAAGAGAAAGGAGAGCCACCTCCTTAGCTCAGATGCAAGACACAACCATAGAGGTGGAATCTAACGTATTAGCAGCTGATAGACTGAGAAACAAGGCTAAAGCAGAAAGGAGAAAGGGAAGATCTGAAGCCTCAACTTCTGCCCCCTCGGTGCCTCACCCTCAAATGGATGAACTGACCAAGATGGTGAAGTCTTTGTCTACAGATATGGAGAGAATGAAGGTGGAGGGAAGGAAAGCATACAAAAATCCTCACAACGCCAAAAACAAAGGAGGTTTCAGGAGGCTAAACAATATTTCTCCCCCGACTATGCAAAGAAACCAGAAAGGAAGAGATAGAGAAGACCAGAAAATTCAGCCCCCTTTTCAAAATAATTTGGTGGCCAATGAGGAAGAAGGGGAAACTGATGGGCTTCATCCTGAAATCCACTGCTTCGGAGACACTCCTCCTTTTCCTCATCTCACTCAATCAGCATATGAGGAATCTCTCATGGACAGTCAGCTAAACAAATTTAGCAAGGGAGACAAGGCTAGTAGCAGCCAAGGAAGGTATAACCTGAGGTCCAAGAAAATGATAGTAGCACCTGAGGTTCCTGAAATATTCCCTAGAACGGAGATACCTGCTAGTGAAGTAGTAGACAGTAACAAAGGTAAGAAGGTCCAACCCCTCTCTCCCATGGTCCAGAATCATGTTCTTGAAGTAAGAGAAATCCCAAAGCTTACATCTTCTTTTAATTTTGAGCATGAAATTCAAAAGATCAGGATCCCCATGCCCCTCACTGAATTGATTAAACATGAAGAGTTCAAAAAATGCTTCTCTGGGCTGTTACAATCTGAAGCCCCTTGCCTTCCCACAGACTCCATCAATTTGCAATATGAAAATCCTGTAGTTATTCTAGGTCCTATGGTAGAAGACATGAATGATTCATCCCCTCCCTTCTACACTTCCTTGAACATACATGAAAAGGTACTGCACAACTGTTTGATGGATTCAGGAGCTTCTCAAAACCTCATGCCCAAAACTTTCATGGAAGAATTAGCACTAGAGGTCACCTGAGCCTATCATGACCTCTATTCTTTTGACTCCAAGAAATTTCAATGTCTAGGAGTCATCAAAGACCTGGTCGTGACCTTGTTTCAATTGCCCATGAAAAGTGTGGTCATGGATGTTGTAGTGGTTGACGTCCCCCCCAAGTTTCATATGTTGTTATCGAGATCTTGGATAAAAAGACTGGGGGGAAATCTGCAGATGGACCTAACCTATGTTACTATCCTAGTGTTTGGAGGAGAGCATAGGAGGCTATACAGAGAAGCCCAATTGGCCTATATAATCAGTGATGAAGCCAATCCTACCAACCATCCCATTTTTTCCTTGGACACTAATTTTGGTTCCAGTTTACTACAACTCACTCATGCTCCCAAGCCTCCTCTTAAAATCAGAAATAATCCCACCACTCCTCATGAATTTTCTTCCCCCATCTCCCCCGTCAGGAAAATGTTTTTTGATGGAGCCTCTTCCAGGGAAGGTGCTGGTGCTAGGGTATTTTTTGTATCACCTTCTTAGGAAACCATGTCTCTTTCATACAAGCTAGAATTTGAAGCTACTAACAATGTGGCAGAATATGAAGCTCTTGTTCTATGATTAAGAGCTGCAAAGGAAATGAGAATTCAAGAGGTAACAGTGTTCGGGGATGCAGAATTGGTAGTCCAACGGATCAGAAATGCTTATCAGGCTAAGCATCCTCGACTCAAGAGTTATAGAAATGAGGTATGGGACCTAATTGATAGTTTCTTCTCAACATTTAACATTTCTTTCATCCCAAGAGAGGAGAACACAGTGGCAGATTCCTTGGCTACATCAGCAAGTAATTTCAAAGTTCCCTTGCCACCCAAATTCAGATACGATGTAGAACTAAAATACAGGCCCTCCATACCTGACAATGTCAAACATTGGAAGGTGTTCAAGGATGATCTTGAAGTCAAAAAATTCTTGGAGACTGTTGAAGAATTTTCAGAGATGCATATTGACCAAGACTCTATCTTTGAAGAAAAGCTTGATGGGGGTAATTTTCTAAATAAGATTGCAGAGCATAACATTGTGCAGCTGTCCAACAATCATATTCCAAGGGGACTAGTTCCTTTGGAAAGGCTTTTTGATAGAAATGATGTGGCATTAAAAGGGGAAATCTCAGAAGACGACGCTTATACAACTCAGTGCAATGTTGGCATTGCGAATGAACCCAATTTTGTCAAATTGTCAAAAATTCTGACAACAGAGCAGAGGGTTGAATACGCTGGACTATTGAGGGAGTTTGCTGATGTTTTCGCCTAGACCTATGGAGATCTCAAAACATATGACACTTCTGTCATCGAGCATAAAATCCCGTTGAAAAAGGAAGCAAAACCATTTAGGCAGAAGCTAAGACAGATCAATCCTATGTTGTTGCCTATCATGGAGAAGGAAGTGAAGAAGCTTCTACAAGCCTAGATCATCATACCACTGAGATATTCAGAGTGGGTGGCCAACTTGGTACCAGTAAGGAAAAAAAATGGAGAAATCAGACTCTGTGTAGACTTCAGAAACCTGAACCGGAGCTCACAGAAGGATAACTACCCCTTAACAAAGATGGAACATATATTGCAGAGGGTAACCAGAGAATCCAAGATGTACATGATTGATGGCTTCTCTGGCTACAATCAAATCTCTGTTCTGCCTGAGGACAGGGAAAAGACGACATTTACTACTCCATGGATCACATTCATGTATGCCAAAATGCCTTTTGGATTGATGAATGCAGGGGCAACGTTTCAATGTACCATGGACATAGATTTCATTGGGGAAAAGGATAATTTTGTGGTCATCTATCTGGATGACATAACAGTATTTTCAAAATCTGATAAAGAACACTTTTGTCATCTCAGGAAGGTTTTCCTGAAATGCAGGAGTTTTGGCATTTCATTAAATCCCAAGAAATCTCTATTCGCCATGCAGGAGGGAAAGTTACTAGGCCATATAGTATCATCAGAAGGAGTCAGGATCGATCCTAGCAGAGTTGAGGCAATACAAGCCTTATCAATCCTGGGATCCAGGAAGGAGGTCCAATCTTTCCTTGGTAAGATTAATTTTCTAAGGAGTTTTGTTTCTAACTTTACTGAAGAGGTAAAACTTATAACATCCATGTTAAGGAAAGGAAATGAAGTGAGGTGGACTTCTGAATCATGAAATTCCTTTGAGAAAATAAAGAAGGCCCTGACTGAAGCTCCTGTTCTTATCAGTCCCGATTACTCAAAGGATTTCCTTATTTTTTCCTTTGCCTCACCTGACACGGTGGCTGCTGTTTTATTACAGACAAACGAGGCTGGGCTAGAGCAGCCTATTGCCTATTTTAGTAGAGCTTTGAGGGAGGATGAATTCAGGTATGACACTATGGAGAAGCAGGCCTATGCCCTGGTAAAGGCTCTCAAAGCCTTTAGAACCTATGTCCTGCAGTCAAAAATCATTGCCTATGTCCCCTCGACTACTGTTAAAGACATTATTATTTAGCCCGACATAGACGGGAGGAGGAGTAAGTGGATAGCCAAGATCTTGGATTTTGACCTGGAAATAAAGCCTACAAAATTGATCAAAGGTCAAGGTTTATCCAAGCTGTTGGCTGAAGAAAATTGCCAAGATTTGGGGGTAAGTTTCATCAATGAATGCTCAGGAATTCAGCAGGATCAACTGCCTGAAATAGACCCTCAAAAGGAATCCCCATTGGCTCGATGTCCCTGGTATAAGGATGTCATATATTTTCTGCAGGAGTTGCAGCCTCCAGACGGCTTGCAAAGAAACAAGGCAAGAGCTCTGAAGCTCAAAGCAGTCAGATACTGCCTTATCGATCAAGTTTTATATTGGAAATATCCCCTGGGGTTGCTTTTGAAATGTGTAGATCCACAAGAGGCTGACAGGATCATGGTTGAATTTCATGATAGCCTATGTCGAGGGAATCATTTCTAGAAAACCACAGCCTACAAAATTCTCAGGGCCGGATAATACTGGCCCATCGTATTCACTGACATCTGCAGAAGGGTTAGAGTTGCATCAAATGTCAAAGATTTGTAGGAAAACAACAACTCAAGTATTGGCCTTTAAATCCTGTGGTTGTTTCAGGACCTTTCCAGCAATGGGGCCTAGATTTCATTGGAGAAATCCACCCTGCTTGCAGTGGGCAGCATAGGTGGATCCTGACTGCTACAAATTTCTTTACCAAGTGGATTGAAACTATCCCCACCAGGAGTGCTTCCCATAAGGTAATCATTGGATTCCTGGAAGACCTCATCACGAGATTCGGCTACCCAAGTAAGATCGTCACTGATAACACATCGTCTTTCAGGGCTAAGCTGTTAGCCCAGTTCTGTGAGCAATTTGGGATCAAGTTGATCCATTCCACCCCATACTATCCCCAAGGCAATGGTTTGGAAGAGTCCTCCAACAAAAGCCTGATAAGGATCATCAAAAAAATATTGGAGGACAACAAAAAGGCCTGGCATTGAAGGTTGAAATTTTCTCTATGGGATGATCGAGTGACCACGAAGAGATGTATAGGCATTTCCCCTTTCCAATTAGTCTATGGAGTAGAGGTTGTTTTTCCTTCTCAGCTAGCCATTCCTAGAGAAAAATTCCTCCAGGATCATCAAGAGGAGCTTGATGACATGATCAGAAGAATTCATCAGCTAGCGGAAGTCCAGTAGGCTAGAGAGTAGGTAATGAGCATAATTCAGGACCATCAACAGAAGATCAAGCAGGTTTTTGATAAGAAGGCCAAAAAGGAAGAGTTTCAGATAGGAGACCTGGTACTGAAATGGGATGCTCCTAAGCAAGATAAGGGCAAGCATGGAAAATTCGAGGCCCTGTGGATCGGGCCCTTCAAAATCTTCAAAGCATTCTCGAATAATACCTACAGGTTGTGGGATTTGAAGGATTAAGAAGCTTTCAATGGCCCTATGAATGAGCATTTCCTAAAAAGATTTTTCTCTTGAGCCGCACATGGTTTTTCCGCGGTTGTAAATATTGTCTTTCTTTCTATCTTTAAGTTTTAAATAAATGACTCCATAGCCCAACAACAAAGCACTGAAGAAGCAAAGGAGTTCTCGGTAGCCCATAGGGGCGTGTCATCCCCCATGGAGCCTAATGTTAGCACATAATTATGACTGGGGGTACTCTCCTAAAGAAGCGTCCCTTGGGCGAAGGAAAAGGATCCAAAAAACCCCCTTTCCCAAATTTTTTAGGGCGGGCACGTCATTTTAATGAACGGACACTTTGGGGTGATCACGATCTGCCCGCCTAAATCTATGGCTCTCATGAAATTTCGAACCCCCCCTGACTTTCTTTCTTTACTGAGGGAGGGGGTCCAGAATCGGGTGTGCACCTTTCCAATGGTGGATATTGAGGCACCCAGATCAACAGCTCTCATGCGATTTTGGACCCTCTTGTCATTCTTCTTTTAATGAGAAGGGGGGGTCCAGAATGAGGTGGGGGCCCTGCCTATCATGTCGACCTCCTACACACCTTCCCCATATCAGGACCCATGTATCCTGCCATGTCCAACCACATGGCCTCCCTTTTATCTCATCTTCCTCTCACCTCCTGCCATGTGTCCCTTTCACCCCGTCACCTCCACCTCAACACCTTCCTCCATTCGCTGTCTCATGTCCCCATATCACTTACAGGAAAGCACCCCTTCCCCCCCCGGCCTCACCTTCACTATACTGGCGCCTACAACCTCCTCGTCAAGCATGCCACATCTTTCACCTCTCATCCCGTAATCCATTCGGTTGGTCCAGGTGGCCCCTTGAGAAGACCTCCACATCCCCAAGGCAGAGTTGACCAGAACCGTTCCTGATCCCAAGAGGGTGGTTATTGCAGTTATTGGAGGTGGTTAGACATCATCTCCGCCATAAATGGAAATTCTGGCAAAGGACTAAAGCACGTCAATCCATCCGCAGGATAGTCAGGAGTCCAATTGAAATTGTTCGGAGTCTGCATGCGTAGACTGTCAAAAATCATGCAGACGTAATGGTTTTATTGCAATATCTTGTTTTCACTGCTAGGGTTTTGTATGGAGTATATCTGGGCATTTTTGCCAATTTTTGTAAATCATGGAGTGTTGAGCATGGCTCCCGGTTGTAAAACTTTAATGAAGCACTGGTTATTCTGGTTATGCATGGACTCTTGAGGCTTCTTTCCATATGAATGTCAGTTTATTTCATGTCTTTGTTTACACTATGTTAGAGAAGCTTGGAATTGGAGGATCCAATTGAATTGTAACTGTTATAGGATGATGTAGGTTGGATCACTGTAACAGTTGCATTGTTTCTAATCGGTCCCTGTGATTTTCTTAGCACTGAATGACTTGGAATTGGAGGATCCAGTCAAGTCCCCCCTTCAGTTCCTCGAATCCCTAAACCAAGAGGATCTTGCATTCAAAGTTTTTCTTCTGCAAACTGCTTAAAGGCCTGTTGCCTGAGGTAGTTTGCTCACTCTTCTTACCAAGTCTTCCACATGCTCATCTTTTAATCAACTCACTAACTGAAGTTAGATCAAGACCTCCTTTGTTCCTTACATACTAGACCTAGTCCCTGAGTTAGAGTGATATCTTCCTGAGTCTCTACCCATTTGCTCACCCATTAAAACTATCATGACATAAAACTAATGGGCCTTGGGCTCTTCTCCTGCAAGCAATCCAGGAGTGACTTCTGATGCTAATAGTTTCTATCCACTACAAAATTACAATTTTGAATGCCACAAATGCAATAATTATGGTCACAAATCTAGTGATTGAAGCCTACCAAAGCATCCCATAGAAACTTCCAAAATTCAAGAAGAAAAGCATAAGAAGATATGGAGAAAATATGAAGTACAAAAAAACAAACATGATGAAGATAGTGCACCTAAAATTGATGAAGATGAGAATAGAAGAATGATGGGTGACGTTTTCCAATAAGGAATGTGAAAATTAGATTTTTTCATATAAAGTGGATCAAGCTCAAGAAAGGGGAGTTCTTAAAATAGAATATGACACAAGTGTAGTTCTTGATGATGTCCTACAAATAAATAGTTCATTAGCCAACGAAAAGAAAATGCAAAAAGAACATTCTAAAGAAAAAGATGAAGAATTTTTTGTTGCACAAAACAATGATGATAATGATGAATCTTCAATAGCAGACCAACCAAAAGAATTGAGCGATGATAATCTTGGAATCCTTGCAATGCTATTTTAATGATCTACTAAAATCCCCCCTCAATAGAAAATACAAACACAAGAAAGGATACAATACACAGTAAAGGATACAATAAACATTTAAAAAATTCAGTACCCTTTAAATTGAGAAGATATCTCCAACACATTGACTTTTCCATTGGATTACATGGAATGCAAAAATTAATAATCACAAGAAACCTATTAATCTTCTTGGATTGAAACTAGGTAAGAATCCAATGCTAGGTTTTGTAAAAAAGCTATAAATTAACCTTATTTGTATTCCATATAGTGAAAAAAAATATGAAATCCCCTCGAGAGTCTTGTGTTCCAAAGGATTTTCCCAAGTCTTATTACTTCATCTGCATTCATTTTGGTCTCCTAAATCAGGAGTATTTGGGGCTTTTCAAATTGAACTAGATCTTTGACAGTTGATAGCTTGGGGTTGCTACTAAGTCCCCTACAGTTCTAGGAGACCAATGTCAATATCTGGAAGGGTTTGAATGTGAACCCCATTTATTTATTGCATTTCCTCCAATACTTTTGTTCTTCATGGATCACCCCATCATTTTGGGAATAGTTTATTGTGACCCCAACATAATGTCTTTGTTGGCTTGCTATTCACAAACAACTTTTTCTTCTTTTTTTTATGAATATTCTAGGGATATTTTCTTCAAAAACCTTATCTCCTAGCTCCTCATCTCTAATGCCCTCATATTCCAAATGATACTTTACTTCATAGAAGGCTACCTCTACATTGATAAGTAAATCCATGTCCTCCATCTTTAACTCAGGATGAGAGACTGTCGCTTTCTCTGGAACATCAAACAAAACCCTCTTCCCCTCTCTTATATCCTCATTTTTCCATAGAGAACATCCGATATTAACCAAAGTAGGAACAAAGGATGGTTAGAATGAAGGAGTCTCTAAGGTGAGTGAACCCTCACCAATAATGACTAGAGATTCATTTTCAGCGAGATCCACCTCTGGGGACAAAATTTCAAAGTGATTTTCAACGATTGTTGTACTTCCTTGATGCATATTCCCATTATTTCTTGCTAGAGTTTTCAAACTACCAATGGATGGGCCATCCATCAAGCCAGAAGGGGGCAGATGTTTGATACCATAAAATCCAAATTTATTTGAGACCTCTTTCCATTGTTCATCCTTGCTAGAACTAGAATGAGAGGGTTTTTTGACCTTCTTACAATTTTTGGAAAAATTCTCATATTCATTGAAAATATTGCACTTGAATGGAAGTTATTCATGGTCTAATTGTTCACATGTTGCCAGTTATCCAAGGTAATGAGCACTACTTTAGGGATCCCTTTCTATAAATCAACTTCAACACAAATCCTTGCACAAGAGAATATGTTCCCCTTTGGTTCACCATGATCTATAGAATTCCTAATGGAATTCCCAATACATCTCAAAGCATCATCAATCCAACAGTGTAGAGGAAGATGCAGGGAATGAACCCACAATGGCACTATTAAAGGAACATCATTCTCAGGGATGAAATCAGGAGTCCATTGGTTGGGGTACATTCCCCTCGCTCCTAATAAGTATGAACCACTACGAAAAATCAAATCACGATCTTCTTTGATTTCGAAAAGGAAAGAAAAATAACCCTCGCCCACAATGAAAATGATAAAGATAAGCATGTATGAGAGGTCTCCAACTTTTTTCCAACTATTTTTTCACCATATTCAGAGAGGGCCATATGTCAGTGAACTATCAAATCAATCCCCGATCAACTAAAGTTATGGCTTTCTTCCTTGTAGAGGAAGGAGGAAAGGAAATATTGGGCATCTCGTCCAACTTTTTAACAAACTTTAAATCTTGTGGCTTCAGTTGTTTGACATAAGTGGTCACCATCAATTGAAAGGCCAAGGCACCATCCTCTGGAGGGGGTTGTCTCCACAAACCCACCCCATCTCCAACTATCATCCTTGGCGAACCAAAACCATGCTTTTAGGAACAACACGTAGTGCTAACTTGGTGATGTTGAACACCAAATATAGTGCTTAGTATTTTTTTGTAATTATTTTTCACTTATGGATTATACACACTTTTCTTCCTATATTTTTTTCTATGTGGAAATTTGGAATAACATAATACACCCTTAAGTTTAAACAATCTC
>JZKD02S1896660.1:53068-63587 GCA_000966675.3 Picea glauca | reverse complement strand
AACCCTCCTTTGCCCTTGTTTGATTGGTTTGGGGTTTTGTTGTTTTATTAAGGGGTAATGTTTTAAAGTTAAATAATATTATTGTCACATGTTTAAATTACAAATTTAAACATGTGACTTTTACGTTAACTTAAACTGCCCTAACCCTAACCTAAATACTATATAAGAAACCCCCCCCCCCTCTCACCTTGTCTCTCACTCTATCATCTCTTCTAAGAGCCAGCCACCTCCTTCTCTGCTGTGGTCTGCGGCCTCTTGTTTTTGTGGAGCTGCCCCTTTTGTATTTGCTGTGGATGCCTTTCCAGCCAGCCGCCTCCTTCTCTGCTGAAGTTGCGGACCCTTTTAGTGTGAGTGAAGGCTCCTAGCTGCAGCCCCCCTCTATGTTCTGTTGCAGATTGTTGTGGTAAGGCTGCGTTTTCCTTTGTGGCTGAGTTCTAGGGTGAAACCCTCTCCATTATCCTGCTGTGAATGAATACTAGGGTGCGGCCCTCTTTTGTTGTGCTGTGTGGAGTGCCTTCTAGCCGCAGCATTCCTTTGACTTGCTGGATCTGCCCTCTTGCTGTCGTCTCCTTCTGTTNAACCCTCCTTTGCCCTTGTTTGATTGGTTTGGGGTTTTGTTGTTTTATTAAGGGGTAATGTTTTAAAGTTAAATAATATTATTGTCACATGTTTAAATTACAAATTTAAACATGTAACTTTTAAGTTAACTTAAACTGCCCTAACCCTAACCTAAATACTATATAAGAAACCCCCACCCTCTCACCTTTTCTCTCACTCTATCATCTCTTCTAAGAGCCAGCCGCCTCCTTCTCTGCTGTGGTCTGCGGCCTCTTGTTTTTGTGGAGCTGCCCCTTTTGTATTTGCTGTGGATGCCTTTCCAGCCAGCCGCCTCCTTCTCTGCTGAAGCTGCGGACCCTTTTAGTGTGAGTGAAGGCTCCTAGCTGCAGCCCCCCTCTATGTTCTGTTACAGATTGTTGTGGTAAGGTTGCAGTTTCCTTTGTGGCTGAGTTCTAGGGTGAAACCCTCTCCATTATTCTGCTGTGAATGAATACTAGGGTGCGGCCCTCTTTTGTTGTGCTGTGTAGAGTGCCTTCTAGCCGCAGCCTTCCTTTGACTTGCTGGATCTGCCCTCTTGCTGCCGTCTCCTTCTGTTGTGGATACTTCTGGCTGCCGTGGGGATTTCATGCTACCGCCTGTCTAGGGTTTAACCTTCCAGCACTGTCCTTACCTTGATCACTGTAGGTGCGGCCTTTCTTAAGCTTGCTACAGGTGCGGCCCTTCTTGTGTTTGTTGCAGGTGTAACAGGAGCCTCCTTTGTGCTTGATGACTGGGGCATTGAGCTTTAGTGTGTGAGTTGTTTACCTGTGAGGTTACAGCCCTATCTAGTGAACAAACCTAAAGGGCATTGGTACCCCTCTTCTATCTGCTGTGCAGCCCTCTTGCTAGGGTAGTTTCGTGGGGTACAGTTTGCTAACTGCTCAATCATATCACTGTTAAGATAAGGGTTTTACACACAGTCCTGTTTTCAGCCCTTTAGGGTAAGTGGTTCTTACTATGTGAGGGTTTGAGCCTTGTTTGTGTTTTCTCCCTGTGGCCTCTTTGTTGGGTGGCAAGAAAGTTCTCTCATTCTTTGGCAATTAAGATCCTCAATTGATCTTTGAACTGAACCTTTGTTTGAGCATATTAAACTGGACCTATACCTATTGTGGTTATTGTGCTACCTTCAGAGGTAAGGTTGTTGTATCAGGTATGTCTCTTACTCATCTGGATTTGATGCTACTACAGAATTGTTTAATCTAGCATGTATTGTGTAGATCCAAAGATATTTATGTTGTGAAATGATTAGGCAGACTTATTAGATCTGATATCTATGTTTGAGCATATAGATCTATTGTATATCTCAGATCTGGTTACTGTTATATTAGAACAGAATACTNCCGCCTGTCTAGGGTTTAACCTTCCAGCACTGTCCTTACCTTGATCACTGTAGGTGCGGCCTTTCTTAAGCTTGCTACAGGTGCGGCCCTTCTTGTGTTTGTTGCAGGTGTAACAAGAGCCTCCTTTGTGCTTGATGACTGGGGCATTGAGCTTTAATGTGTGAGTTGTTTACCTGTGAGGTTACAGCCCTGTCTAGTGAACAAACCTAAAGGGCATTGGTACCCCTCTTCTGTCTGCTGTGCAGCCCTCTTGCTAGGGTAGTTTCGTGGGGTACAGTTTGCTAACTGCTCAGTCATATCACTGTTAAGATAAGGGTTTTACACACAGTCCTATTTTCATCCCTTTAGGGTAAGTGGTTCTTACTATGTGAGGGTTTGAGCCTTGTTTGTGTTTTCTCCCCGTGGCCTCTTTGTTGGGTGGCAAGAAAGTTCTCTCATTCTTTGGCAATTAAGATCCTCAATTGATCTTTGAACTGAACCTTTGTTTGAGCATATTAAACTGGACCTATACCTATTGTGGTTATTGTGCTACCTTCAGAGGTAAGGTTGTTGTATCAGGTATGTCTCTTACTCATCTGGATTTGATGCTACTACAGAATTGTTTAATCTAGCATGTATTGTGTAGATCCAAAGATATTTATGTTGTGAAATGATTAGGCAGACTTATTAGATCTGATATCTATGTTTGAGCATATAGATCTATTGTATATCTCAGATCTGGTTACTGTTATATTAGAACAGAATACTATATCATTAGATCTGAGTTTGGATTCACATTAGAACAGAGTTCCTTGTATAAGTGTGTTGATGTCCTTCACGGATCTACTTTCAATGTGTCCTATCTATGATTGAGTAACAGATCTATTTGTTTTAATCATTGAAAATTAAAAGAGACTATTGTTCTGCATTTTTACCCTAAAATCTAACACTATGACCATAGGCAAAGACAATGCAGAAAATGGTGATTGTATCTAATAAGTACTATTATAAGAAAAACATGTTAGTTGATTGGATCACTCATGTATCTCGTCAATACTCGGCCAGATATCAGCTTTGCAGTAAACTCTTTGAGTCGGTGCATGGTGGACCCTCGAAGAGTACATTGGATTGATGTGAAGCATGAGCTTCGCTATCTCATGGGGACAGTGGAGTACGAGCTTTTATATGAGTGCAATGGTGGAGTGACATTAGCAGGTTTTACAGATGTTGATTGGGCAGGATGTGCAGAGGACATGAAAAGTACTTCAGGTTGTTGCTTCAGCATTAGATCGGGCATCATTTCCTGGTTCAGCGGGAAGCAGAGATCAGTGGCATTGAGACATGTTGAGGCAGAGTACATGGCAGCGAGTTTGGCAGCTTGTGAGGCACTATGGTTAAGGAAGTTACTTTTGGGCTTGTAAAGGCAGGAGCTAGACGCTACTATGATTCACTGTGATAATCAGAGTTGCATCAAGCTCTCTGAGAATCCAATGTTTCATGATCGTTGCAAGCACATCGATATCATGTATAACTTCATCCAGGATCGTGTACAGAGAGGAGTCATGAGGCTTGATTACATACAGACTGATGAGCAGATGGCAGATACCTTTACCAAGGCACTGAGTAGATAGAAGTTTGAGAAGTTCAGAGATCAGATGGGGTTGAGACAGAATCCCTTCCTCGCTAAGAGGGAGTGTTGATATCGAAGCAAGAAAGGTCTTCCATCACCATTACAGCGTCCTAGCATGATGGAGGACAATGAAACTTAGGCTGAGTTGATTAATTAAATGTTTTCCTAAGTCCAACTTAGGAAAAGAACTATTGATGTGTTATAATCTTCAGTTGACTTTATTGAGTACTTTTTCTAAAGTTAAAGTGAAAAATAATTTAAGTTGTGGTCTTTTAATCTTGACCATTGATCTCATCATGAGGGTGCGGGTTGATCTTGTTGATATTATGGTAGTTGCGGAAGGTATTAACCTCCACGTGTAACCCTAACAAGAATAAAATATTCCGAGAAGCAAGAAGAAACCCTAAAGCATTGGACATAACCCTAGAAGACAAGTCAGCTAAAAGAAATATTTAATATTGAGTTTTTGGCCTCCAGAATGAGAAGTCGGCCCAGAAAGCTAAGGAGGAGCAGTATAAATATAGGACGCCAGAGCTCATTTGAAAGACACAGCTCGCAACTGCAAAAATCTAGTGCGCACTGCAGAAATTCAGTAAGTGCGCAAGTCTGGAGAGTAGTTGTAGTTGCAGCTACTGCAACTAGTATTTTCAGTTTTAGGCTTGGACTTTCTCTTGGTTATGGTTTGGACTTTCAGCTTGGTACACTAGCTCTAGAGAGTGGTACCCTACCTTGATTGGCTTTTGGACCTAGGGTTTGCTTCCGGAATTATTCTCTCTGTAAAGGTTAAGGTGCTCGGGGGTGGCTTCGACCTATGGTTGGGTGACAATATTGCTATATTGTCTATGGTTAAACGAACACAATTATTATTTTCCAACAGATCTCAGCCCTCAATCCTTTTGGAGATTAGGGTTTCACTTGCTCAATGAAGAATAAGAAATCGACTTGGCTAAGAGGGCGCACAAGGAGAAGGAGAAATCGATCCATAGGGAGATTGATTGCAGATTTGAGTGTGAGGATTTGCAGGGAGACAGAGGAGGACTCATCAAGGAGATTGGTACACACATCTTCAGCATTGCAGAGGACTTTATCTCAGATCTGAGGGCCGCCATACCAGGTGACGCAGCACCCACGCAGACAGTCGTACAATCTTGCGCAGAGGCTTACGCAGGGGTCTCATCAAGCACGTTTTGGTTCAGGGATTTGCAGAGAGGGGCCGTACAATTGTTGGGGGGGAGTTTGTCTGAGCATTTTGCTTGGTATTTGGCTGGGCCGATTTGTATTGTAAGAGAACTCTATATTTCCTTTCTGAATAATAATAAAATCTCAGATCTGCTGCACCGGTTTTCCCATCTTGGGTTTTTCCGGAGACAATTGTCCAAAAACACTTGTGTACTTGTGATGTGATTGCTGTCTACTTTACTTTCAGTTCTTGGGACATTTATTTTCTGCTGTGTATTTATTTTATTGTGAAGAAAACCCTGAATAATTAATTAAAAGTAGATTAATTGGTTTAAAGCGTACTGGGTTTTGAGAAAATTCACATTTAAGGACTGTTCCAGGGGCAGATTTGAAGGCTGTTGTAACAGCAGTAACAACAGAAAGAAGGATGTCACAAGTGTGTGACAGCAGTATGAGTTTTTGCACGGAAACCAAGGAAGGTTCCGTAAGTGTTCTTGGCAATTTTCCTTCATAAAATTGGGCTATTGTCCCTGATATGGGAGCCCATGGGTTCTTGGTTTAAGAACAGTGATTTTGGGCATGAAATTCATGTGTACCTGTGTATGATCTAACTGCTAGTTTTTCCTTTTCCGCTGTGCTAATGTAGTTAGGCATCTCAGTGTGTTTATGTTTACAGTTCAATCGGGTAAATTGTGTATAACTGTGGAAACAACAGACCAGACCTGAGGTGCAGTGAAATCTAACAGAATTAGTAAGAAGGAAGACAGTCTCATCTGGTCAAAAAATTCCTACTGGGGAGTATATTCCAAAGACTGGTTATAAGGCTTTCTGTCTTGGGGATATTGTTGTGGATCTGGTATGGTGGTGGAAAACAGTGTGGAAGTTCAAATGTCATTCAAAAGCTCGCATCTTCATATGGCTGGTGCTTAATAATAAAGCTTTGACGTGGGGCAACCTACAGAAAAAGAATAAGTAGGGTCCAGGAAGATGCCCTTTGTGTAAAGAAAAAGAGGAGTCAAGTGTACGTTTAAATATGCTCTGCTCCTACACTTTGCAGGTCTGGAGGGAGGTGGAGGTCTTGAGTGGAACGAAATTGGTGTGGAGGGGCACTCTACTGAAGAAGCCCTGAAACTTTGCTGTGAAAATTTGAATGCAAAAAAAGTTTAAAGCCTGACCTCTGATTCTAGCTTGGGGCATTTGGCTCGCAAGGAATGCTTCCTTCTTTGAGAACAGATTTATTCCTCCAATCCAAAGTGCTTCCCAGGGTATGGGTATTCTCAGTAGTTTCAGATAGCAAAAGATGGAAAAATCTGCCTGACAGGTAGCTTTAGAGATTGTGAATAGGTCAAATCCTCGGGCTTACTTTGATGGAGCATCTCAGGGGGATCCACAGGTTTGAGGTGCTGGTGGTGTTATTATTTTGAAGGAAACTCATGGTATTAAATTTCAAGCAGGATTGGGACAGGGTACAAATAATTATGCATTGTCAATGGCCCTGAAACTTCTCTCTCTGGTTGGTGAGAAAGGAATCACATCTCTGCAAATTCTCGGTGATTTCATGCTTGTGATTAAATGGATGGGGGGGGATTCCATGTCATCTTATCTTTGCAGCCTTTATTTGATGAGTTAAAAGGAATCACTTTTGCTTTTAATTCTATTTCTTCTAAGCATGTCTACAGGGAGAGGAATCAGATTGTTGATGGTCTCTTTAAGGCTGGTGTCCAGATGGATTTTGGGCATTGGTTCATTCAGGAGGAAGTTGAGAGTCGGCTGAATGGATATTACCATCCTCCTTTGCACGAGCAAAGGTTTATTATCCAGGTTGTTGCAAATGGTTAACAGTCCTGTATGTTTGATTCTTCCGGAAAGCTCTGGTTATCTTTAAAGTTACTGATGTAATATTGAAGACTACCTTGAAATCACTTTTGAATTTTGGTCTGTATACCTGGACTGTCTCCTGTTTGGAGGTATATCCTTAAGTAGGTTTTTTCTTTTTGATGTAATGAGGATGATGGAAGGAATCTGTGATGGATTAGATTAGATTATGGATAGGTACATGTTATGATTTACCTTATTCCATGTTTTGGAAGGAACAGGCATGCCTATGGCATCTGATAGATGTAATTTTTCTTTAATAAATGAAATTGCAAACTTTTTTCCACAGAAAAAGAAAATCATGACAGACATCCTGCATTATGCTAACAATATTCACTCAGGAAGAGCTTCATTTATGCATAGAATATTCAACAGACTATTCCATGTACTGACAATGAACCAATTACACCCTCAACTGGTTATTTTTATGTGATTGAAATGTGGTAATCAGTCCACATCTTCTACATTACATACTTAGGTTTTTTGCCCAGTGATTGATTAAAAAGGATCCTAAAAATCTAATGTGTTTCCTACTTACTATAAGATATAAAGAGGATACCATTTTAAAACTTTGGAATTCAAAATGTCTAATTTGGCTATTATTAGAACTGTTACACGCAAAGGAAATATAATGGAAAAATAGAAAAATAAATTCACAGTGTGGTCTTTGATGATAGCGTTTATGGAAAGGATTTCAAGAAAATTTACTCACTTATCCGAACTATGAGCAGAGAAAGTACAAGGCATTGACTTAAACCCAGACGCTCTCTTTGAGCCACATTATAACGTTGGACAAGTGCACCTCTTGAATCAAGAACATAGCGATCTGCTTGAGGGCCCCCTGAACCTGCTGGCTCTTCACGATTGAGTTCCTGAACACATATAATCAGCCATCTTTTGAAAATAGGCTAGTGATGTTCTTTATTCTTTTCACATCCTATTAAACACTTCCTTTGTCTTCCATTCTATATAGAGTAATTGCAAGCTCAGCAATCATTCAAATACATACCAACTAATTTCAAATAAATAAACAATAGAAACCTATTTTCTAGCATGCACATGAAAAGCAAACAACCCAAACCAACATGGATTGATCCATCAGGTGTCACTAGCACCCACATGTTACACACCCCCAAAACATACTGTGGTCTATAGGTTCCTATGCCTTTACCACCTGGATTTATAAGAAAATCAAAAATGATCCATCTCAGTATACATATAACTCCTACAGCAGTGCAAGAGGATTAACTGCCTAGTTTGAACCTATTGTACACTATCTAACATGTAAGAGCATTGTGTGCATGGAAATTTAGTAGTGTGAAAAAATCCCAAGTAAAAAGGTGGAATTACCAACCTTAATAATTGTAATCAACCTTTGCCTGAGTCCAGATGTAAACAACTCCTCTAAATAGCTATGAATATCAGCCACCAGATCATTTTCGAGGCCTTCATCTAAGACAACAGCCTGTCCTAGCAGGGAAAGAATTTTTTTTTTTGTTTTAATGAAACCAATATCTACATCAACATAAGGCGTAACATTCCAAACAGCAAGAATATCCAACAAAATAAACTAGCAAAAGAAATATTAAAACACAAGTGTACAAAGAAATAAACATCTAAAAATAGAGTTTGTTTTCAAAGAATTTCACAAACTTACCCTGAGGAGAGTATACAATGTTGTTATTAAAGCTCTCCTCTCAGCAAACCACAGGCCTGCTGAAAGCCGTAATATTTCCAATGGCTCACGTCCAAGTAAGCCCCACTGAAAATGAATCAAAACCAACAAAATGACCATAAACAGAAGAAGTTATGATCAATAAAAGAACACTGCAGAGCCATCAATTAAGACTCAAGTAACATACCTCTTGATGAGCAGCAACAAGCAAGCTAACAGAATCTACTTCATTCAAATTTAGGTCATCACTTAGCTTTAAAGCCTGCAGCATTTCAAGTTCTTGACAATTTAGTCATCGAAAGGAGAACCCTTAGAAGCACTTAAAAATTGATCAGTTTGTAATGGAAGATTGTGTCTTACAATCTGAACATCTTGATCATCCAGAATGGTCGGAGGGGAATTAGGAAGTCTGACTTCCTTGGACAAAACTTGAGACCTGTCAGCAGCTCTTGGGCCCTACAAAACACATACAGAGCAAAACATAAAAAGAGGAAAGTATCTCAGTATTTTTTTCTATAAACACAAAAAAAGTTTCTCAATTCTTCTAAAACGTTGCTTTAATGAAGCAACAAATTCTGAAAAAAAATGTACATAGGTGATGCTTTAAAATGTATATGCAAAGCTTTGTAATAAGTACTCTATTGTTGGATCCAAACTTTACTGTGGACCCTCACAAAATGCTTGACACAAGCTACAACTAAAGAATTTATTCAGTCTGCATGACTTATCTATAAAAAGTAAAGTGTTAGAACTTAAAATATTAGTCAAGGAAAGTAAATACCATGATATCTTTCTATGTCAACATAAATTTTAACATGGACCAAAGGATTTGAGTGGTTGAGTTGTTACTACAAGAAAATCCTTCTGGAAGATACACAATCAACTATTTGCATCCAAGTAACGTTCTGCACATAATTGCTTTCACAAATGCCTACAGACATTCACTATATAAAAATGAATTAACTATAAATTTAGGAGCCTTGGATGAAACCAAAAGTCATGTTTGTTTGAGAAACATTGAAAGCTTATCATACTTTCCTGGCTTAAAGAAATGAAGGATGAAATATTGGCCCGATAAATTTAGAATCTATCAATCCTGATCTCATTCTGACATACACTGAAACCTAAATTTCATAGAAGTGTCCTGCAATTCCAAAACACTGTTAAAAGCCATGTCTCAGGCATCTAGATGATGGAAACAATCAAAAACCTAACCATCCTACACAATTGCATGCTTAGGGAAAAGTAACGTCGCTCTCAACTGAAACACCATTGAAAACATGATTACCCAATGCGGCAAGGCAAAAGAGTCCAGATTTCAACTTGGTTTCGAATAAACTAGTGAAAACTTCGTCAATTACATGTTCAGAATATGCCCTTATGACTTAGACATCCAAACCTTGGACTATAAACCCCCCTTAAAATTCAGATTGAACTCATCAATATTAGTGACAAGTTGTGTGCGCTTGACATACACACCATGCTTGGCAAAATAACCAAGCTTATATGGCAGTTACTGATTGGAGCTCATACTTCCACTTGGCATACCTCCCACTCTGTGACATTCACCTCACATCCTAGAATACATCACCTATCTCAATATGATCCTGCCTATGGACAGGAATTAATTGGGAGATGACTTAGGAAGCCAATAACTTATTTCTCACGCTTCCTTAACCTTTCATTCATTGATCCACGCAATTGATTACTGCACCGTATAGGTTTCATTCCATTGTGTTTCTATTCTTTCATTCCCTCGTGGCATTCGCAGAGCTTGAAGGTGATCCTCTGGTGCACGCAACAGTCCGCTTAGGCATCCAATCTAACAAGATGGACCCCTATATTCAGTTAGGGGTACTCTAGAGTCTATACCCCTATCAATTTTTCTGGGTTGTTTTTGTTTATGGTGCATTATCTCTTGTATGTTGTGTGGAATCCAACAATCTAACTATCCAAAGGCTTCTTTTTATTCATAATTTCATTCCAATTTTTTATTCTTTCATTTAGTCCATTCAAATTCCCAAATATTTTGTACATAAGGCTTAACCATATCAAATCTAAACTCATGCCTTGAAGCTCCATGGGTCCTCTAGATGTTGGTGCAGGAGTACGTTGACAATGGCAACATACAACAACTTCATGGAAATGTAGGCCTGTTAGTCCTCTCACATGGGAGATCTAAATGAAAATTATTCTTGGAACAACCAAAGGATAATAATGCATCAGATCAAATAAATTTATCAA
>JZKD02S1896660.1:39076-50264 GCA_000966675.3 Picea glauca | reverse complement strand
AACAATAGCTTCATGGAGATGTAGGTCTATTAGTCCTCTCACATAAGAGATCTCAATGAAAATTATCCTTGGAACAACCAAAGGGTAATAATGCATCAGACCAGATAAACTTATCAAGTTTTATTGATGCATACACCCATATAATAAGCATCTCATTGCTTTCACAAACACAATGACATGTTGTTGTTGCTGATTTAGCATCATGGATGTGTGCAAGTTATCATATGTACACAATGGGTTGACCGTTGGAGATCAAGGTTGTCTATAGATAAGATAAGATAAGATAAATGTATTAATTTCCAACAAATGACCACTCAAGTAGGTCACTGGGACTGTTTTAGGTACAATACTATCTACCCAAAGTAGGAGTGCTAAAATAGCTCCTATATAAAGACAAGAAGCAAGAAGTAAAATAGCATTCTAATCTAGAAACGTAGAATGCCAACTTCAAAGGATGGATAGGTGACCCAAGAGAAAGGAAGAAAGAGAGATGTACAAGATGAGTGGCTCTTTAGCCTATGGCACTAGTGGTAAGAGGTCCTGGTCCACTAGCACTATCTCTACTAATATCCAACACCGAATGGAGAAAACTCAAAATAGATGTTTGTCCGAAAGAAGAAGCGGGAAAGCAGCTTGAATGAGTGCAGTGTTGTTTCCTGGAAGGAAGGACACATCACTGAGCTCTGGAAGATATCATTTGGAGACTGTATTGGTTGTTAGTATGAAATCTGGTCTCACGGTGCCGCTAGGGTCTCGCAAAGGCAGGGATAGAGCTCTGTGTCCTCACTGATCTGGAGTCATCTCTGTCTGTCTGTTGCTTAGTGCCCATATTTGGGAGCACCATGAAAAAGGAAGTAATCCACTGAGTGGAGGTAGCTCCAAGGATTGGATGTGGCTAGAGGATAGAAGAGCAGAGGCGGAGGGCCTCGTGCATGTATAAGGCCAAGCATCTCTAGTCAGGGTAACTAAAGAAACTACCAAGCGTCTGTAACTCTCAGAAAAGACAGTGGAACCGTCCTCGGATACTGTAGTAAACCAGGCAACGAAAGATGAAGTGCTCCTCCGTCTCAACCTCATAGAGATGGCACGACTGGAAGATCATGTCTAATCGACTAATCTGGTGATCAGTGTCAATCCGTAGTCATGACTTGGGTACATGGCACTCATGACCAAGCTTATTGATGCAGAGCCTTCCACTTATAAGCAAGTTGCACAGCATGGAATGTGGCAGGAGGCCATGATAGAGGAATATGCCTCCATTATGAAGAATGATGTATGGGAGGTGATGCCCAAGCCTGAGGGCAAGAAGGTGGTTGGATCCAAGTGGATCTACGAAGTCAAGCATGTAGCAGACGGAAGCGTGAACAAGTACAAAGCGTGCTTCGTGGCCAAGGGGTTTTCAAAGTGAGAGGGAGTCGACTATGAGGAGACTTTCGCCCCAGTGGCCAAATATTCATCAATCGGGACTGTTATTTCTTTAGCAACAGAGATGGGTTGGCACGATCACCAGATGGACGTGAAGACTGCCTTCCTCAACGGAGTTATTGAGAAAGAAGTCTATATTGAGCAGCCTCAAGGGTTTGAGGATGGTGACAAAGAGATGCATGTTTGCAGATTGAGGTGAGCCTTGTATGGGCTCAAGTAGGCACCCCAAGCTTGGTACTCGAGGATTGACAGCTACTTGAGAGAGATGGGTTTCCAGCAGAGTGAGGCAGACCCGAACTTGTATTTTCTTGCAAGGGAGAAACCTCTCATACTGGTGTTGTACATAGATGACCTATTTCTAACAGGGGATAAGCAACTGATAACAGGCTGCAAGACAAATCTTGCAGTTGAGTTTGAGATGAAAGACCTTGGATTGATGCATTACTTCCTTGGTCTAGAGGTCTAGCAGCAGGATGGGCACATTATTATTGAGATTTTATCATTATTATTTTTGTTTTTATATTTTTAGAGACAAGGACCCCTATACTAGGTACCTTGACATCTCCCTGCCCCCCTGAATCAGAATTTCCCTAAAATTTAGGGGTGCTTCCACACGTCCCTCATGTGCATCTCCCCCTTCCCGCGCTCCCCTGTCCATAAAACTTGGTGGAACATTGTTATTTAGAGCATGTAAGGAGTACAAAATATATGCTTATATCTACTTTGAATCATCAATCCTACATATCTAAAAGTCAATGGTGCACTTGTGATAACTTAAAATACAATTGAAGGACCAACCTCTTTGGTTACATCCTTCAATATCTTAAAAGAGAATGATGAGCCCGTCTTTCCAATACAATTAATCGCCCTTAAGAAGTAGGGCCCTCCTAGATAAGTGACAATAAAGTTCAGCAATGGCCTTTGTTGAATCATTGTTCAACCCTACGCTATGAAGGAGAGCACCCCCCCAACCCCCGCTCTCGAAGCACGCTCCCGGAGGGAGTGTCCCTTCTAGGAGTGTTTTCCGAGAGTGTGCTCCCTGCCCATTTCGAGAGTGCTCCCTGAATGCTCTCAGAAGCAAAAAAATACTCCCTCAGCCCTCCCTGGCCACTCCTACATGATGAGGCGGATTTATTTATTTTTGTGGGTGTCTAGGAACCAAGACAAGGTTCCAAATGGCTTCAAAAGGCATGGCTAGGGTTTGTTAGGATTAAAACACTCACTCAGTCCATTTTTCTCTCATTCTATTTCTCATTTTACTCACCTTTCTAGGAGGGTTTTGAGTGGGCTTCTTGCTAGTTCTTGAGGAGATTGAAGGTTTTTATAGGAAGATTGAAGGGAGATTGGAGAGCTTAGAAGGGATTGGAGAGATTGGAAGGAATATTGAAGGTTGTTATAGGGAGATTAGAGAGCTTGGAAGGAAGATTGAAGGCTTCCATTTGTGAGAGCTTGGAAGGGAGATTGAAGGCTGTCATAATCATATTCAACCACCATTGGAGAGCTAAAGATGTAGGTTCTTAGGCCCATTCTTGTTTTTTTTTAAATTCCATGTAGTGTAAACTAGTATATTATGCCATGTTGAATATTTGAATGTTTTCTTCTCCTACTCTTCCTATTTCTCCTCCATCATTCTATTGTACACATCAAGTTATTATCAAGGTTCAACAAGCATGATGGATATGTCGATGTGGTATGTCATTTTGGTTCCATTTTTTAGCATGATAGTGGTGTTGGGAGCCAAAGGACGTTGAAATACCCAGGATAGTGAGGAAGAAATAGAAGTGGACAACACATATCATGGAGAGGAGAAAGAAATACAAGGGGATGATGAAAATGAAAATGATAGTGATGATGCACAAAAACCCAAAGAGATCTTAACACCCTTGTGGAAGTATGTGACAAGGCTTGGGGGAGGGAAAGGGGATGGAACCACAAAATTTACATGCCATAATTGTCATACAACTTACACAAGTTCCTATACCCATGTGAGAAAGCATCTATGTAGGCTTATGCATTGGGATGAAGATAAGACTGTAGGAGTCAAAACATGTGTGCAAGTGCCCGCCAAAGATGAAATCAAATACCAAAGGGAAGAGGAGGCAACACAAAACAAATCCAAAAAGCCAAGGGTTGACATGAGAGTTCACAAAAAATGTTCACTTCTTGATCCCCATCCCCTCATGCTAGTGGATTCTCACCTTCACCTTCAGGGTGTAAAGCACTATCAGATTTCCTTGACCAAGGTTGTAGATATGATGTGGATACAAACAATTCTAGGTTTCTCTATGCATGTGGTATACCATTCAATGTTCTTCGCTCACCCAATTGGCATGAAATGATACAAGCTACCAATGGCGCCCCTAAAGGATACAAGAGCCACGGCTATGACAAAGCTAGAACCTTGGAACTTGACACGAAAAGAACCAAAATCCATGGTGCTCTAGGAAAAATTACAAATGCTTGGAACCATCATGGGGTATCAATTGTATCTAATGGTTGAACAAATGCTAAAGGCAGGCCATTGATAAATATTCTTAGTGTGTCTGCTACTGGTGCATTCTTCCTTTCAGCCCATGACTACTCAGATCACTACAAGACCAGATTTAATATTGCAGAAGCCTTGATTAAAACCATTCAAGAGATCAGGCCCTACAATGTCATTCAAGTCATCACCGATAATGTTGTTTATTGTAAGGCAGCAGGAGCAATCATTGAGGATAGGTACCCCAGTATATTTTGGTCGGGGTGTTTGGTTCACACAATGAACCTTTTGATGCATGATATCATTAAAATGAAGGACCACAATTATAGATGGATTGGTGGTTTGTANATTGTAAGGCAGCAGGAGCAATCATTGAGGATAGGTACCCCAATATATTTTGGTCGGGGTGTTTGGTTCACACAATGAACCTTTTGATGCATGATATCATTAAAATGAAGGACCACAATTATAGATGGATTGGTGGTTTGTACAAGAGAGGGAAGAAGATGATAAGATTACCAATCATACATGGCCCACTTCCTTTTCCGCAATTACTCCAAGTTGGAGTTGCTAAAGATTGCAAAGCCCAAATTTACTAGTTATATCTCACCTTCAAGCGCCTTTTGAAGGTAAGAGAGGCATTGGCTAGTATGGTCTCAAGTGATTCATGGCAGGGTCTAAAAGACAAGGCTACATCCGCATCTAACAGAATTGAATTTCAAGAGGTGGAGGACACAGTTCTTAATGGTCAATTTTGGCAACAGGTTAGGTATATTCTATAGTTCACCAAACCCATTTACAATATGATTTGATTTGCAGATACATATCAGTCGATGATTGGGGAGGTGTATGAGCAGATGGACAACATGCTCGGCCAAATCAAAGACATTGTTGAGCCAAGGGATGTGATCTTGTATGATCATATCCATAAACATGTAGTCAAAAGGTGGGATAATCTGAATGTTTCACTCCATGCCCTAACATATGTCCTTACACCAAAATATTATTCTTCATCTTGGTTGGCCTAACCAACACCTAGGGGTGGGGTTAGGAGAAAACCACATAAATCCAGAGATGCAAAATGGGTGCATTACACAAGTTGGTACCTGAGGAAGAGGATTGTGCTCAATTACGAAGAGAATTGAGCCAGTACATCAGTGAGCAACAAGTCGGTACATGAGGAAGAGGTTTGTGCTCAATTACGAAGAGACTTGAGCAAGTACATCAGTGAGCGTGAGCATGGAGTCTTTGGTAACTTGCATGCAACCAAAGATTGAGATAGGTTGAGTTCCATCTAATGGTGGAACATGTATGGCTCCTCTACCACATATCTGCATAAATTGGCAGTGAAGGTGCTTTCTCGAATGGTTAACACCTCTTCTGTAGAGAGGTGTCAAAGCACCTATAGCTTCATCCATAGTGTAAAGAGAAATAGCTTAAATGTAGACCGGGCAAAAAGCTTAGTTTACGTGCATTACAACTTGAGGTTGTTGTCCCATTATTGTGATGTAGTGGAGAATGGTAATTATAAAAGAGATGTGACTTGGGACAACAATCCAAAGGAGACTAATTTGGAGGATGGAGACATGGTTTTAGAGCGCTTGGAAGCTTAACTTTTGGGTGATCATATTCTTGGACCAGACATGCCACCCCCATCCACTAACAAGTTTTCTAGATGCATCACTTTTTCTTTTATATTCATAGCATCCAGTGTTGTGAGGGGGCCATTCAGCTGTTGATTGTGTTCCACTTACTCCTACTCCTCTTTTTCATAGATCGCGAAAAAAGAAACTAGAAGTTTCTCGTGGCAAGAGGAAAACTTAGTGCATAGTACTTACTACTGTATAATAGATCTCTTTTTCTTTTTCTTGTTGAGAAGTAATCTCTAGAACTTAGTACTTTGTCTTTGTAATGGCTTGTTTACAATGAACATTATATGACGATTTACCTTTGAATTTTGAACTATTGACTGAATCTTACAACTCTTTTGGTAATGAATATGATGCTCTGGAGTCTATTTCATTTTGTGGTTGATGTTTTCTATTACAATCTGTTCATGACAAATTTTATATGATTGATGTTATATGTGTACTAAATGATTGATGCTTTAATGATCATCACTAATCCAGTAGTTAAATGATCTTAAATCTATGTTTTCATGTTTTTTGCAATTGATTCAACATTATGTTTTTTTTTATGTAAGGTATGTATACCTTCGTAGACTTTAACCAGTCAAATCGTTGGGCGAAGGGGGTCTCATACAGCAATTTGGTGTCTGGCTTGGCCGTGACCTTAAAAATAGATTACTATTACTATTAAAATATGTATTATATTAAAAAACACTGTCGAAACACCCTCGCTCGGAATTTTTTGAAAATTGTTGTCCCTTCTCTTGCTCTTGCTCCCGCTCCCAACCACCTTGGTTCGACCACCCATGATAATTGAACACCCTGACAAAACCGAAGCTTGCTTGAGGTCTTCCATTAACCCTTACCTCTTTGAGACCCCCATATCTAACAAAGTCATTCTTAATTTATTGTAACTTAGGTGTATAAACCATAGCCAAACTATATATTTCCTCACCATTTCCTTGTAGAAAGGAGAATATGTGACATTAAATGCAAACCATTTGGCCATGAAAAAAACAGTAATTGCATACTCTACCTCCTGTCTTTGTTGCACATTGTACACTTCTATCAAATTTTGAATTTATGGTAGAAATTATCATCTCTAGATTACAAAACTCCCCAACATTCTCAAGAAACTGACAAGGTGCATTTACATTGTTATCGGTGATTTGAGAGTACTCTCCAAGTTTAGGTTTCTTAAAGTCGAGAGGATTGTCTAAGTTCAGGTCTAGTGTTCCACTTGTCTCGACCATGTGAAGCCTAGCCATTTCAATTCTTTTTTCAATTCCTTTGTTTCACATTGTACATTTCTATCCAATTTTGATTTCTTTGATAGAGGCTTCTATTCAAGAAGTCTAAAGACCAACCAGACAAGTTATCTTTATACTGCGATGTATAACATTCCAGCCAATTCATACATAGCTACTAGTTATGGCCAACTTATGAGCTTCTACTCAAGAAGTCTAACAATCGCCCTAACAAGCTACCTTTGTAATGCGATGTGAAATAGGAAGTTGAACTTCATTATCATAAATTTCCCGTCCTTCGATGGACACTGCAAAAATTGGTGGAATAGAGTACTAGTACTAATTGAAAATGTACCCATTTTTTCTTAATTGATTTTAAACGAGCCTAGATCCATCTCAACTCCAGATCTATCAAGCGTCGAGAGGGATCAAAACCCTCGAGATGCAAACCTTTTTTAGAGTGCAAAACTTGAGGAAAGGTTTGCACTTCAAGGTATTTGATCCCTCTCGGCACTTGATAGGTCCGGAGGTAAGATGGATCTAGGCTGGTGATAAATGAACAGATCGATGAACTGTAAAAAAACAGCTATGGAAGGGTGCAGGGAAAGGAAAGCAATAAGGAAAGAAAATAAAAATGGTAAGGGGATAAATACACGGGCAGATAGAAAGAAGAAATTCAGAAGATAGATGACAATTTGTATATATTTGTAATATTTTCTGCAGCAACTGCATTCAGTTTGCCCATGTCGACGTTTCAGACTACCAAGTCAGAGCCCATCATCCAAACTCGTAGTGAGGGATAATGAAGCTGATGAAATGGTGTTATTTGTGCATACACCTTGAATATTTGGATACATACTATAATGCAATATTTTGTATTTACAGTATTGAAGGCGATTTTGCACAAGTTGGTGAGGCCATGAATATTAGGGCGCATAACTGTAATGTAATATTTTGTATTTATAGTATTGATGGCTGATATAAAGACGAATTAAAGTACAACAGCTGGGGCATATAAATATTAAAGTCTGGGTCATTTCCCAATGTGCATTAAACTAAGGTATGAAATCAAATATCCCCGTGATCAAATAAACAGCTATTTTGAAGCTAAATGCCAGAGATATGGTATCCATTATTGATCAAAACAAAAGCAATTTGTACCGAGAAACAAAGGAAGAAAATATCAACTTACCGGGTACTCCAAAAACTTCTTAAAATCGGGAAGGCATCCACCCAGGATGTGCATGAGCTCGGCCCGCTCGTGGGGTAAGGCTTCCGGTCCCGTCAACACCGACTCCACCGTCGACAAAAGCTGTCTGTAAGAAACCATGTTCACAGCCCTAAACTCAGGTCCGCCAAAGTATAGACAACGAAAGGACTCTGCTTGCTATTTGTAGAGCAGGTGACGCAAAGTGCTATGGATGTGATTGGAACCTCTGACGTTGTTAAGGTTGACGTTGGGACCTTGAAGCTGCCTAGCTTTCTTCTAACAGGGATTGTTGCAATTGAAAGAAGCCGAAACCAAATGCAGCAGCGGGAAAACGTATATTCTTCACTT
The DNA here is from genome assembly GCA_000966675.3 of Picea glauca. Classification (NCBI taxonomy): domain Eukaryota; kingdom Viridiplantae; phylum Streptophyta; class Pinopsida; order Pinales; family Pinaceae; genus Picea; species Picea glauca. The sequence goes on along the minus strand of JZKD02S1896660.1, from coordinate 41,924 downwards.
AAACCCTATGAAGAACGTTCGAACCAAGTATTTCTTCACTTAAACCCTGTGAAAAACAATTGAACCAAGTACTCACTTAAATTTTATGCTTTCTTGAACCACGTGCTCCCTTAAATTTTATGCCTCTTTAATGTGACACTTTTCCAATAATTTTTGTTTTTAAAGATATATTTTCATTAACATGGTATACAAATTATGAAGAATTATTTTGCAATTTTTTTATATGTAATAAACTAATTATAATTTATTTTTTTGTTTTTAAAGATATGTTTTCATTAACATGGTGTATAAATTATGAATAATTATTTTGTAATTTTTTATATGAACTAAATTAATTGGAACTTATTTAATATTTAATAAATTTGATCATATCCCCGTATGGGGTGACAAGTGGCGAAGGCGTGCCAACTGGCTTTGCACTCAGCCGGGGTTTAAATGCTGGAGGCCGTCACCATGGCACCCGCATTACGGATGCAGGACAGCCATAACAGCAGCTCTGCGATGGGAGGACTCCTCCCTCAAGCGAACATTTACGAGCTTGGCAAGCGTAATGTTAAAGGCGGTCATGGGTATTTGCAGTCTCATTATTCGTTTTCTCTTGCTCCGGTCTCGACTCTGCTCTGCGTTTGGAGGTGCTGGTGTAGCTTCGCGCTCCTTGCGCCCTGGTTCACCATCCTTTCGTGGAGCACTGATGCGAGTCCTTCTGCCTGTGCTCTCAATTGGCTTCCGCCCTCGTCCCAGCCTGTGTGTATTTCCTGGAGAGCGCTCTGCAACATGACTAGGAAACGAGGAATGCCTCGCTGTGGCTCTGCCTGGTACGCTCGCAAGGAGCAGCGACAGCGCAGAGAGCAACTCGAACGTGCTCTGGTCATGGCTACTTCTCTGTTGAGAAAGAAGGCTCGAGCCGAGGAGAAGGCTCTGCTCTCCACCATCGCCGAAAAGGGAATTGGTTGCAGCAGTATGGACACCGTTATGTTGGAGGGCGGCACTGAGCAATTACACCCGGCTTGCATTGTAGAGGAGGACCCGACTTTGGAGGACCTGACGACAATGGAGGCGCCATGCGATATAGGGAGGTCTGGCAGTGGGGAATGCAAACACAATCTGGGTTTGGACGTCGATTTTCCTGGTTGCATTGTGGAAGAGATTCCTTGGCCGGACCTGGAAGCTGCGTTTGATGTTAAACGTGCGAAGGGAAAGGAAGGATGGCAGGATGACGCGAAGCGAAGAACGCCCGACGACGAAGGTGGTGACCTGCATGGCTTTCTCCTCCGTGAGGAGCATCTGTCCTTGGTGTTTGAGCTCCAAGGCCACATGTCTGACCTGGAGCATCGTGCCCTCATCATGGGCCAGCGCCTGGACATGCTTCTCGATGCCTACTCTGGCGCTCCAGCACGGCAAAAATGTCCCCTCTATGCGCAGTCTTTCGCCATCCCGGTCGGCTCCACGTGGAAGACAAATGAAGGCGACAGGTCACCAATTACCTAGGTTTTTTCATGTTCTATGGCTCTTTAGTTTTATGCTACTGTTTTATGTTCTCTTAGACTTTAGGCACCTGTCCTGGTTTCCTCCGGGCAGGACAGGTGCCACTAGTTTATAGTTGTTTTTGCTATGTACCTATGCTGGTTTCCGGTTTCCAGCAGCATTTTGGATTACTAAGACTCTTGACTATGTACATTTTGATACAGTCTTTTGATAATATATTATAGCAAGCTCCTCCCTTTTTTATTTAAAAAAATAAATAAATTTGATCATATTAATACAAAAATCATTTCTCTTTCCATGGGGTGTTTTACACGATATTAGAGGAGTCTACGTGTGGGTAGGGCTTCTTGACCTTGTGCTCTGGCACAAGCCATTCTTTGCACCTCCCCTATGTTCTTAATATGCGACGACGTGACCCAACACAACTCCTTCCTTTGTGTGATGTGGAGGTTTCGTCGGTGAGCAGTAGTATGCATGATGAAGCAAGTATCAAGAGGGCTTTAATTGCCATTGTATGTAATGATTCACCCATGCAAATACATGATTAAAAACACCATCCTTTTCTCTTGTACGCTCTTCACAGGAGAGGAGTAACAGGACAGGAGGGACCACCGACGCCTGAGGCCGCAGGCACATACAACAACAAGAGAGGAGGGACCACCAACGACTGAGGCAATGAGCTCTTTAATTTTGGGAACAACGGAGAAAGTGCGCTGACAGGGACTGTAATTTCAAGAACAACAGGGAAAGTGCGTCGACAGCAAGGAATAGTCGGGAACAACAAGGAACGAGGGCACATGGATAACTACGGCTAGAGAACAAGGTTATCCGAGGGAACAAGGATAGTGACAGGAACAGAGATAGCAAGTGGGGGAACAGTAAGGGCACAGTGGAACAATTTTCAGTCCATTGTCCCCAATAGACAAACATGTATCGTCTTGATCCTTAACCTTATTTTTGTGTTTCTTCTTGTCCCCTATGGCAATGACAATACATTCAACACACATAAAAAAATGGGCAAGAGGTGCCTGTATCTGGGGAGACAAACCATTTAGGACAAGTGAAAATTACCTCTTCAAGCAAAACAAGGAAGTGGGTTTGGGTCAATGCCAAACAATTTCGGGGTATTTTAAAACGTAGAGATGCTCATTTAAAATGGGAGCAGACGAAGAAAAAATTGGCCCTATGTAATAAACTGTCAAACAAGCCTCTTTTGCAAGGGGGTAGCAACAATTGGACTAAAAACAACAGTGATTATGCATTGTACAGTCCCACATCCACACCTCTTACCTGGTCACCTGACCTGTATGTGCAAGAGTTACTAAATGCCAAGAGGAGATTGGAGGTTTTGGAAGTCAAAGAG
>JZKD02S1896649.1:56284-76651 GCA_000966675.3 Picea glauca | reverse complement strand
TCCATAATTAGCACCTATAACCTCTTCCTCTAAACCCTTATAAGGAGTGAAAATAAACCATAAAATAGTTCAATAGCACCAAATTACTAAATCACACAGAAAAATTTTAAGTACTAACCTTCAAAATCTCAGCTATGAAAGAGAATTGAAATCAAGATTTCATAAAAAACCAGAACACCATTGCATCAGAACACCCAAATGATTTTCGAAACTGTAGAAAATGATTGTCGTAACTATAGCAAATTTGTCATAACTGAGATATATATATATGATTGATTTGTCGTAAATGACCATTTGATTCTCACACGTGCCATTGTTGGTCGCTAGAGCGACTAAATGGTGGTTAGTCGCTAGAGCGACCAAATTTCATCGTTAAAACAACCAACCTAGAATGTTGGTCGCTAGAGTGACCAACATTTGGACCCCCAAAAAAAAGTATTTAGTACAAAAAAAAGCAAAAAAAATACGACAAAATTCTAAACTGTCATAATTTGTGCCCAATGTAGTAGTTTGGGGATGGGATTTCATCGATGTCCATGATCTCAGGTTGTTGTTGTTCATTCTCTTCCAGCGGTCCTCATGACTTAGTTTTTACCCTGGTTGGTTTCGTTGTCTAACTTGCTTCTGTGGGCTTCGGTGGTGTCATAGTGGTGACTGTCGAAAGTTTTCTAAGTTTGAATAATTTATGGGAGTTATGTGGTCATGCTCTGGTCGTTCCAGCTGCTATTGTTCTCACTCTGTTTTCCTTTCGCAAATAGACCAGTCACTCGTGTGCTCGTGTGTTATATGGGCTAGTCATAAATCTTGTCGAGGACTCTTCCTCCATTATGTGTTTCATGCCTCATAACTATGGGTTCAATGCATCTGCGACGGTTTCGTACTTTCCATTACGTTTTCTTTGTCGTCTCCTTTTGGTGTGTTTAATGTAATGTCCCATCGATCCTTGTCGTGCTTTAATTCTGCTTAGTGTTGTCCTATCATCCTTCTTTTGCCAACTTTCTATTTCCCACTTTTTTTCTTGTTGTATGTAACCATTGTTCCTGCCTTTTTTGAATTTGTATTTCGAACGTCATGTGGCCTTTCTCTCTTTGGCGTGCTGCGCACTTTTTAGTCTAGTTTCCTTTTTGTTCTTTTTTTTATTTAATTTTTTTTTTTACTGCGTAGTTGGTGGCCGACTGTCCTTGTACAACTTCAGTCGACTCTCGTTGATCATTCCTTTGAGGTCTGTGCCTACTAAATCTCTTAATTGTATAGCTCCTCCATCTGTGACAGATTTTACCTCGTATGGTCCTAACCAATGCATTTTGAGCTTCCCTGGGTGCTGGAACAACTTGTTGTCATAGAGCAATACTAGATCTCCTTCCTTAAACATTTTCTTCTTGATGTGTCGATCGTGTGAAGCTTTGTCTCTTGCTTTCTGCACTTCTTGATGGAATCCTGCCAGGATTCGATCTTCCTCCATTGACAATAATTGATTCAGTCTTTCCTTTATTGCGCCTCATTCTGTCATCTGTGTGATAGCTACTACGCGTAAGCTGGGTACTAAAAATTCTAATGTCACTATTGCTTCTTGGCCATAGACTAGCTTGAATGGTGTGTGCCCTATCAACTTTATATGGTCCTATACGCCCATAATACTACTGATACTTTGAGGTCCTAGTCGTCTCTATTGACGTTACAGATCTTTGTTAGTAAGTTCTCCAGAATTTTGTTGAAGGCTTTTACTATGCCATTTGCCTATGGGTGATACAGTGTGCTCTTCTGGTGATGAATTTCAAACTCTTCAGCCAGTGCACGGATGGTGTTGTTTATGAAGTGTGTGCCTTGGTCACTCATCAAAACTCTTGGGAACCCAAATCTAGTGATGACTTGTTCAAACAAGAAGTGTGCAGTTGTCTCTGTGCTACAATCTTTTACTGGTGCAGCTTCCGCCCATCTTGTTAGGTATGTTGTCACAGTGATAATGTATCTTTCCCTTGTTCTTTTGGATGGTGGGTTAATTGGTCCCACAAAGTCGATTGCCCATTTTTCAAATGCCTGTAATGTTACTTGTGGTCATAGTGGCATTTCCTTCCTTTTGTTGGGTTTTCCTACCCTTTGATAGACATCGCATCTCTAACAGTATTCTTTCAAGTCATTATGAATCATTGGCCACCATAGTCCTATGCGTAGTACCTTTTGCACATTATCTTTTCCTGCATAATTCCCTCCTGTGATTCCCTCATGGGCTTCTGCTAAAATTCTTGGTCATTCATTCTCTAATACGTACCTTCGCAAGATGTTGTCTGCGCCCATTTTGTATAGGTCTCCTACAATCAGTTGATAGTCGGTTGCGCAGACTACCAGGTTCTTCTTCTGCGTGGTGGTATATTCTTGTGGCGTAGTACCTGTGCTTAAGTACTGGATGATCTTTGTGAAGTAGTCATCAACAATCTGTACTGAGAATAAATGTGCATCCGAAAATGTATCTTCTAGATTCGTAGGTTCTTCTCCATTTATGACCCTGGACAGGTGGTCAGGTCCTACATTCAATTTCCCTAGTTTAACTATTAATTCAAAATCAAATTCTTGAAATAGAAGTAACCATCCACAGATTATCTCCCCCAACACTGGCTTGTTGACTAGGTATTTTAGAGCTGAATGATCTATAAACATCTTAAAGTGTTTTCCCAATCAGTAGTGTCTAAACTTTTGTAGTGCATAGACCATAGCTAGGCCTTCTCTTTCTGTCGTGTTATAATTATGTTCCGAGTCTGATAGATTTCTTCTTGTGAATGGTATTGGATGATCCAAGTCTCCTACTTCTGGTTGCGCTAAGGCAACTCCCAGAGCTATCGCTGATGCATCTACATGCACATGGAATGTATTTTCCTAGTCTGGAAATACTAATATCGGTGCAGAAACCATCCTTTCCTTCAGGGTATCTAGACCGTGTTGACACTCGTCATTCCATTGATATTTTGTATCCTTCCTTAACATTTTTTCCATTGGGGTTGTGATTTGTGCATATCCTTTGATGAAATTCCTGTAGTAGCCTGTGTGCCCTAAGGTTTCTCTTAGCTGTCAAACTGTTTTTTGTGTTGGTAAGTTAAAAATGACGACGATCTTGGCCAAATCCACTAACAAGCCTTGTTTGCATACTATATGGCCCAATAGTATCCCAAACGGTGTTCCAAATATGCATTTTTTGAAGTTCAATATCTGGCATTGTCTACATCTTTCTAGCATTAGTCATAGTACTTCCACATGGATTTTCAGTAGACTGTAAACTTTCCAGTCATCTAGGTATACTTCAAGGAACTTATGGATGAATTCCTTAAATGATGTGATGACTACTCTGGAGAATATTGCGGGTGGATTCTCTAGTCCAAACGGCATGACTATCTATTGATAAGATCCCCATTCTGTCGCAAATGTGGTCTTGTGTATATCCTCCTGTGTTATCTTAATCTGATGGTATCCTGAGAATCCACCAGTGAATGAGAAATATTCATGTCCCCCCACATTCGCTAACACTTCATTCGTGAATGGTGTACTGATTGGGTCATGTAGGCATGCATCATTCAACTTCCTCAAGTCAATGCATATCTTAATCCCTCTTCCTTGTTTCTTGTCTTGTACTACCATCGGGTTTATCCATTCTGATTCCTTAACTGGTTCAATGATGTCGGCTTCGAGCATTCGGTTGATCTCGTCTTTAAATTTTTGTTTATATATGGGGTTCAATCTATAGGGTAGTTGTCTTATAGGTCTCGCTTCAGGTCTGAGTGGTATCTTCATCTCTCCCAGTTCTCCTGCTATACCTTTCATCTCTGTAAATATTGTGGGAAAAAGGTCGCTATATTCGTACAATAATTATGTTATGATTTTTATTGTTTGCTCATCCCAGTAGTCTCCAATGTTGGCCATTTTGGGTTGTTCATATGTCCCGATGTTAACTTTCTTTACCTTGATTGGCAAGACAATGACTTTTGATTCTATGGATGGTCCTTCCACATCTCTTTCTCCTTCTACTTCTTCGATCTGAATGTCGCGTGGGTCATCTTCATCTGGTGCTTCCTCCTCTACATGATAACATGACAGTAGCTCGTTGATTGTCTATTTTTTCTGTTGTTTCTCTTATGTGATAAATTTTGTTTCTTATTCTTCAATCAATATTACTCCTCTGATTCGTTTGAGAGTTGTGTCTATGTTGGGGTTCTCATGCTCGAATGAAAAAATGATTGTGAAGTTATGTTGTAATTTCCTCCACATTGTAGTTCCTTTGCGCAATTCCTGGTCTGTGTACCAGTTCGTTGGTATGCCTTCTAAAGTATTTATGAAGTGATGAGGCCATTCCTCTGGTGGTGTCATTTTCCACAACGTTTTGCACTTCGCCAAGTGTTCCGCTGGTGCCTCTTGTCCTTGGTATTTTTGTTGTTTGTTGTATTCTTGTTCTACATCGACCTTATGCACAATAGTCGCTTACATTGATACCAGTCTGTAATGGTCTCTTTATGTGCGCCCTGCCATCTTGTGGGTGTGGCCTTGAGTGCTAAGTCAAGTGCTAATAGTCACTATTTTTCTAATACTTTGTCTTTGTATTGTGTCAAAAATGTTTCCAAATCATTTAGTCCATGGAAACTTCGTGGTTCTTTGATTTCTGTGCCTACCCATCTTTCTGCGTGGTCTATTCTTGCACATCTTCACGTGGATACTTCATGTAGTCTCTTCTGTCAGTTTTCTAACCCAGTGTCTGAGTCTATTGTGCATGAAGTAATGCTCCACCAACTGAGTGCTTCGTCTGCAGTTGGGTTTACGTAATCATGATCGTGCACAGTTTTTCTATACAACTAGACGATCTCTTCTAATCCCAGCCAAGTGGGTTCTACGAACCTCTCCCCTTCCGACGGATCTAGTGGTGCTATGACCCTGTATTCTCCAGATTCAAATGTCATTTTCCCGGTTTTCAAATTGATTATGGTATGGTTGTCAAATTCCCAATCCAGACCAAGAAGTGTCGGGTAAGGTGTTGTGTCATCCACTATTTCAATGACTTCAAAGTTTGCTTTAGTGCACAATCCATCAAGATCTATTGTCACTCCTTTCAGTCTACCTATTGGTAGGACTCTATGTTGTTTTGCTAGTTTTAATTGGACATTTGAGTATCACAATGTTGGCTCTCTCATACATTGCCAAGTCTTCTTAGGTATCACATTCACTTCAGATCCTAGGTCTAGTATAATGTCTCCCATGTTGAAACCTCCAATGTTATAATTTAGTCTAAATTCCCTACTTGTTCTTCTTCTGGTGTGTAGGTGATTGACAGTTTTTGTTTCTAGTTTTTCTTCTGTCTCACCACTACATTTCTCTAGTATGTTTTGCAATATTTTCACAGATGACAGATCACTTAATACTTTCACGTGTGATTGAAAAAATCCTTTGATTGTACTTACTTGTCCCTTGGGCTACATTCTGTTCATATGATCCAATGATGGCGGCATCTCATATTCTTAGGCTTCCTTGAATGGTTGCGTAGTTGAATTCGACATTGTGTCCTCCTTCTGAAATTCTTGTCTGGATTCATTAAAAGTCTCCTTTTCTTTTGGTGCGTCGAACTTATTTCTTGGTTCATTGTTATTTACCCATTGGTTATGTGTTGGTTCCTGTCAAACTGTGTCATTTCATGTTTTCGTTCCTCCATGAGTGACTATATTGATGTTTCATCTGTCATTCCTAGCTTTGGCTAAAATCCACTGAACATTATGATTGTTCTGGTTCCTCTTTTCCTGAATATTTACTAGTAGTGTCGGACATTCCTCGGTATCATGGTCCGATGTGTGGCAATACATACAAGTTGTTGGTGGAAGTCGACATTCTCGTGCATAATGTCCCGGTTGTTGACAATTGTGACATGTGACGGGTCCTCTACCACGTCTGAAACCTCCTTTGTCTCATCCTCCTCCTCGATAGCCTGCTCGGTCACCTCTCAGTGCATTATACTGTGGTGCCTAATTATACTGTGCAGTATTGTACTGGGGTTGTGCCAGGTTATACTATGGTTGCACATTGTTGTATGGTTGTTGTGCAGTATTGTATTGTTGTTGTGCAGTATTGTATGGAGTTGGGGCTTGATTAAACTGAGGTGCTTCTTGCCCAGTCATCATTTCGGCCTATACCCTGTATGCATCTGATGTTGTTTCCCATATAAGCTCCATAGTTCTACAATATTTATCGTCATGGCCTACTGACTTACAAAAGGTGCAATATGAATTATTAAAAAATGTCTGGTATTTCTGCATCATCGTGCAGTGATAAGGGTTGTGACCCGTTTTCTTGCATATTTCACACCATAATCCTCTCTGTGGTAGCAGATTTGGCATACATGTTTCCATATACTGCGTGAATGTTGGGCATTTGTTCTTGTGGTATCCTTCTATCCTGCATGCAGTGCACCAAATGAATTCTCATTTTTCCTTATTCTTATTCTGGTTCAACTGAAATGTTAGATTCTTCAAATCCTCCTTCAATTCCTCAATAGTTGGGTCCGTCTGTTGGTACTGGTTCTCTTCCAGTTGCAAGGTTTCCTGCAGAGCCTCTGCCTGCGTCTGAAATTTATGTTGTCGTAAGGGATATTTTAAGTGTGTGAGTAGTGAGTTGACAAATAGGTGATGATGTTGCATCTCGGTCATCAGTTATTTTAGTTTCCCCTTTAGTCGCTTGAATCTCTGGTCAATCTCCCATATTGACTCTCCTAACTTCTGTCTTATCTCGATCATCTTGTTCATGTACTAATCCTCTGAGCTCGGCTTCTGGAACTCATTAATCAGTAGCTTCTTAATTTATGCCAGTGTCCTCGTCGTCCCAAGGGCATTTTTTGTGTCTAAACTCATGTACCAGTCTAGTGCACGATCTCTTAGCGTAATTGCTAGCTGCGCAAGTTTGGTATCTTCATCAGTGATCTGTTTTGCCTCCCAGATATTTTCACAAATAAAAAAATGCTTCTCCGGGTCTTCTGTTGCTTCTCCTCGAAATTCTAGTAATCTAATAGTGGCATCATGTCCTGCCCTTCTGAATACTGAACTACTTCCTCCTCTGCACGATGCAGATACTTGACTAGTTCTGTCAAAATTGGATCCTCTATTTCTTTCTCCTAGTGTAGATGTATGTCTTGCTATCGAACTTCCTCCAAACTTTGGTTGTCTAAACGGTGGTAATCTCATTGGTGTATTAGTCGCACGTGGGTTTTTGGGTTCCACACTGACATTAATATGGATAGGATGGCTTCCTTCTCCTCTCTTCTTCCTCTCATATGTTGCACGCAGTATTTCCTCAATATTCTCCATATCCTGAAGATCCTCTACCTCTTCCTCATCGCTCGCCAAGCCTTCCCTCGTAACTACAACTCTCTTCTTGGTATTCACCTTATATTGGTAGGGTACTCCGCTACGCGTCATTCTTGATGACGCCAAGATCCACTTGAGTTGGTGGTCATCCATCATGATTGGGTCCAAGGGTTCCTTCTCCTTATTTTCTTTATCCTCACCTCCTTCCAATTATCCTCTCTCTTTCAGTGTTTCCCCCCTTCCCCCATGCACGCAGGGAAGTTTAGTTGTTTGATTCCATTGTCATTACACCTTTGTTATATAGCAGTATCTTAATAGAAGTATACAGGGATTGAATGTACCTTCCTCAAGGTCCACATAGAAAGACTTTCTCTATTGCATTGTATGATATTGTTGTGTCAACTACAAATTCAGTGATGAAACCTACCACAATACTATCAAGCCAAAAGTCTATTGCACGGTTGAATTTGTTGTTCACCTGCTGTAATTGATAAATCTGTACCTGTGTCCAATCTAGATATCAAATACAATTCATCACATGGTTATCCTTCAACCTTAGTATCCACTCCTATAGTAGATGCGGAAAATCACAGAAAAAGACTTCGTGTAAATCAGTAAACACATATTTATCCATATATTTGCGAGGTGTGATTCTAGGGTTTCTATTGTCTTTCTAGGAAAACTCTAGCTCTTTGGTTCTCAACCAACCTTCGATTTCTCCTTTCATGGGGTTCCAAGGTCTCAACATTCCCTTCTAATGGCTCATTGGTCTTTTTTTTCACTCGTTCTTTTCTCATTCAATCTATCTCGTCTACTCAGTCCTCTCTTGTTCCTTCTAAAATGACAACGGAACCATTTGTTGGATTTTAACTGATTCCTTTATTGTCTGAGTTATTGACCCAGGGTTCATGTCTTTCAGGTTTCCAAAAAATCCTCTAAAACTATCGGCCCTCCTGGTAAACCAGAAGGAAACACAGTGTACAGAGTGCACTGCGTAGTCTCACCCGAGATAGCTTTAAATGGGTGGCTGTAAGACTCAGGTGTTTACAGACTAGGATTGAGTATGAGATAGGGGTTTATTAATATGATCCATCTACTACAAATTATAATTGCAATCTACTAGCACTCACGGGGTTGCATCTATATTTCATGGTTTAGTTCCACGAACATCACAATCGTATTCCATAACAATGCATTAACTCATTCATTAATCATAACAATTAACTGTTGAAAGCAAATAAAGATATACATGAATACATCACATTACATAGATATTACCATGGTTCACCCCCTCCTGGGCTACATCCACAAAGATTTGGCTCTTGGCTCTTTTATTATGGTAGTTTTGCATCTCCAGCATCACGCGCTTACAATTCCCTCTGATGGGTAAGATTTGTATGAGGCGAACTAGATCACACCAGGCTCCACATCTTGTGATATAATCCTCATATCTTCCTCCTCTCCTCTATTCTAGCTCAATATCTTACAAAATTGGTCCATAACCATATTACATAACGCATCAACTCATAAATAGATATGTTAGATCATTACAAAAACAGAACTAATACAAAAATGAATCAACCTCTCAATGATACTTGTGTATCTCTATTTATATATGTCGGGCTATTCATCCATTTTACAATTTATTACCAAAACCCTAACCCTATCAATGCTAGGTCTTCCTCCCATGCACATGTGTTGTTCTTCCTCCAACTGTCATTTTCCTTATGCATGATTTATTGCATGCATGTGTGTTGTGTTACCTTCTAGTTGTTACTTTCATTTTTGCACGCTTTCTTTCCCACGATCATCCTCCTTTCCACTTTGGCCTGGCGCCAACACCAAATATATCAATGAGCCAATCAACTACCAATACAGGGACAAGTCTACTAGATTATAATTAGAGTCTCTCAAATTCCTCAGATTTTTCACCATGGGAGTTGCCATGGATTTGAAATCCATCATCCCAAACTTCTAAAGAATCTTTACAACTTACTTCCCTTTCCTGAGGAAGATTTCACCATGCTTATGCTATACTTCTAGTCCCAAATAATAATGCATGAGACCAAGATCCTTCATATCGAATTCAAAGGCTAAATCCCTCTTACACTAAATAATGAGAGGCTTTGGAGGCTTTGCACCTACTGGAAACAAAATCATTAACATATAGTAGCCGGATCACATGTGCATCATTCACAACCTTGTAATAAGGATATGGATTAGCATAGCTCTTGGAAAATCCAAGTCTCGTCAAGTAACTGTAAATTTTTTCATACCAAGCTCTTNAAAAAAAAGTATTTAGTACAAAAAAAAGCAAAAAAAATACGACAAAATTCTAAACTGTCATAATTTGTGCCCAATGTAGTAGTTTGGGGATGGGATTTCATCGATGTCCATGATCTCAGGTTGTTGTTGTTCATTCTCTTCCAGCGGTCCTCATGACTTAGTTTTTACCCTGGTTGGTTTCGTTGTCTAACTTGCTTCTGTGGGCTTCGGTGGTGTCATAGTGGTGACTGTCGAAAGTTTTCTAAGTTTGAATAATTTATGGGAGTTATGTGGTCATGCTCTGGTCGTTCCAGCTGCTATTGTTCTCACTCTGTTTTCCTTTCGCAAATAGACCAGTCACTCGTGTGCTCGTGTGTTATATGGGCTAGTCATAAATCTTGTCGAGGACTCTTCCTCCATTATGTGTTTCATGCCTCATAACTATGGGTTCAATGCATCTGCGACGGTTTCGTACTTTCCATTACGTTTTCTTTGTCGTCTCCTTTTGGTGTGTTTAATGTAATGTCCCATCGATCCTTGTCGTGCTTTAATTCTGCTTAGTGTTGTCCTATCATCCTTCTTTTGCCAACTTTCTATTTCCCACTTTTTTTCTTGTTGTATGTAACCATTGTTCCTGCCTTTTTTGAATTTGTATTTCGAACGTCATGTGGCCTTTCTCTCTTTGGCGTGCTGCGCACTTTTTAGTCTAGTTTCCTTTTTGTTCTTTTTTTTATTTAATTTTTTTTTTTACTGCGTAGTTGGTGGCCGACTGTCCTTGTACAACTTCAGTCGACTCTCGTTGATCATTCCTTTGAGGTCTGTGCCTACTAAATCTCTTAATTGTATAGCTCCTCCATCTGTGACAGATTTTACCTCGTATGGTCCTAACCAATGCATTTTGAGCTTCCCTGGGTGCTGGAACAACTTGTTGTCATAGAGCAATACTAGATCTCCTTCCTTAAACATTTTCTTCTTGATGTGTCGATCGTGTGAAGCTTTGTCTCTTGCTTTCTGCACTTCTTGATGGAATCCTGCCAGGATTCGATCTTCCTCCATTGACAATAATTGATTCAGTCTTTCCTTTATTGCGCCTCATTCTGTCATCTGTGTGATAGCTACTACGCGTAAGCTGGGTACTAAAAATTCTAATGTCACTATTGCTTCTTGGCCATAGACTAGCTTGAATGGTGTGTGCCCTATCAACTTTATATGGTCCTATACGCCCATAATACTACTGATACTTTGAGGTCCTAGTCGTCTCTATTGACGTTACAGATCTTTGTTAGTAAGTTCTCCAGAATTTTGTTGAAGGCTTTTACTATGCCATTTGCCTATGGGTGATACAGTGTGCTCTTCTGGTGATGAATTTCAAACTCTTCAGCCAGTGCACGGATGGTGTTGTTTATGAAGTGTGTGCCTTGGTCACTCATCAAAACTCTTGGGAACCCAAATCTAGTGATGACTTGTTCAAACAAGAAGTGTGCAGTTGTCTCTGTGCTACAATCTTTTACTGGTGCAGCTTCCGCCCATCTTGTTAGGTATGTTGTCACAGTGATAATGTATCTTTCCCTTGTTCTTTTGGATGGTGGGTTAATTGGTCCCACAAAGTCGATTGCCCATTTTTCAAATGCCTGTAATGTTACTTGTGGTCATAGTGGCATTTCCTTCCTTTTGTTGGGTTTTCCTACCCTTTGATAGACATCGCATCTCTAACAGTATTCTTTCAAGTCATTATGAATCATTGGCCACCATAGTCCTATGCGTAGTACCTTTTGCACATTATCTTTTCCTGCATAATTCCCTCCTGTGATTCCCTCATGGGCTTCTGCTAAAATTCTTGGTCATTCATTCTCTAATACGTACCTTCGCAAGATGTTGTCTGCGCCCATTTTGTATAGGTCTCCTACAATCAGTTGATAGTCGGTTGCGCAGACTACCAGGTTCTTCTTCTGCGTGGTGGTATATTCTTGTGGCGTAGTACCTGTGCTTAAGTACTGGATGATCTTTGTGAAGTAGTCATCAACAATCTGTACTGAGAATAAATGTGCATCCGAAAATGTATCTTCTAGATTCGTAGGTTCTTCTCCATTTATGACCCTGGACAGGTGGTCAGGTCCTACATTCAATTTCCCTAGTTTAACTATTAATTCAAAATCAAATTCTTGAAATAGAAGTAACCATCCACAGATTATCTCCCCCAACACTGGCTTGTTGACTAGGTATTTTAGAGCTGAATGATCTATAAACATCTTAAAGTGTTTTCCCAATCAGTAGTGTCTAAACTTTTGTAGTGCATAGACCATAGCTAGGCCTTCTCTTTCTGTCGTGTTATAATTATGTTCCGAGTCTGATAGATTTCTTCTTGTGAATGGTATTGGATGATCCAAGTCTCCTACTTCTGGTTGCGCTAAGGCAACTCCCAGAGCTATCGCTGATGCATCTACATGCACATGGAATGTATTTTCCTAGTCTGGAAATACTAATATCGGTGCAGAAACCATCCTTTCCTTCAGGGTATCTAGACCGTGTTGACACTCGTCATTCCATTGATATTTTGTATCCTTCCTTAACATTTTTTCCATTGGGGTTGTGATTTGTGCATATCCTTTGATGAAATTCCTGTAGTAGCCTGTGTGCCCTAAGGTTTCTCTTAGCTGTCAAACTGTTTTTTGTGTTGGTAAGTTAAAAATGACGACGATCTTGGCCAAATCCACTAACAAGCCTTGTTTGCATACTATATGGCCCAATAGTATCCCAAACGGTGTTCCAAATATGCATTTTTTGAAGTTCAATATCTGGCATTGTCTACATCTTTCTAGCATTAGTCATAGTACTTCCACATGGATTTTCAGTAGACTGTAAACTTTCCAGTCATCTAGGTATACTTCAAGGAACTTATGGATGAATTCCTTAAATGATGTGATGACTACTCTGGAGAATATTGCGGGTGGATTCTCTAGTCCAAACGGCATGACTATCTATTGATAAGATCCCCATTCTGTCGCAAATGTGGTCTTGTGTATATCCTCCTGTGTTATCTTAATCTGATGGTATCCTGAGAATCCACCAGTGAATGAGAAATATTCATGTCCCCCCACATTCGCTAACACTTCATTCGTGAATGGTGTACTGATTGGGTCATGTAGGCATGCATCATTCAACTTCCTCAAGTCAATGCATATCTTAATCCCTCTTCCTTGTTTCTTGTCTTGTACTACCATCGGGTTTATCCATTCTGATTCCTTAACTGGTTCAATGATGTCGGCTTCGAGCATTCGGTTGATCTCGTCTTTAAATTTTTGTTTATATATGGGGTTCAATCTATAGGGTAGTTGTCTTATAGGTCTCGCTTCAGGTCTGAGTGGTATCTTCATCTCTCCCAGTTCTCCTGCTATACCTTTCATCTCTGTAAATATTGTGGGAAAAAGGTCGCTATATTCGTACAATAATTATGTTATGATTTTTATTGTTTGCTCATCCCAGTAGTCTCCAATGTTGGCCATTTTGGGTTGTTCATATGTCCCGATGTTAACTTTCTTTACCTTGATTGGCAAGACAATGACTTTTGATTCTATGGATGGTCCTTCCACATCTCTTTCTCCTTCTACTTCTTCGATCTGAATGTCGCGTGGGTCATCTTCATCTGGTGCTTCCTCCTCTACATGATAACATGACAGTAGCTCGTTGATTGTCTATTTTTTCTGTTGTTTCTCTTATGTGATAAATTTTGTTTCTTATTCTTCAATCAATATTACTCCTCTGATTCGTTTGAGAGTTGTGTCTATGTTGGGGTTCTCATGCTCGAATGAAAAAATGATTGTGAAGTTATGTTGTAATTTCCTCCACATTGTAGTTCCTTTGCGCAATTCCTGGTCTGTGTACCAGTTCGTTGGTATGCCTTCTAAAGTATTTATGAAGTGATGAGGCCATTCCTCTGGTGGTGTCATTTTCCACAACGTTTTGCACTTCGCCAAGTGTTCCGCTGGTGCCTCTTGTCCTTGGTATTTTTGTTGTTTGTTGTATTCTTGTTCTACATCGACCTTATGCACAATAGTCGCTTACATTGATACCAGTCTGTAATGGTCTCTTTATGTGCGCCCTGCCATCTTGTGGGTGTGGCCTTGAGTGCTAAGTCAAGTGCTAATAGTCACTATTTTTCTAATACTTTGTCTTTGTATTGTGTCAAAAATGTTTCCAAATCATTTAGTCCATGGAAACTTCGTGGTTCTTTGATTTCTGTGCCTACCCATCTTTCTGCGTGGTCTATTCTTGCACATCTTCACGTGGATACTTCATGTAGTCTCTTCTGTCAGTTTTCTAACCCAGTGTCTGAGTCTATTGTGCATGAAGTAATGCTCCACCAACTGAGTGCTTCGTCTGCAGTTGGGTTTACGTAATCATGATCGTGCACAGTTTTTCTATACAACTAGACGATCTCTTCTAATCCCAGCCAAGTGGGTTCTACGAACCTCTCCCCTTCCGACGGATCTAGTGGTGCTATGACCCTGTATTCTCCAGATTCAAATGTCATTTTCCCGGTTTTCAAATTGATTATGGTATGGTTGTCAAATTCCCAATCCAGACCAAGAAGTGTCGGGTAAGGTGTTGTGTCATCCACTATTTCAATGACTTCAAAGTTTGCTTTAGTGCACAATCCATCAAGATCTATTGTCACTCCTTTCAGTCTACCTATTGGTAGGACTCTATGTTGTTTTGCTAGTTTTAATTGGACATTTGAGTATCACAATGTTGGCTCTCTCATACATTGCCAAGTCTTCTTAGGTATCACATTCACTTCAGATCCTAGGTCTAGTATAATGTCTCCCATGTTGAAACCTCCAATGTTATAATTTAGTCTAAATTCCCTACTTGTTCTTCTTCTGGTGTGTAGGTGATTGACAGTTTTTGTTTCTAGTTTTTCTTCTGTCTCACCACTACATTTCTCTAGTATGTTTTGCAATATTTTCACAGATGACAGATCACTTAATACTTTCACGTGTGATTGAAAAAATCCTTTGATTGTACTTACTTGTCCCTTGGGCTACATTCTGTTCATATGATCCAATGATGGCGGCATCTCATATTCTTAGGCTTCCTTGAATGGTTGCGTAGTTGAATTCGACATTGTGTCCTCCTTCTGAAATTCTTGTCTGGATTCATTAAAAGTCTCCTTTTCTTTTGGTGCGTCGAACTTATTTCTTGGTTCATTGTTATTTACCCATTGGTTATGTGTTGGTTCCTGTCAAACTGTGTCATTTCATGTTTTCGTTCCTCCATGAGTGACTATATTGATGTTTCATCTGTCATTCCTAGCTTTGGCTAAAATCCACTGAACATTATGATTGTTCTGGTTCCTCTTTTCCTGAATATTTACTAGTAGTGTCGGACATTCCTCGGTATCATGGTCCGATGTGTGGCAATACATACAAGTTGTTGGTGGAAGTCGACATTCTCGTGCATAATGTCCCGGTTGTTGACAATTGTGACATGTGACGGGTCCTCTACCACGTCTGAAACCTCCTTTGTCTCATCCTCCTCCTCGATAGCCTGCTCGGTCACCTCTCAGTGCATTATACTGTGGTGCCTAATTATACTGTGCAGTATTGTACTGGGGTTGTGCCAGGTTATACTATGGTTGCACATTGTTGTATGGTTGTTGTGCAGTATTGTATTGTTGTTGTGCAGTATTGTATGGAGTTGGGGCTTGATTAAACTGAGGTGCTTCTTGCCCAGTCATCATTTCGGCCTATACCCTGTATGCATCTGATGTTGTTTCCCATATAAGCTCCATAGTTCTACAATATTTATCGTCATGGCCTACTGACTTACAAAAGGTGCAATATGAATTATTCAAAAATGTCTGGTATTTCTGCATCATCGTGCAGTGATAAGGGTTGTGACCTGTTTTCTTGCATATTTCGCACCATAATCCTCCC
The DNA here is from genome assembly GCA_000966675.3 of Picea glauca. Taxonomy (NCBI): domain Eukaryota; kingdom Viridiplantae; phylum Streptophyta; class Pinopsida; order Pinales; family Pinaceae; genus Picea; species Picea glauca. The sequence goes on along the minus strand of JZKD02S1896649.1, from coordinate 61,125 downwards.
TGTGGTAGCATATTTGGCATACATGTTTCCATATACTGCGTGAATGTTGGGCATTTGTTCTTGTGTTGTCCTTCTATCCTGCATGCAGTGTACCAAATGAATTCTCATTTGTCCTTATTCTTATTCTGGTTCAACTGAAATGTTAGATTCTTCAAATCCTCCTTCAATTCCTCAATAGTTGGGTCCGTATGTTGGTATTGGTTCTCTTCCAGTTGCAAGGTTTCCTGCAGAGCCTCTGCCTGCATCTGAAATTTATGTTGTCGTAAGGGATATTTTAAGTTTTTGAGTAGTGAGTTGACAAACATGTGACGATGTTGCATCTCGGTCATCAGTTATTTTAGTTTCCCCTTTAGTTGCTTGAATCTTTGGTCAATATCCCATACTGAATCTCCTAACTTCTGTCTTATCTCGATCATCTTGTTCATGTACTAATCCTCTGATCTCGGCTTCTAGATCTCATTAATCAGTAGCTTCTTAACTTATGCCAGTGTCCTCGTCGTCCCAAGGGCATTTTTTGTGTCTAAACTCATGTACCAGTCTAGTGCACGATCTCTTAGTGTAATTGCTAGCTGCACGAGTTTGGTATCTTCATCAGTGATCTGTTTTGCCTCCCAGATATTTTCACAAATAAAAAAATGCTTCTTCGAGTCTTCTGTTGCTTCTCCTCGAAATTCTAGTAATCTAATAGTGGGATCATGTTCTGCCCTTCTGAATACTGAACTACTTCCTCCTCTGCACGATGTAGATACTTGACTAGTTCTGTCAAAATTGGATCCTCTATTTCTTTCTCCTAGTGTAGATGTATGTCTTGTTATCGAACTTCCTCCAAACTTTGGTTGTCTAAACGGTGGTGTTCTCTTTGGTGTATTAGTCGCACGTGGGTTTGTGGGTTCCACACTGACATTAATATGGATAGGATGGCTTCCTTCTCCTCTCTTCTTCCTCTCATATGTTGCACGCAGTATTTCCTCAATATTCTCCATATCCTGAAGATCCTCTACCTCTTCCTCATCGCTCGCCAAGCCTTCCCTCGTAACTACAACTCTCTTCTTGGTATTCACCTTATATTGGTAGGGTACTCCGCTACGCGTCATTCTTGATGACGCCAAGATCCACTTGAGTTGGTGGTCATCCATCATGATTGGGTCCAAGGGTTCCTTCTCCTTATTTTCTTTATCCTCACCTCCTTCCAATTATCCTCTCTCTTTCAGTGTTTCCCCCCTTCCCCCATGCACGCAGGGAAGTTTAGTTGTTTGATTCCATTGTCATTACACCTTTGTTATATAGCAGTATCTTAATAGAAGTATACAGGGATTGAATGTACCTTCCTCAAGGTCCACATAGAAAGACTTTCTCTATTGCATTGTATGATATTGTTGTGTCAACTACAAATTCAGTGATGAAACCTACCACAATACTATCAAGCCAAAAGTCTATTGCACGGTTGAATTTGTTGTTCACCTGCTGTAATTGATAAATCTGTACCTGTGTCCAATCTAGATATCAAATACAATTCATCACATGGTTATCCTTCAACCTTAGTATCCACTCCTATAGTAGATGCGGAAAATCACAGAAAAAGACTTCGTGTAAATCAGTAAACACATATTTATCCATATATTTGCGAGGTGTGATTCTAGGGTTTCTATTGTCTTTCTAGGAAAACTCTAGCTCTTTGGTTCTCAACCAACCTTCGATTTCTCCTTTCATGGGGTTCCAAGGTCTCAACATTCCCTTCTAATGGCTCATTGGTCTTTTTTTTCACTCGTTCTTTTCTCATTCAATCTATCTCGTCTACTCAGTCCTCTCTTGTTCCTTCTAAAATGACAACGGAACCATTTGTTGGATTTTAACTGATTCCTTTATTGTCTGAGTTATTGACCCAGGGTTCATGTCTTTCAGGTTTCCAAAAAATCCTCTAAAACTATCGGCCCTCCTGGTAAACCAGAAGGAAACACAGTGTACAGAGTGCACTGCGTAGTCTCACCCGAGATAGCTTTAAATGGGTGGCTGTAAGACTCAGGTGTTTACAGACTAGGATTGAGTATGAGATAGGGGTTTATTAATATGATCCATCTACTACAAATTATAATTGCAATCTACTAGCACTCACGGGGTTGCATCTATATTTCATGGTTTAGTTCCACGAACATCACAATCGTATTCCATAACAATGCATTAACTCATTCATTAATCATAACAATTAACTGTTGAAAGCAAATAAAGATATACATGAATACATCACATTACATAGATATTACCATGGTTCACCCCCTCCTGGGCTACATCCACAAAGATTTGGCTCTTGGCTCTTTTATTATGGTAGTTTTGCATCTCCAGCATCACGCGCTTACAATTCCCTCTGATGGGTAAGATTTGTATGAGGCGAACTAGATCACACCAGGCTCCACATCTTGTGATATAATCCTCATATCTTCCTCCTCTCCTCTATTCTAGCTCAATATCTTACAAAATTGGTCCATAACCATATTACATAACGCATCAACTCATAAATAGATATGTTAGATCATTACAAAAACAGAACTAATACAAAAATGAATCAACCTCTCAATGATACTTGTGTATCTCTATTTATATATGTCGGGCTATTCATCCATTTTACAATTTATTACCAAAACCCTAACCCTATCAATGCTAGGTCTTCCTCCCATGCACATGTGTTGTTCTTCCTCCAACTGTCATTTTCCTTATGCATGATTTATTGCATGCATGTGTGTTGTGTTACCTTCTAGTTGTTACTTTCATTTTTGCACGCTTTCTTTCCCACGATCATCCTCCTTTCCACTTTGGCCTGGCGCCAACACCAAATATATCAATGAGCCAATCAACTACCAATACAGGGACAAGTCTACTAGATTATAATTAGAGTCTCTCAAATTCCTCAGATTTTTCACCATGGGAGTTGCCATGGATTTGAAATCCATCATCCCAAACTTCTAAAGAATCTTTACAACTTACTTCCCTTTCCTGAGGAAGATTTCACCATGCTTATGCTATACTTCTAGTCCCAAATAATAATGCATGAGACCAAGATCCTTCATATCGAATTCAAAGGCTAAATCCCTCTTACACTAAATAATGAGAGGCTTTGGAGGCTTTGCACCTACTGGAAACAAAATCATTAACATATAGTAGCCGGATCACATGTGCATCATTCACAACCTTGTAATAAGGATATGGATTAGCATAGCTCTTGGAAAATCCAAGTCTCGTCAAGTAACTGTAAATTTTTTCATACCAAGCTCTTAGAGCTTGCTTGAGTCCATACAATGCCTTCTTTAATATGCATACATGAGTTTCTCTCGGGTGTATCTTAAAACCTTGAGGTTTCTCTATGTATACTTCCTCCTCAACTACTCCATTGAGAAAGGTAGTCTTTGCATCCATCTGATGTAAACTCCAACCCATGGATGTTTCCAGAGATATGATGGCTCTAATAGAGGTATATCTGGAAACTGGAGCAAACGTCTCATCGTAGTCTTCTCCTTCTTGTTGGGAGAACCCTCTAGCCATGAATCTTGCCTTCTATTTATCGATACTCCCATCTACTGCATGTTTTATCTTGTAAACCCATTTTGAAAAGACTACAGACTTTCCTTCAAGTCTAGGCACAATTTCCCATACATCATTTTTCATGATGGATCGATACTCATTTGCAGTAGTTGCATTTTCACTTATCAAGAATACCACCAAGAATGTCACCAAGAATACCACCAAGAGATACTAGAAGTAGGATGCATATATTAGGCTAGATAGCACTAGAGAGACAGACAAAAAATAACCCCAGAAGATCCACCTTCCATTCTTTCATTTGCATCTCCCAACTTGCACTACACTTGAGAGAGTGGGTGAGGTGATTGTATGCAAATGAGCTCAAGCACCTTCTATTTATAGTGCTCCTTGTTGCATGTCTAGGCCAACTTCTCTTTCTGGAGGATAATACTTTAATATTAATTATTTTACTGAGTCGACTTGTATTCTAGGTTTTCTACGCATCTGTTTAGGGTTTCTCTTGCTTCCAAAATATTTTATTCTAGCCAAAGGTTACACATGGAGGTTAATACCTCCCGCAGCTACCATAATATCAACACGCATAACATATCCATGCATCAATATGTGTGCACAATGTTAATGGTAGATGTACCTATGCTAGTTTACCTTGGGAGGAGCATCATTTTTATGTAGACAATTTTGTAGAGAGCACATGCATGCATCATTGTTACCTCCAAGACTTGCACCCAAAAGTATTCAAGTCCCTCAACAAAGTGCAACGCTTGAGGCACCTAGGAAGGCTTCCCACTATCCTAAAAAAAACTCTTCCTCTCACTTAAGGTTTCCTCCCATATAGCACAAGGGGAGAAACCATAGAAAAAATATGTTTATTGATATTCTTAAAATTAAAGGGATGGCGGATGGCCAATACTAGTGCATATCCAATGGGTGATGGATTCAAGATCAACAATCAAGAGGGTTTGATCTTGTATGAAATAAGGCATATCTAGATTGTTATAAACATGTTTTGACCAACCACATGGATTTAATTCAATATGAAAAAAATTAAATGAGGGTTCTTCCAAATATGCTCCTCACAACCGATAAAAAAGCGACAAAGCGATAACTTGGAACCACAAATACATAAAGGACAACTACATTTGAAACCACAAAAGTAGACAATAGTAGGAAGCCTTGTTTATATAACAAATAGGAAACAATACATCATGCTTCAAGTATGATTTCACCCAAAGATAAAAAGGGATTTAATTGCACCACACTAAACCTTCAACCCCAGTTAGGGTAGTTCTAAAAGAAGTAGTGAACAA
>JZKD02S1896638.1:61510-76654 GCA_000966675.3 Picea glauca | reverse complement strand
GGGTAAAAGGAGGTTTCCCCCTCGAAGAGGCTCATTATCTGAAATTATCTCTTTTTCAAGGCATTGAGTACTTTTCCTGAGGTTTTTCTATGCTATATTGATGTTTGGTTCTTAAGATATCTTCTCACTTGAGGTGAATTTGATCATAGCCTAAGAATCCATCAAGCAGAGACATCATTTGGGAACCTACAACTTGTTGCAAGATTAGTTCCATGTTGGGGAGCATAAGTTTATCCTTCACTCTTTCCTTGTTAAGGGTGAGAAAGTCTACACATAGTCAAATGTACCAATTCATTTTGTGAATTAGGACCAATTTAGAAAGCCACTCAGAGTACTGGACACAAAAGTCAATAATTATCTCTCCTTCTATGTCCATCTTTGTTGCTTTTGGTTTACTTTTCCTATTGCTTCTTTTTCCCTTTTATTTTTCTCTGCTAATGAAGAAGAAGCCTATGCCTCAACTACCTATGTATCCTCTCTTGCTAATGGTGTTGTATTTACCAAGTTAATTGCTTCTGAGTCAATGGATTAAATCACCTCTATTGCTTATGCCCTTACCTATGCTTTTGAAGAAGCATATTCCTCTCTAGCTACAAGGTCAAATCAATCAACAGTATCTATGGATGTCAGTGGTGATACTGGATATAGAAATAGTTATGATATTGGCATTGAGCATCTTGTCAACTTCCCTCCTAATAGTGGCCTCAAAGGCTAGACTAACTAGTTGTTGTCTTTTCCAAATAGGAATAGTGTTGTATTTTATAGTAATAGCATGGTGGAAAATTCTCAGGTCAAAACCACAAAAGTCATGATATGAATAGACAAAGACATCCCTGAATTCAAGGAATAAAGTAATATTATTTTTCTTTTCTAACTCGAAACAATTAGCGCTTATAGAAAAAGTTTTAGGGTCATCATCTGCACCAATATTCATAAGGATAGTGTATGATACCTTTCTCTTTGAATCCTATTGAGAGGAGGTGTTCTTACTCCCAACATCACTTAGGGAAAGGGAATTTTCCATAGATAGCAAGCCCTTGGGAAATTTTTTTTTGTCTATGAGAATGACATTAGAGTGTCAACTTGCTCTCAATAAGAAAAAAGCAACAAATGTCCCTATCATCCTCAAAAATTTGCTAAGAATCATCATTATCAAGTAGGTGCGTTTTATACAGATATATCATAGGGTGGCTACAATGGTTAGCCAATAGCTATCTCTCGAGTCTAGTAGTGTAAGGGACTAGCTTATCAACTATACAAATTTGCTTCTCTACAACTATTTCCAACTATTCATGTAGATTTATTTATTTTTAAAACCTATAGGAGGTGTGGAAATATCGATGAAATTTTGTTGCAAACGTTTTTACTCTAACAAGTATTTTTGTGGCAATAGCGACGAAATTTTGTCGCAAGCCAAAAATGATTTTTTACTCTGCCAAGGATTTTCGTGGCAATAGCGACGAAAGTTTGTCGCACCTTTCCATGCATTTTTCGTTACACATATGGCATCTGTGTTGTAAGTTGTTGGTGAGTTTTGACTCTGCCAAGAGTTTTTGTCACTATTTCCACGATTCTTTGTCACAACTTTCCACACTTTTTCATCGCACTTATGGCATCTGTGTCGTAAGTTGTTGATGAGCTTTTTACTTTGGCACAGTTTTTCGTCCCTATTGCGATGATGTTTCGTCCCTATTGCCATGATTTTTAAGGTAAACCTATCTTCAGGATTATGACATGTGACGGCCTTATGTCATCTCTCTTTCCATGAATACCTGGTTCGTGGATATAGCGACGAAAAAAGTTCCACGAAAAATAGCCTTTTCTTTCATGGAAAGTGCGACAGATATGTGTGGCAATAGCAACGAAAAACCGTGGAAAATTTGGTCTTATGTAGTAGTGTTAGATTTTCAAAATAAAAACAAAACTATAGCATGTGTCTAGAAAAAACATTAAAGAACTTAAATTGAATAATTGTCCTCGCATACTCACACAAAGATGTCAAATCATTACTCAGATATCTCACACACACAACTCTCTCTTATTCAAAATTACCATACATCCATAGGACCTGCTACCAAATGCATCATTGAAACATACCAAAGAAGGAATTAAATGTTGTAATCAAAACATGAAATCACTATTTTCATACACACACATGCAGAAAATCAAAATCATATTCACAATTAATTACAAAGGGACTTACCTTAGTTGCGTCGGTGGGCCCTTGCCATACCAACAAGGTAGCTCTTAAGAAAAATTGTAGTAGAGAATATATAAACACAAACATATAATATATAAACAAAATTATATCATTTCTTCATAAAAATGGAGGTACAATCCACAGTCGTTCTAGAACCAAAATTACATCATAACTGTGATTTATTTTATTTCTCTCTATCCTATCATCTACAAGGATCTCTCTTTTAAACAAAAGCAACCGTTAGAATCCAAGTCCAAAGATAGAATCAAATATTTGTATAATTATTACAATTGGATGATACATCAAATTTTAAGGAAATGATTTCATCCTCATGACACGAAGTGCATGAGTGATGAAATGTATCATGACCTCCAATGAACAGAGAATGTTCGAACCAACAAAATGCCTTAAACTCATAGAGAACAATCTTGTTCCAACAGCCAAGCCTGGTAATTTGGAACAGGTACCAGACGCACACAACTGCATAACTTGGTACCATATGCACACAATCATACAAGTCGGTAATGGATGAGCGTAACAATCGAGACTGGATGCACACAGTCATACAAGTCGGTACCGGATGAGCGTAACAAACAGGTACCGTGTGATCTTAGCAATGGGTATCGGATGATCTCAGCAATAGGTACCGAACAATCTCAGCAGCAAGTACCGGACAATATCAGCAATAGGAACTGTTATCATAAAGTCTGTTTGAACCATCCAAAGTAATTAGAAAGTTATTTGAACATCAAATATTCAATCCTAATTATTAATAAATCACCATAAATTATGATCAAACATTAGTTACCTCATGGGTATGCAATAATTGTTTAAAGGGCATGTCTGATGAGAAAACTAGGCAGAAAGTGCATCAGTATTAGGAAAAATTGGTCAGGATATGGGAAAGATAAGGCAATTGGAGGTGACAAAAAGGAGGCTCAACATTTCCCCCATTCCTAATTCATTGCCTGCCCTCATGAAAAATTGTTGAATCAGTCTTAAAAATTTCAAAACTGGTGTTGATCCTCGACCTTTCTTGAACATTAGTTGCATGGTTTTAAGATATCCATCCTGGAAGCCTCATCCTTTAGCTCCCTCTTAATGACTCGTTTATATTGTACTAGGCGCAAAACTTTGTTTATCTTGGTAGAGACCTCATCATGCTCTCCATGTAGTCTGCAGTTATTCTCCTTTAGTTGTGTGTTCTCTTTATTGATATGCCTATCCAACACTTTATACTCCTTTATTTATTGCTTCAACCCTGTATTTTGTTTTGTAAGATTTTTAAATTTTAATTCCAACTGATGTTTGGTCAGAGAGTTGACTGGTTCATGTATTGCTTTCTATGTTATCTCTTCCCTGGCTTCAACTTCTCTCCTTAATTCCTTTAGTGTTTCTATCACTAATTCCTCTGCTTCACTAGTAGTCACTACATACATTTCGTCTTGCTCTGGTGAAGTTGGAATGTCCACTGGATCTTCTGAAAAATAAGGGACATGAATAATTGGCCCCTACTTAACCATACTTTGATTGGTTCCTCATCCTAGACCTGGAACTTCCTCGGGTGTGATAACAAGAACATGAATTTCCTCTTTAAACAATCTCCTCTTTTTCGTTTTAGGCTCAGAACTGGGTACTGGACTTTGCTTGTCATGTGACTTCTTCACTTTTCCTCTAGAGGGATTAGGTGGGGAGACTGACATTTGTTGTGCTTTTTCACTCCTTGTCTTTCTACCAGAGGGATTGAATGTAGGGGCTGAAACTTGTTCCTCTGGTGTACTCTTGGTCTTCCTGCTAGAGGATTGTGCTATAGTACTACCTTCATTGACTTTGGATTTCCTCTTGTGTTTGACTCTCAATTCAGGAGTCTTTTCTTCTTCTCCACCTTTTTCTTTAGGCATTTTAACAATCACTTCTGGAGTATTCTCTGCAATTTCCCAAACCTATTCCTGAGGTGTTTCAAAAACTCCTTCTGGAATACTTTTCGTAATTTGCCCAGACTTCTCATGAGATACTTCAACAATTACCTTTGGGACAGTGTCTGCAACCTTGCCGGCATCATTCTCAGACCTCTTTTTCTTCCTCTTTCTCGTACTAATTTGTGTTTTACTTTTCATGGACAGTTCTGGTTGAGTTTTCTTGATGTTGGATGATTGTTCCACCACATGTGCAGGTTTTTCTTCTAAAATTGTTGTCTTTCCTTTGTTCAATTTACTCACATATTGCGGTGAGATAGGGCCAACAAGATTGATTTTATTACTAATTTATGTCCTTTCTTTCTATTATCTCCCTTCTTCCCGTATGACCCTTTACTATGTTCCCTTGTTACACCCCCTTCTACAGACTTAAAAGTCTCATGAGAAATTTTTTTTGTTAGGAATTTCTTCCAACTACTGTCTCAGTTTCTCAATTCATGGAAAACCAAGAGTTTCATCAACCCATGGTGATAAATATTGGTTTAGGGTTTATTGGATGCATACTTAACACCCCTCACCATCTTGTTCAGACTCATCCATAGAAAATGAGGAAAGTCTATGTATGGGCCTCCTTCAAAATGCAATAAAAGCCTTAAATGATAAAGAAAGGTTACTGCATACCTCCCTTCACAAGTTAAAAATTTATGCAAGTAGACAAGAATTGTACAATATTCTTCTTTGATCCAGCCTCTAGAGATACCTTTCATCCAATCTGGGTATAGGTGCTTGGGTTTCAATATTTTTTTATAGATGCCACTTTCTACGATGATGCCTTTGAAATACTTCTATCTAGTGGAAGGTAACCCGGTCGCCTCGACTATGGTAGCTTTAGTAATTGTTAGTTTTAGGTCCCCCAACTAGACGTTCTCTCCATCATAACTCTGGATGAAGGAATGAGATACCCCATCATGATGTCCTCTAAATGTTTCCAAGAAGGGAACCCAACCGGCCTTTTCAAATTTTTCTTTGCAAGCTTGATACTCCTTCATTTCTCTATACAGTTGAAGCACTGGTTCATTCTTGTCAACCCCCATGTCTAATTAAAGATGGGTTTTAAAACAAGTATGGACAACATAACCTAGGCGGGGGTTTGGTACTGGATGTAACACTACGAGAACAGGGTGATGAAGGCAAAGTAATGAGATAGTAGGAGCGAATCAAGTGGTGTATAACAAAAAAATGGTTAATTAATGCTCATCTGGATGGTGAGGCCATCTAGAAGAGCGTATATAATTAAATCAAGAGGACAATGGTCAATTCTTTGAAATTATAGTGAGGTAAGTAATAATTCATAAATTATGCCCCAAGATCGTGTTCACGGATAAGGTGACGATCATACCAAAAAAGTAGTGTCACATCCCTTTCTTACCGGTTTCCACAATGATTATGATGAATGTGGGTGATGTGACCAAAAATCATCATTAGGTAGCATTCGACGTCATAATTTTGAACAACATGAGTTCATAGGAAGTGGTATAATCATATTTGTTTCATCATACAAATGAGAACTTTTGACAAGATATGCCAAACTGGATGATCACCTTATGAAGAGATTCGTGTACATTATCATTGATTTCAAAATGAGGGAAATCATGGAGAACTTCGGAAAATAATGATATGGAGGTTTAGTGACTCGAAATAACAAGGGAATATGAGGGTAACCATATGTAAAATGCAAAATTCATGTGATTTTTAATAAAAAGGAATAAACATTGAGTCCATACCTCTATATTACCTGGAATGCATTCGAACCATTGAAGCAATATTAAATGTAGAGAAATGTTACCAGAATCCCCTCGTCAATATCAGAGCACAAATTCAGTATCGAATCACCACAACACTATCGTTTTAGTACCGGACTAGTATAGAAGATTTGTTTCAGTATCAGACTGATGCAGAGATATTTTGTCAGTACTGGACCAACACAGAGAATCGGTTTAGTACCAAATGAACACAGAGAGAATTTTCAGTACCGAATCAACACAGAGAATTGGTTTAGTATTAGATGAACATATAGAGACTTTTTAGTATCGGACCAGCACATAGAATCAGTTTAGTACTGGATGAACACAAAGTGACTTTCCTAGTACCAGATGAAATTTGCAAAAGTACCTAGAAACCTGTAGGTTTGTTCTTCGTGTCTAAACATGTTCTGAGGGTCAATATGAAGTAGAGGTTGGTACTCACTAATACTGTATATGTATTTGTTCCTCTGAATGAGTCATGTTGAAAATTTATAAACAACACACTAGTACAAGCAAATGGGAATGAAATTTTAAAAATGCAACGGAAGTATCATAAAATGAGGCAAAAGATCCAATGATTGGGCTCTAATCTCTATAACAAGAAGGAAACTATAGTTGGACATCCTCCTTTAGAGGTGCAGAACCTTCTCTTTTTGGAACCAGACAAATCATTGTTTTCGTTGCCACTCCCATTTTGTTGAAAACAAGAACCTAATCGCTATTGTCCTATGGAGTTTTATCGAGCCCAGATCAGTTAATGATCGTCGATATTTTCAATTTTTAAGAGTCTAAAAAACTTAAATAAAACTCCTTATACTATCCTATAGATTTTTCTCGAGCCCAAGTCAATTAGTGCTCATCGATGTTTTAAATTTTTAGGAGTCTAAAAAACTTAAAGAAACCTCCTTATATTGTCTTGTGGATTTTTCTTGAGCCCAGGTCAGTTAATGCTTGCCTGTGTTTTCAATTTTTATGAGTTTGAAAAACTTAAAGAAAAATCCTTATCCTGTCCTGTGGATTTTTCTCAAGCTCGGGTCAGTTAATGTTCGCCGGTGTTTTCAATTTTTAGGAGTCTAAAAAACTTAAAGAAAACTCCTTTTGGCTCCTTTCCCATGAGTAATCTACCAGGGTTGGGTAAAGGAATAAACTCACCTATGGGAGACATCCTCCTTATTTCTTATCTACATGAGAATATAATCAGCTTATGCCTTTGTCAGTAACACCAAAAAAAGAATCACTATATAACACACACCTATATATACATGTATGTACAAAATTAAATCAAATCACGCAAAAAAACTTACAATGGTGGTTCAGCAGGAGGGGAACCCATCTTTCTTACCAATTGCATTTCAAAATTATGAAAAACTTGTTTGATAAAATCTTCTTTAGACAAAGGCTTATTATATACTTTCAATCGATGCCCTTTCACAAAAAAAAAGGTCTGATCTTCATCAATAGTCTTTATCTTCACTGAACCATTGTCATAAACTGTGTCTACTTCCTAAGGTCCCAACCATCGAGTTGACAATTTACCTTTGAAACTCTTGAACTTACTGTCATTTAGAAGGGCCCAATCACCATACTGAAAATATTTCTTCTCGATATACTTGTCATGCCATTTGGTCGTTTGTTCTTGAATAAGTATAGTCCTCTACAAAGCATCTTGTCTGATTTCATCAAGTTCATTTAGCTGCAGTGTCCTCTATATTTGGGCTTCATCCAAATCCATTCCCAATTGCATAGCAGTCCTTAAAGTTTTTAATTTAAATTCTATGGGAAGCAACACTTGCTTCCCATACACTAACTCATAAGGTGTATGGCATGTTGTGTTTCTCTAGGTTGTTCTATAGGCCCATAAGGCTTTAGGAAACTAATCGACCCAATATTTATGGTGTAATTGAACTGTCTTGGTAAGTATATCCTCTATCACTTTGTTGGTTGATTCCACTTGTCTTTTTTCTTGGGGGTGATAAGGTGATGATTTCATATGTTTAATTTGATATTGTTCAGTAATAGCTTTGACCAGATTGGAGGTAAATTGGGTTCCTTAGTCTGTCACTATTTCTCGAGGCACACCAAAATGGGTAAATATGTCCTCGAATAGAAAATCAACAGCTGATTGTTCATTTGCAGAGTACAAAGCTTTATCCTCTACCCATTTAGTCACATAATATGTACAGACCAATAGATACCTTCTTCTTCTAGACATGGGGTTGATATGTCCTACAAAGTCCAAATCCCATTTCTCAAATGGTTCAATTACTACTTGAGCTTGGAGAGGTATCTCATCACTTTCATTTGGTTTCCCCATCCTCTCACAATCATCACAACTGGACACATATTTATTTTCATCCCTGAAAATGGTTGTCCAATAGTAGCTTATCTGCAGTATTTTGTATAATTTCCTCTTATAAGAAAAATGGACACCACATGGGCCATCATGGCAGGCTTTGAAGATATCATACATCTCATCCTCCCATACACATCTTCTAATCACTAAATCAGGTATTGTACGTTATAGATAGTCATCATTCCAGATATAATTTTCTCTCAGCTAAATAATCTTTTGTTTTTCTTGGAGGGACAAATTCTAAGGTAATTTCCTTGTTACAAGATAGTTTTCCACATCTGCATACCAATGAGTCTAAGTAGAAATACAAAACAAAATTTCATCTAGAAATTTTTCATCCAGTGGGGCATTATCACTTGTATGAATGAGTCTAGATAGGAAATCATCAACAAGGTTATATTTGCCAGGTCTATCAATGATAGTAATATTGAATTCTTGCAATAGTAGTAGACATATAGTAAATCTAGCATTTGTCACAGGCTTATTCATTAAAAATATAATAGTTGAATGGTATGTGTGTACAAAAACCTCATACCCTATTATGTTGTGTCTGAATTTATTAATGGCATGAACCACTGATAAGAATTCCTTTTCAGTGACAGTGTAATTCACTTCAGTAGGGTAGAGATTTTTGCTAACAAAGTAGATAGCATAGGGGAGCTGGTTTTCTCTTTGTCCTAGCACAACTCCTAAAGTAGTATCTGAGGTATCAGTACAGATATGAAAGGGAAGATACCAATTCGTTCCTCTTAACACAGGGGCACTAGAAAGATTTTTCTTTAAAATTTCAAAAGAAATATGACATTTCTCATCCCGATGGAATTCATCCTCCTTTGATAATAATTTGAACAGTGGGGAAACCAAGTTTGTGAAATTTTGAATGAATCTCCTGTAATATCCAGCATGACCTAAGAATCTTCTAACTTCTTTTTGTGAGCTAGGGATTCTGATTTGAGAAATAATGTCAATTTTAGCAAGATTTGCCCGTATGCAGGTATCAGAAATATGGTGACCCACGACAATCCCCTCAGTGAACATCATTCTAGATTTTTCATGGCTGAGGGAGAGATTAGTCTCTTTACAACTAATCAATACTTTCTCCAAATTGTCCAATGCTTGTTGAAAATCATCCCCATATACTGTGAAGTCGTCCATATAGACTTCTACACAGTCATGGGTTAAATAAAAAAAATGAGTAGGACAACCCTCTTGAAGGTGGCAGGGGCATCACACAACCTAAATGGGAGAACCCTATAAGCATAAGTACCCCATTGGAAAGTGAAAGTGGTTTTCTCTTGATCTTCAGAGGAAATTTTGATCTGATTATACCAACTAAACCAATCTAGGAAAGAAAAGTACCTCTTCCCATACATGGTCTATGAAAGGTAAGGGAAAATAATATCTATAGGTAGCCTTGTTCAGCTCCTTGAAGTCCACACAATTATCCATTTTCCATTCTTATTGTGGACAATGACTAATGTAGACACCCATTTGCTATCTGAAATAGGGTAAATGAAATTGGCATGCATGCGTTTTTGGAGCTCTTCTTTCACTATGTCTTTTAAGGTTGGGTTAATTCTTATTTGGGGCTTCCTAACAGGTCTGATTTGACCATTGGTGTAAATATGGTGTATACAGGTATCATGGTGAATTCCTTTCATATCAGAGTAATCCCATGCAAAAGCACCAGTCTGTCCTTGGATCATTTGGATAAATATTTGTTGTTGATCTGATTCTAGGCCAGAATTTATACATAGGTATTTCCTGGGACTGATTTCAACAGTCCATACATTTGAATTCTCTTCTTTAATTATTGATGATATAGTAAAAAATATAGAAGTGGAGGGATTCCAAACCTCCTAAAACTCAGGGACTAAAATATGTGTGAATTCCAGAAAAGATTGAGGATACTCAATGCATTCTGTATTGGCTAAAAATAGGCTTAAAATTTGTTCTTCAGTTTGTTCTTGAACTCCCTTTGCTTGCTCAAGTGTTAAAATGATTTGAGCATAGTTCTCCTCCCCATAGGGATTCTCCATCCATACAATAACTTCAGTGGTTGGTTAGGCAGGAGGAAAGAGAACAAGTTTCTGACTGTGGGTTCCATTAGAAATTGTCATCTCCCCAGACTGACAACTAATAAATGCATCAGCAGTGGCCAACCAAGGTTGACCAAGAACAATTGGATGCCCAGGTTTTGAGGATTTTGAATGAATTACCAAGAAGTCCACAGGATACTCCCAAGAGGATAAAGTAAGTGTTACATCGTCTAGTCTTCCTACTGGGATGATGACTGATTTGTCTTCCAATTCCAACAAGGTCTATGTTGGCCTTAAATTATTTAGTTGCAGCGTACTCATAGTGTCAACAATCATAAAATTTATTGTTGCTCTTAGATTGATAAGGGTATTTGACAAAGAAATACCATTAATTTCTACAGTCACCACTGGGTTTCCTGGATCATTATATTTGGATGGCATTTCTTATATAAATTTTGATACTTGTCCAACCACTTTGATGACAGGATGTTCCTTCCTCTTCTTTCCATGATTTTTGATGTAAAGATCCCTTATAATTTTAGCATAGATATGAATATATTTAATGGATTGGAGTAGGGGAATATTTACACATACACTCCTTAGTTCATATTCTAAGTCATATCCAAGTGGTGCCTCAGGTTTCTTCACAAGTAGCCTTTATGGATAGGGTGGAGGATTAGCTTTCTGAGGTATTTTTTATGGTTGAGGAGTGTGAGGGGGAATTTCCTCTTGTACAGGGATGTATTCTTCTCCATTAGGTTGGCCATCTATATGTTCTTCTTCTCTAATAACCACTGTAGAATTTGGTTTATTCAAGACTTTCCCAAATCTCAATTGAGTTTCATTTAGTGAAGTAGGAGTTATTACATAAGTTGGGAAATTCTGTACTTCAAGGTTCTATACAGGTTGAGTAGGTCTATTGTTCGAATTAGGGATGGGTTGTGAAGGAATAGGGGTAGGATGAGGGGGTTTTTGATTAGGTGTAGCTTGTATTTCTTTTTGTTGATTTGGGTTCAAAGGCAAGGTGAGTTGTTGTTGCATCCGGGAAGGTGGAAGTAAAGCAGGTGGATTAAATCCTAGTAACAACTGAGAGATATTTGAAGGATATTATTGGTAATTAGGAATAATTGGTGGTTGAAAAGGAAAATTACCATATGCAGGGCTTCTCCACCCTTTTTACCAAGGTTAGAATTGTGGTTGCCGATGTGTCCATTGAGAATAAGGCATTGAATGAATCCATTGTTGTTGTGGGTATTGTGTGGTAGGGTCGTAAAACATGTTAGGATTTTGTTGTCTCCATGCTCTCTTGGGGGGATATGATGTTTCCTGAGGTTCTCCCCCTCCCTTGAAAATGGATTTTAGTCCAAGCAAAGAAAGGAACTCATTGGTAGGGTGATATTCTATACAAAGGCCACATATTTCAATAACATTAATAGGACATTCTTTTTCAGGGTACTTCTTCCTACACCGAGGACAGAAAATTGCTAAAGTAACATTTTCTTCTTCTTGTTTCTTTTTTATTTTCATAGTGTCTAACTAGATGTTGATTGTATTTATGATGTTTGTTTTGAAATTTTCAAGTATATTCCCTAATTATATCCTTGTAACACCTCCTGGAGAAGGTTTGGTAGTTTTTCCTATAGGATCCCTTACACTTTTTCCTGTTTTGGCTTGCCTACGAGAGTACCTTTTATAATACTATGCAATGTCTACAAACGGTTTCTGATATACATCTCCAAAACTCATGAGGTTTATTACCTCAATACAGTCATACCTTATACCCTTTAGGAATATGGTCCTAACTATGGTTGTGTCTACGGATAATTGTTTCATCTTTTGATAGTTATATAGGAACCTTTCTAGGTAATCTTCCAAACTTTCCTCCTTAGACAACTACATTTTAAATATGTCATTCCTAGCATCCCTAGGTCTGCAGTAGTCCTGATATTTCTGGAGGAAGGTCTGCTTCATGCCATCCCAAGATAATATAGTGTGTTCTCCTAGGCTCATAAACCACCTTAATGTTGAGGCTTTAAGTGTGGCTGGAAATATTTTTAGTTTTTGTGTACTATCAATGTAATTATAACTCCTACATAGTATATCAAATTCAAACAAAAATGAATCAAGATCTTCTGCTGACATACCATGGAAGTGAGGTAGTGATGACAGTGAAATATTATTCATAGCAACATCTCTGGTAATGTCTTATATTGGGAATCCAAATGTCTTGGTTTCATTGTTTACATTTCCCTCTTCATCTGTCATATCTCCAAATAGCACGTTGTAGGCTATCGATGGTGTCTCCCCACTAAGTGATGGTTCAACCAATGGGTTGGTTGGTATATACAATTGTTCCAATACTTTGTGTGTTGCCCCAATGGAAGATTCAACCTCTTATACCACTACCTCTGTCTCTTTTCCAACTCTTCCTTCTGATTGGGTCGCCAGTGCTTCCCTTCTTGTTTATTGTACTATGTTTTAAATTTGAACAGTAGCTTCAGATTTGGTACCTTTGGTTATAGTTTCAATTACTTCCTTTGAACTCTCCCCTCTGAGTATTTTTCCTACACAAACACTAGTTGAGTTAGTATGGGGGTTTTTTCTTGATTTTTTTGTAACTTTGGGGGGGTTTCTTGAATTTTCTGCAATTTTAGATGTAACAAATCTACCTTGTTATCTATACGTTTATGCATAAAGAAAAATATCTAAATACTAACTCACACAAAATTCAACTCCTAAAGGTAAGAGGACAACCTAAATTTGGAGAAACCCCATTAAAGTGGATGTGTGGGATCTTCCCTCAAGTCTTATCGTCTTCTTCCCACCCTCGGGTTTCCCTTAAAACCACTCCAAAACCATAAAATAAATCTAATGCAAAAAACTACCTATTACCGTTTACAACTCCCTGGCAATGATGCCAAAATGTTGGTGCAATTATATGTTCAATAAATTGCAATCATTTAGTATGTCAATCTGGTTTCGTAATCAATAGAGTTGATGTACTGTATGTACCGATAACATATAATTTTCTATGTCTATTGAGTATAGTCTATGTAAGAAACCACTTTTGAAACTAAATACTTTGTTTCACACCTTTCAAATAACACTATGTTTAACATACAATTAAAAATTCAGAAAGAAAAACTGATCAACAAATGTATAATTCAGAATTCTTTCTCAGGGGATGGATTTGCTCATTGTTGGCTCATGAAAGATAGAGATGAGATATGATTCTATCTCTTGGGAAAACCACACAAACAACCATTAACATTATGGAAACTTAACTGATCTTAAAAGAACTACCAGGTAGGGTAAAAATAGTCCATTATAAGTGCATGTATGGTGAGAGATGGAGGTCTTAATTGTACCTATGTATGCAGAGTGTAACCTAATCAATTCTGGGAAAGAAAGCTGAGTATGGTAGAATGATCCATTACAGGCTCGTGTATGGTGAAACATGGATATCCAACCCATCCTTAGATTTGCAGAATGAAAACAACACTATAGCATTTGTCTAGACAAAACATTAAAGCACTTAAATTGAATAATTTTCCTCGCATACTCACACAAAGATGTCAAATCATTACTCAGAGACATCACACACAAAAATATCTCTTATTCAAAGTTACCATACATCCAGAGGAACTGCTACCAAATTCATCATTGAAACATACAAGAGAAGGAATTAAATGTTGTAATCAAAACATGAAAGTACTTTGTTCATACACACACACATGCAGAAAATTGGAATCATATTCACAATTAATTACAAAGAGGCTTACCTTAGTTGGGTCAGTGGCCCCTTGTCATACCAACAAGGTAGCTCTTAAGAAAACTTATAGTAGAGAAGATGTAAACACAAACATATAATCTATAAACAAAAAATATATCATTTCTTCATAAAAATGGAGGTACACTCCACAGTCGTTCCAGAACCAAACTTACAACATAATTGTGCTTTATTTTATTTCTCTATATCCTATTATCTACAAGGCTCTCTCTTTTAAAGAGAAGCAATCATTACAATCCAAGTCCAAATATAACATCAAATATTTGTATAATTATTACAATTGGATGATACATCGAATTTTAAGGAAACAATTTCATCCTCATGACACGAAGTTCATGAGTGATGAAATGTATCGTGACCTCCAATGAACAGAGAATGTTTGAACCAAAAAAATGCCTTGAAATCATCAAGAACAATCTTGTTCCAACAACCAATCCTAGGAATTTGGAATAGGCATCGGATGCACACAACTGCATAACTTGGTATTGGACACACACAGTCATACAAGTCAGTACTAGATGAGCGTAACAATCGGTATCAAACGCACATAGTCATACAAGTTGGTATTGGATGAGAGTAACAATCAGTATTGGATTGACACAGGCATACAAGTGGATACTGAATGAGCATAAAAAATGGCTACCAGATGATCTTAACAACGGGTACCGGATGATCTCAGTAACGGGTACCGGACGATCTCAACAACTAGTACCAGACGATCTCAACAACGGGTACCGGATGATATCAACAACATGAATTGTTATCATAAAGTCTTATTGAACCATCAAAAGTAATTAGAAATTTCTTTGAACATCAAATATTCAATCCTAATTATTAATAAATCACCATAAATTATGATTAAACATTAGTTACATCATGGGTATGCATTAATTGTTTAAAGGGCATGTTTGATGAGGAAACTAGGCAGAAAGTGCATCGGTATTAGGAAAAATTGGTCAGGATATGGGCAAGATAATGCAATTGGAGGTGACAAAAAGGAGGCTCAACAAAGACCAAGAAATGAAGGCCTTGGTTATGAAG
>JZKD02S1896638.1:29750-59484 GCA_000966675.3 Picea glauca | reverse complement strand
CACTTATGCTCATACTTATGCTCCCCCTATGACAATTACTCCCCCTGTCTCATGCATTTGTTATTTCTCTCCATTTCCATGCCTTTGTTCTTTCTCTCCCCCATTGACATCAATGTCAAAGGGAATTCTCATTGGGGCTGCTCCCCCTATATACAAGCCTCTAATTTATCTTCATGGTGCTACTTGAAATCTCAAAACATGTCCAATTACTTGCATCACATCGAGTCTTGACGTTTTCACATAGATTAAGCTATCAATCATCGATCTGTAGAGTCTCTAATATCCATCTTTAGATTTATCATCCTTTCTCAACATGCAACTGGTCTACATAGGAGTACTTATGGGTTTGCAATCTTCCATTCCAAACTTTTTTAGCATCTCTCTGATATACTTGGTCTGGGATATGAAAATACCTTTATCACACTGATATATTTGTAATCCCAAAAATA
Organism: Picea glauca; assembly: GCA_000966675.3. NCBI lineage: Eukaryota > Viridiplantae > Streptophyta > Pinopsida > Pinales > Pinaceae > Picea > Picea glauca. The sequence goes on along the minus strand of JZKD02S1896638.1, from coordinate 59,035 downwards.
GGTCAACTCACCAAGAAAAGACATTTCGAACTCATTCTACATGTCTTTGGAAAACTTCTAACTCATTGTGTCATCATCACTTCCAAAGATAATTCCATCTACATAAACCTCAATTATCAATATATTGTCTCAATTCACTTTTATGTAGAGATTTATATCTGCATTTCCCTTCCTGAATCCTTGTTTTTGTAGACACCTGTCCAACCTTGCTTTGTCTATGGTTACCTATCCATCCTTTTTCAGTTTTTTTTCTGAATACTCACTTTGTACCAATAACATTTTTGTCCTTCGGCCTTCAGACCAGTTCCCATGTTTCATTCTTCTCTATTTGATCCAACTCTTCTTCCATAACCTTTATCCAGTGTTCATCATTGTTGGCTTCTTCAAAACCGTTTGGTTCAACTGTGGATAACCATGTTAGGTGCCTTTGTTCTGGTGAATGTATTCTTCTTCAAGTTTCAACTCCTAGATCTGTATTCCCGATAATTTCTTATGGTGGATGATTTTTCTGCACTCATTGGCTAGGTTTCTTGGGAGGTATCTGACTATCCTACTTATCATATTCCTCTTTCTTTTCTTTTGCTACTTTTCTTCTTCTTTTGATTCTTCTTCTACTTCTTATTCTTTCAAATTTTCTTCGTTATCCTACTCTTCTGAATCTTTGTGTCCTTCTTTGATCTTTCGTCCATTTGTCTCATCAATCGTTACATTGATACTTCCCACTATTCTGTTAAGTCATAGATTGAATCATTTGTATGCTTTTCTTTTTCTTGATTACCCAACCAATATTTCCCTATCAAATCGGTAGTAAAATTTTAATATCCTGCCATGTTCTCTTTTGATATAGCATTTGCTTCCAAATACTCTAAAATGATTCATAGTTTCTGGTCTTCCTTTCCATAACTCGTAGGGGTTATTATCACTATTACTTCTGAGAATTCATCTATTTCGGATATGAACTATTGTATGCATTGCTTGTGCCCATAATATGTCACCCAACTTGGAATCTTTCAACATAGTTCTGACCATTTCCTGTATTGTTCTGTTCTTCCTTTCAACGACTCCATTTCTCTTAGGTGTCTTGGCTGCTAAGAATTTCCTTTTTTTTCCATGTTTTCCACATAAATACATGAATTCCATTGATGTAAACTCTCCACCATTGTCTGATATCAAACATTTGATTTTCAAGTCTGTCTCAATTTCAACCATCTCTTTGTATATCCGGAAGTGTTCAAATGCCTCTGACTTTTTATTGAGAAAGAAAACCACAGTCATTCTTTTGTAGTCATCAACCAGTATCATAAAGTATTGTTCACCATTTAATCCCTTTGTTCTTGTCGGTTCACATAGGTCGATATGTACAATTTATAATGGCTTTATCATTGAGTACTCTTTTGATTTTATCTTGGTCCTGGTTTTTTTCCCTGTAGACAATGCTTACATATATTATTTGTTGGCTTTGAAATCTCAGGAATTGTTTTTACTGCTTCATTTTTGTTGATTTTGACAACATTATCAAAGCTCATGTGACCCATTCTTCTGTGCTAGAGCCAAATTTCATTTTCCTTTCCTAAGAAACATTTTCCCTTTCCAATTTCATTCAGGACATATATGTTGTTTGGGGTTCTTATAGCTGTAGCCACCAACTTGCCTGATCCTTCTTTCCTTGTCTCACATTTTTCTGAGTCAAACAAAAGTTTGTTTCCTTGATCACACATTTGACTTACACTTAGTATATTTTTCTTTGTATCTTCGACCAGTAGAACATTTTATGCTTTGGCATCTTTGCTTCCAATCTTAATTGTGTCTCTTGCTATAATTTTGGTTGAGTTGTCATTGCCAAATGAAACCGATCCATATCATTCCTTCTTCATAGTTAGAAATATGTTCCTGTCACCTGTCATATGCTTTGAACAACCACTATCAACATACCACCCATTTTTCTTGTGTTGAGACTGTAGAGAAAGCAGGCATTATTTAGTGTTGAATTGATTAGGCTTCCTTCTCCATATCCTTTGTGGTTCATGCTTATGATTGTTGATATTATTCTTTAGTTCTCTTGGAGGAACAATTTATCTAAAATCTTTGTCCATGTGTCCCAAATTGTTTCAAGTGTAGCACCCTACTTCATTAATCAATGATCCAAAAATTTTGTAGTTTTTGTTCTGTGTTTCATGAGGCCTTCTTGGATAACAATTATGTGAGTAGTCTTCATAGTTTCTTCTATTCTTGGCATAGGCTCTACAGTTTACATATCTGTTCCCAAAATTGTTACATGAATAATATAAAACAAGAAAAATAGTTTGGTACCTCGAGGTGGAAGATATTTTGAATGGCATTGATCTTCTGAATTATTCTTCTTCTTGAGGTCTTTGTATTTTTGGTTGTTGTTGATTATAAAATATAAATCTTCTAGGTGGTGTAGTTTCTTTGTGCTCTTCTTCTTGGATCTTCTTTCCTTATTCCTCCTTAGGATAACCTCTGATTATTTCTACATAGATTCTTTGTTCTTCTTCATGTTCCATTGTCTTGGAGATCTAACCTTACTTAGTATGCATCTGGTTGTATGCTATCCTGGACCTGTCATAGTATGGCCTTTGACTGATGATGATCTCATCCAATATTTTGGTGTTATTCTGCTACATATATTTCTTCTAAAGATATTTTCTTAGAGTGACTATATTTTATTTGTGATCATTTGCTCTACCTCTTCTACTATTTTATTTCTTTGTTATTCTGCTACTATATTTTTAACTTTGTGATCATCTTCTCGACCTCTTCTGAGTTGGAATTCTGAGATCCTTCTTTCATCTTTAGTTTTGCCTTGAGTGACTTTTTTTCTTTCTTTCTTTCCTTAGTTATTCTAAGGAACTAATTAATTATGCTCTGAGATCGAGTTTTCCTTCTTCTACATTATCTTCATCATCATCTTATACTTCCATGAAAATTACTCTTTCTGAATCACTATCACTATAATCATCCTTGTATGATGAGGAAATGTCTTCTATTGATTAGAAATGTTTCTTAAAGAATTTATTTTTGTTTCTTCTCTTGTCTCCTTTTTTATTTTTATTTTTCTTATTAGGATATTATTCTTCATTGATATCTTTATTCTTAGCATAAGGACATTTAGAAGAAAAATGACCAATACCACCACAATTAAAACAATTCAATGGAATCATACATTTGTACTTGTCGATTCTCTTTTCAACTTTCTTACAAAGTTTGTCATTTCTTCATCTTCCTCTGAATCATCGCTGCAACTACAATATGGTTTTGAATCTTTCTTGTTCTTCTCCTTTATCTTCTTGGATTCCTTGAACATTGCTTCCTTTGTGACTGGGTTCTCTTGCTCTTTCCTCATTTCATTGGCTATGAGTATCCCATATAGCTCATCCATACTCAACATAGCTAGGTCTGTTCTTTTTTCTAGAGCTAAAATATTTGGATCAAATATCATTGGTAGACACCTTAGTACCTTTTGAACAATGACTGGTTTTTCCATTTCTTCTCCCAAAGCCTTAATAACATTCACCATTTCATCAACTCACAGAAAGTAGGCTACAATGTCTTCATCTTCCTTCATATTTAGTTGATCAAATCGACCTTTGTATGTTTGAATCTTGGATCCTTTGACTTTGGCATCTCCTTCATAAATATTCATAATCTTATCCCAAATATCCTTTGCATTGTCACAATGCATGATCTTGAAAAATGTTGAATCGGTCATATTGCTCAAAATGGTTCCTTTAGACTTTGAACTATTTTTGTTGAGTTTCTTTCCATATTTTTCAGTTGGGGGAATGATTGGTGTTGTATACCCATCTACTAATGACTACCAAACATCAAATCCTTGTGCCTATTAAAAGGGTTTCATCATTTTATTCCAGAAGGCATAGTTATGACCATGAAATACTAGTGCTCCAATATTAGCATTGTTGGCACAGGGGCAGACCCAGGGTTAAATGCTTCAACACCCACCAAAAGAACCCTAACCACTAGCCCTTCTGGCAACACCTGTGAAGAAGGCGAAGTCTCACCTGAGGTAGATGCAGGGGGGGTTACAAGACTCAGGTGTCTGTAACCAATCTGGGACATATATCTGTGATTACAATTACTTTGTAGAGTACTTAAGAACAACATGCATTAGTTTATCATCTTTATTCACATCGTAGAACAAACCCTAAGAATAGATCGACACAGTAATACTGAAAAAATACACATCGCACTTAGCAACATAAATTAGATCTAGCACATTAATCATAAATACAACACTAAGCATTCATAGATCTATCTATCATACATAACCATTAGTGCACTAAGCATAAATATCATAGCACAAAGAAAACCATCAACACATGATATACGTGTTTCACCCCAGTCTGGGGCTACGTCCACAAACAGATTCTTCTTCTTTATTAGTCTCCAATCTCTTACATTCTTTTCTTCTTGTGCACTAAGCCACAGAGCCAAGCTTCGCACCGGACAGGTGATCTGTGCACTGAGCACTAGATCCACCTTCCAAAAATCAGGTCAAGGCACAAAGCCAACTCCTCTACTAATGATAGAGCCTTACATACACAATATGTTGCACTATGCAACCCAAAACTACTTGCCTCTTGCACTTAGCTACTTACACCCTTTACATTACACTCTTACACTTATTTATACTTTTACATTCGCTTACAAAAGGCCTAATCATGGGTAAACCCATGGGTCGACATCCCATAAACCCTAATGAACCCCTTGTTGGGTCCACAAATCAAGTGAGATCCAGTGATCTCAGCTCCACTTGGGCACTCCATCTTCGACCAGCCTGTCGAAGTCCCAAAAGGTGGTCAACCCTGACCAATGTTTCCTCAAAACTTGGTCGAGGACCAACAGGACCCCAACACTCACCCGTGACTCATCCTGAATTACTCAGATTAGCACTGCTTCGAAGGCCTCGAGCTACCTCAACTTGTTGCTTCGCCTGAGATTCCTTCTCAATGAACTCCTAGATCATTTTCTCTGTACTAGGCCCTTCTAGGTGTTGTTCCACTGTCTCAACCACTTGGTCTAGTTGTGAACCTTGTCCTTCAATCTCTTCAAACACCATGCATGCTTCCTCCTACACCAGTTGTAGCCCCTGTATGACTTCCATTACTCTGCCATGGATGGTAGTAATTTGTTGTTGGGCCACGCATTGTTCTTGTGATCTCTTCATTCTCTCGACTGCAGTGAGTGACTTCATCTATGCCTGAACTATCAGTGCCTACTGATGCACTTCCTTTAGTTGCGCTTCCAACTTCCTAAGATCTAGATCTTCCATTAGGTGTTCATAGGTCTGCGGGCTTCTATCGCTCAACTGTTTTCATTCTGAGGCGAGGGCTCAGATCCTTTCGACTGCACTCTTAGCAGCTTTCTCTCTCTAGTAGCGCGCTTCCTATGGAGTACTTGGTATTGTTTAGATCTCCAACTCTGTTACCCTTGCTTGAAGCTGTTGGATGGCCTCAGTGAGCTTCATCACTTGAACCTCGACTGCCTCATGTTACTCCTGTGCTAATCCTAGCATAGAGAAAAGTTGTTTGCTCGCCACTTCTTTGACTTCATTCTTCTCTACGAGTAGCTGGTCCTTCTCCCTCTGTATCTTTTCTTTTTCTTCCTTGAGCATCGCCTGAAAATCATCTCTCTCATTTTCATAAGCGGTTGCATAGTACTGTGCAACTTGTAGTTTCTCTAAGACTTCCTCTTTCTCTTTCTTCAGGGATTCTATAGCCTTCTCCTTATCCTCTTAGACTCGATGAGGTCAAGCCTCTATTGCATCTGCAAGTCTTCGAAGTTGGGTTGGTGTTGGGCTCTAAATATGTCCTAAAAACAACCTCTATGCATCATCCAAAGGTAGGCGCTGGCACAAGAATTTTACTTGTTTCCTACATAGGTTCTTACCTTCCGTTTTCAATACCCAATCCTCTAGAGATGCAACACCTGTAAAGGAACAACAATTGAAAAGGGAACGACAGTTGTTCTATTCAAATGAACGACACTTCCTATAAAGGAAACAACAAACGTAACAAGGGAATGACAGTCGTTACATTGGGTCGAACTAATGAGGAATTAATTGAATTGTAGTATTTTCCCAACTATCTAATTTGTCAACCCGAGGTTTGTAAACTGATGAAGCACACGTAAAGTATATGAAATATTGAATAAGAACTAATATAATCTAATGTTTAAGCTACGACTGAAATTGAATCATTAATCTAATGCATGAAATTGAAACACACGACTTGGAATTGAATTGCTACAACCTACGAGTGAAATTGAATCATTAATCTAATTCAAGAAATTGAAACACACGACTTGGAATTGAATTTCTACAACCTACGACTGAAATGAAATGGCATAAATGAAACTAATCTAGGAATGGAGAACTACATGAAGGAAAAGAAGATACAACATGTGAAGAGTTGAATGACACAACAACATATGCGAGCTCACTCCAATGAAGCAATCTTACATTACAATAATCAAATCAATATTCATAACAGAATAATGAAAGTGTGGAAACCAACACTATGAATCAAATCTAAGAATCCCTTTCTCTTTCAAATCCTAATGACTACCATTAATGACTAGTCTAATTGAATTCTCATGAAGAGAGAGCACTCTCTTTTATACATGAGAGATTTGGAAATAAGATAAGCATATCATAATTACAGATCCAATAATCTCTCAACTATTTTTCATTATTACAAAATAAATTCCCTTCAAATCCTCACACATATCTCTCATACATATTGGATAAGATATTCCAACCAAATATCCATGATCTTCTCCTTGGAATAGGATTGAATTATCTCCTCAAATCTTGAAATGGTGGAGGAATTATTCGAGAAGTCCTTTTGAATTAATCCTTCTCATATTCCTACACATTACAAAGCTCACACATTTTTGAGAAATATATGAAAACATGTCAATTTTATAATATTTAATCACAAATTCCCCTTTTAATACTAAAATGAATAAAGTGGAGAATAATAAGGTGAAACCCAAGTATATTTATGGAAATGATATTGTGAAAGGTTAATGAGGCGATGAAATGTGGAGAATGATGAAGGGAAAGGTGGATGAAAATATGACATTTCTAAGCCCCAACATACCCCCCAACTGAACTTGTTGCATGTCCTCATGCAACCAAGCATGGATCTTCTCAAGAAATTTTGGCATCTGAATGTTCGGCTTTGAGTGATGATAATGAATGTTTCCATGATGGGATTTACATGAGTAAAAACTATAATTTTCTTATGGTTGGTTCTTGTGTGACAACCATGAATATAAAGAATGTTGGTTCTTGTGTTAACTACATTCATTTCGTTTATTTGTTCTCTTGTTATTATGATAATAATTTGTCCATATTCTTACAGGAAAATATATGCTATCAAATGTGCATAAGGAAACATCACCGAGTATAAGAAAGCCTTTTTTTTCTTTGTGAATCATGCCAATATGTATATCAGTGCTTATAAAGAAAAGAGCAACAGAGTATCGTTGGAAAAGAAATGTTGGTAAATGGTAAGTGAGAGGAAAAATGGAATGATGGTAGTGAAAAAATGGAGTAATGATAGTGAATAAAGTCCCCTATCCCCCAACTGAACTAGTTGCATGCCCGCATGCAACATGAATAAGTCATAGAAGGGAAAAGGAAATGGAGCTTGGTGAGGGAATTTTCAAAATTATTCATTGCTAGCAGTTGAGGAATTACATGATTAAAGTTTAGAAAATAACATACCTCCACAAATCCAAAATGTTGATGAACTATGCAATAGGAATATGGCTGATGCGGCTGTTGGAGCATGGAAGATGTCACTATTGCAGGATCATGAAAATGTAACTGCAAATGTTGTAGCTGCAACTGTTGTATGCTGGATCAGATAATGTAAAGTGGAGGAATTTGAACTGTTGTTGAATGAATCATGGAAAATAGGAAGTATGAAAGTGGAATTGTAGTAATCTCAGATAGTTGAAGTCATGCTACTGTAACTGCTGAGGAAGTCAGGAAAAAGTGTATAGTCTTCACCTGCTACAACCCGATGGTACAATTCTAATCATGTGAATGGATGTGTCGATGTCGATCATGAAGATAAGTCATTGGATTATCGGCCATTGATGAATGTCGTTAACCAATGCGAGGCAAACTCACCATTGATGTCAATGAGTGCCAAGGTACCCGAGTACATCTTGCGAAGTGTGAATGAATGAGCTGATGTTGAGCCATTTGCAAGATCTGACGATCAAGGTACATTGACGTATTCCCAGGATTGCCAGTGAGAGAACTTGCCATTAAGGCATGAAAGCCTCCAGGTACTCAAAAGGAACTCTAGTCTATATCCCAGATAAGGTGTTGAGGTTAATGGGGCAAGACTTGCTGAATGGTGGGCCTTAAAGAATCCCACATCAGTCAACGAGAGTTTGGAAAAATATTGTTAGGACTATAAATGAGAAGATCTCAGTAGCAACAATGTTTATGGCAAGGCAATGTAGTCATGGAAAGGGAGCTAGATAGTTTTATTGACAAGACAAAATGAGCTCAAAAATATAAAGAGATGTATGTGACTCAGAAAGATAGGCATGTGCGAAGTCATGAAGGATAATTCAATGGAATATGGGCTTCAACACAAGGATGACCAATCTTCTTTGAAGGAGAAATGGGGGAGAACATTCATGACGCAAATGGCTTTATGAAAAGGTTTATGTGTAACAACAAATGTCATGATGTTTATGATGGGTAACAACTCCTTCAAGCAGTCAACAAAGCATGATTTTTTCGGAAATTTTTTTATGATTCTTCAAAATCACTTCAACAACAAGATGTGATTGGCTGCACACCTGAAAAAAACTTTGTACAAATCCTGCATAAAAATTGTGAGATGTTTGAAGAAAAACATAACATGCAGAAAGAAGTACAAATGCGGCAAAGTAAAACAAATAAGATGTATTTTTATACATGTTGTCGTGGTCGTTGCACGCGCATTTGTTTCATGTTGATTGCTTGCTAAAGTGACTCTGAGAAACAACCTAGCTTAAAAAAACATTTCTTTGATATTGTTTTCAAGAATTATTTGAAATGTCCATTTGCTAAAAAAAAGTTTTGTTTTTTATGAATTTGACCTATTTTTTTTTTTTAATTACAATAAAACAAAGCAAACTGAAATAAAATTCTATAATAAAACAAAAAGATAAATAAAATTATTTTTATGATTATTATTTTTTTTTAATCACTCAAAGTTTGTACTAGTTTTCATTATACTTATATCAAGATCATATACATACTTAATGGAGCGTTATTAATTTTATTATGCAATAATAAACAAAAAATGGAAGCTAAAAATGAAAGGTTCTCAACCTAAACTGCAAAACATGCCTAACCATACACTAACAAGCTCAGCTCAGGCCAATGTGATCAACCAGTCCTAGAATAAGATTCCTCTTTCACGAATTTTGCAATGCCATGCCAGAGCAACAAGAGCTTCGCGGGAGTTGGCCTTCCCATATGCACTAAAAAATCAATTACATACGTCCTGTCAACCAATGTCATTCTGCACTGAATACATAACCGCATCACCAATCCGACAACATTCGTCGGTAAGATCAAGGGAAACAAAGTATGGGATGCAGGGAGCCATAGTTAGTTCACAATTTGTGAAGGTGATTTCTTCTTCACCTTCTATTCACTACCACCAAAAGCACGACGCGCATCACAAACTTGGCCATCACCATTCTCAATATCTCATGAAAACCCTGATATGGTGATACTTATTACTGATTACCCTTCTTGCTCGATCATTCATCTACTTACCATTCCGCCCATCCGAAGAGATAGACCAGATCCACAACAAACTTATCCAATCGACCCTGCGTTGATAATACTTAGGATTTTCCTACCCTCCAAATTGTTGCGCATTCATACGCATTGACCTGCCATTGTTACTCAATCAAATCCCACTCAATTACCAAAAACAACAACATACCTTCCTATGGTTTCTCATGTGCAATTATGTGTTGGCACGTTGGAAAATAGAATCTATCCACAACAAAACGAAGGGTGTTCGGTTCCATTTTAAAGAATACAACAAGTTCATAGATCCACTGTGGACATGTCCCAATCAACCCGGCGTTGAAAACACTGATGTCCATCATGGAAAACTCGTAGTCCTTGTTGAGAACGCGTGTTTTGTTAGAAACATACTTGATCATATTGTTTTCAATTTTTGGGAGTGCATGGAGGCTGACATCCTATAAATAAGATCGCCAATCACCGTTAAATATTGTTGCAAAACAATCAAATCGGATTTAGTCTTGCAACCCCTGGCAGACAAATTTCTTTGTTCAGTGGAATATGAATCTAAAAATGGATTTCAATGGATATGCTGAGAAAAAAATGGATTTGCTTACCTCGTCAATCCCTCTCAACATGCACTTACCTGCACATTCCTTTAGTTATTTATTCCAGTGTGCCTTTATCCCATCTAGTTCTGCCATGCAACCTCAATGTGTGCCATGCATTTGCATTTGACCGAGTGAAGGTTTCATATCTTCTTCAGCATTTTTTTCTTTATTTCCATTACAACCATGAGTAATATGCAAGAAAATATTTCTGCACAGTGAAATAGCGAACAGTGATAAACAATTTCGTTTTAACCAAATTAATTAGGGTCTTGTGCTAGTGAAGGTTGGTTGAAAACATGTTATTGACTACCTACATCTTTGATTCCCTACTGAGGGCCAATGGACAGAAAAAAATAGAATCTCAGACCTACCTTCGTCGACTTACCTTGTTACCTTCCTTTGATCTGTGAATTTAAAATTTATGATATTTTGTTCATTGCAGGGTTATCTCTAGGCATCTACAGGATAAGAGACGAAGGAAAATACGAGCTGGAGTTACAGGGATTCATGAATACCAGCAGGAATCATGGCTCCTCTTTCCGTCTAGGAATAGATAGAAAGTAGTTTTATATGAAACTACTTCGTGCTATGGTGAGTTTTTAACTCGCTATGTAAGGTCGTATATTTTTATCTGAGAGGGGGAAACCAATGATGCTTGCTTTTCTATTGGTTCATTCTCTTGTGTATATCTTGTTCAATGACTGGTATTTTCTCCCATGCCAAATCTCTCCTTTATGTATTTAATGTACTTACTGTTTTATTTCTTTGATTTGTAGAGGGAAGCGCAATTTTGTTTTATTTCTGTATTTATCTTAAAAAAATAAAAAATGATTTCGCAAATTTGTGAGCAAATGGAAACAAACTATAGACGAAAAATAGATTAGGAATTTTTTTTATTTTCGTCAAGCAATTGAAATCAATTAGTCATCCTACTTTATGATCCTCACGATCGCACAAAATAAAAAGACTTGAAAACAAAATCCTACCTACTCTATATGCTAATTAGATTTAACAATTAGTTATGTGTAATTAAACTTCCAGTGGAGCCATTCACGTAAAAATAGTAAAATTATGTTCATTTTCATTTTCATTTTCATAAATGAGAATGAGAAATATATATGAACGTGGGAAATTAGTTGTTGAAACTGTGAATTAAAAAAATAAAAATAAAAACTAAATGGATCTAACCTAGTACTCGCTTGAAACCATCATTCGATCAGGCTTTTGTAGGCGCGTTGTTCCTCGCTCAGATAATATTGTAACTCCTCTTCATCTTCCTCGATCTGTTTTTGATCTATTGTTCATCATTGGATGCATAAGAGTCTTTAGATGTTGGATCTTCAATTGTTTCTAGAGGAGTATTTGAATCTTTGATCCTTGTCAAGATCTCCTCTTCCTGGAAAGAGGAAATCCCAACATCTTCCAGGATCTGAGTGAGTAGTTCCAAGATGACATTCATTGTTAAACCATGTTAAAAAAAAGGATTCTTACAACACCCAAATCAAAATGAAAAACTTAATTAAAAACACTCTTGCTAAAACATAAAAAAATTACTCTTCATAGTTGCGAAAATTAAACGCTCTTGATAGTTGGTAGGGACAATGAGGAGTCTCCTCTCACGAGATTCTATGACCCTTCGAACCAACACATGTAGAACACACTTGCATGAATTGAAATGAAAAATAAACTAATACCTCAATCCGTCATTCTTCCCCGACAACTACGCCAAAATGTTGGGCTCTAAAGATGTCCTAAAAACAACCTCTATGCATAATCCAAAGTTAGGCACTGGCACAAGCATTTTACTTGTTGCCTACGTAGGTTCTTACCTTCCGTTTTCAATACCCAATCCTCCAGAGATGCAACACATGTAAAGGAACAACAATCGTAAAGGGAATGACAGTTGTTCTATTCAAATGAACGACACTTTCTGTAAAGGGAAAAACAATCGTAACAAGGGAACGATAATTGTTACATTGGGCCAAACTAATGAGGAATTAATTACATTGTATTATTTTCCCAACTATCTAATTTTTCAACCCAGGTTTCGTAAACTAATGAAGCACATGCAAAGTATATGCAAGATTGAAGAAGAACTAATCTAATCTAATGTTTAAGCTACGACTGAAATTGAATCATTAATCTAATGCAGAAAATTGAAACACACGACTTGGAATTGAATTGCTACAACCTACGACTGAAATTGAATCATTAATCTAATTCAAGAAATTGAAACACATGAATTGGAATTGAATTTCTACAACCTACGAATGAAATGAAATGGCGTAAATGAAACTAATCTAGGAATGGAGAACTACATGAAGGAAAAGCAGATACAACATGTGAAGAGTTGAATGACACAACAACATATGTGAGCTCATGCCAATGAAGCAATATTACATTACAATAATAAAATCAATATTCATAACAGAATAATGAAAGCATGGAAACCAACACTATGAATCAAAGCTAATAATCCCTTTCTCTTTCAAATCCCAATGACTACCATTAATGACTACTCTAATTGAATTCTCATGAAGAGAGAGCACTCTCTTTTATACATGAGAGCTTTGGAAATAAGATAAGAATATCATAATTACAGATCCACTATTCTCTCAACTATTTTCCATTATTACAAAATATAATCCCTTTAAATCCTCACACATATCTCTCAAACATCTTGGATAAGATATTCCAACCAAATATCCATGATCTTCTCCTTGGAAGAGGCTTGAATTATCTCCTCAAATCTTGAAATGGTGGAGGAAGTATTCGAGAAGTCCTTTTGAATTAATCCTTCTCATATTCCTACACATTACAAAGCTCACACATTTTTGAGATACATATGAAAACATGTCAATTTTCTAATATTTAAGCACAAATTCCCCTTTTAATACTAAAATGAATAAAGTGGAGAATAATAAGGTGAAACCCAAGTATATTTATGGAAATGATATCGTGAAAGGTTAATGTGACGATGAAATGTGGAGAATGATGAAGGGAAAGGTGGATGAAAATATGACATTTCTGAGCCCCAACAGCTGGCTCATCCCCCAACTGTGCAATCTCTGACGAGGAAGGCACAGTAGATACTACACAAACTAAGCGAATAGCTTCATGTATCTCCTTCAGCTCCTTATCGACCTTTACATACAAATATTCCTCCTTTTCTCCATATCTCTGTAAGATATTTTCAGACACGTCCTCCATCGCTCCATGGACTAGACCGATATCATCCTCTGTGAGTGTAGCCCCTAGCTGGGGCTTACTGGCGCAAGTCTTCTTTCTTACTGAGGGTTTATACAGAGAAACCTTCCTTTTATTTGGTGTTTCTGTCTAGGTAGGAGGATCCTTCAGTGGTGTTGCTTTGCCTTCACCTTTCTTTTCTCCTCCATCCCCTCCTCCTTCTTGATTTATTTTGTCTCCTCCTCCTCCTCCTCCTGCATGTGATCTAGGTGCACTTTCCTCCGACGCATTGTCCTCCTCATAAGTCTCTATATTTTGAACTTCCTCCTTCTTCTTTTTCTTCTTCACACTTGACTGACCTCCATGCTCAAATCAGGAGACCAAGGGGCTTCCTATGATGTCAGGGTCAAAGAGTTCTGCATCATCAAACAGTACAAGGAACTCCTTCGGCCACTACTTCATGATCTGCTCCATGTCTTCATCGGTCATCTTATAATAGGAATATAACTCTTACTTGCTATAATCCCTGCACGCAGTGATATAAATAAAATGTGGATCTTCGTGAAACTTCGCTAGTGGTCTGTATTGGTGCAAGGTGCACAGAGTCATGTCTGGAAATGACTCAATGGAAACCTTTAGTTGTTGATAGTAGGCATGGAACACTACATTTGACTATCAGTGCTTCAACTTGTGTACCATAAGGTGGAAAATCTAGCTGCTAATGGCTTTGATGGTTCAATTTCTGGAAAAGATGCTCCCTCTGGCATTTTCCAAGCGACAAATGCAATCATCACGAGTAGCTAGCTGAAGTGGAACTTGTATCCATGATCGTGCACTTTGCGGCAGTCCTTCTCAAGATCGTTGACTAGATAACTCACCCAATTCATTCACATTCCCTCAATGCATTTTCCTACGAGGTCCACCACGAACCCGGTAGCCTACATGGGGCAATTCTTTCTTACAAGCTTGCCTTCTATGAGTTGGCAAGAGAGGCGCATTGCGCCATCCTGGATAGAGGCTACATTTTAGCCTCTCTTTCCATTTTCTACTTCGGTGTATGCCTCCTTGATGAACTATGCCACGGAGAGATCTAAGGTCTTCCCTAGGTAGAAATTCTGAGGGTCGGTTCCCTGCATGCTCAATCCTATGATCAAGTGGATCAACACTGGATCCATAGTAATCCTCTTGTCGAGCCACATGTATCCACCATGATAGCACAACAAGAGGATTTTCACGCAAGAATTAACCTCCTGATGTCGTCCAAAATGAGGAATATTCATGACATTCAATATCATGGACAGTGTCAGCTCCTTAATCCAAGGTTGGGAGACTATGCGAGGCTTCTTCCCAGTCGTCTTCATCAAGTATCTATGAGGTGCGAGCATGGAGTAGTTATTTATGTCATCGATATTGAAATCATTGTTCTTTAAAGATGGGATCTGTCCCAACTAGCTTCTGACTACACGTATCCCCTTCGAGATGTACGCGGTGATCAAAGTGTACTCGTAGTCCCATGGGATGTTGTTGCAGTTAACCGCGCCAGTCAAAGGTAGGATATAATCCGGTAAGATCGATGGATCTATTTCGCATTAGCCAGATCATCGAGATGCTTACTTTTCTTCTCAGTCATGGGGTTAGCATGGCTAGAACGTCATGCAGTCAAAGGGGAATCCTGGAGTCCCCTAGTTGACGATGCTTGAACACCTTCAAGCATAGCTCTGCCAGCCATAAACTTCTTAAGGACCTCTTCGACGAACTTCTCTAACTCAGTCTGTTCGCCCAATATTCTCTCTTTAAATGGACAGGTCGGGGTAGGCGAATGGACATATGGGGTAACCAACGGATGGCGAGGTCTAGGTTTTGAAATCACAGTTTGAAAAACATTCAAATCTCTGATAAATCAATTAATCACGGATGGAAAAAATTGGTCTCGACGCAGTGGCCAATGGGTTAAATAAGCGAGTGTCGTAATGGATTCTTCTAACGGGTAGGAATGCTTCCATTACTATGAATCTGTCTATTGTGGCACAGTATCAACATCCTAAACGCGGTCTATTCACCCATAAATGCACTTTCTAGAAGTTTTAGAGCATCATTCTAATGGTCGGGGCACCTCCAATAGTCATATAGCAATGCTAGGTCGAAGTCCCATTATGCGTGATTATGTTGTTTCGGCAAGGTTCAGGGCCTGCAAGCCTGCCTCCTGTGAAATTTTCTCTGTAACTTCCTATAGCTTTTCCAACTTGGCTTTCTTCTTACTGAGCTTCCTTGCCTTCTTTTCTATGATCTGAGTCTCTCTAATTGTTTATGGATTTCTCTTTCCATTCTTATTCCTATCTTCTCCTAGCGTAGTAACTTCATGTTGTTGAGGTGCTCTCAAAGGGTTCAAAATTAATATCCCTTCCCTTACCACTTCCTGGATGGATATACTTTCTTCTTTCATGGATAGGTCCTTCAAACCTTCTTGCGTTCTTTCAACTTTGACAACTAATTCTCTTGCATTTTTTTTCTTTGACTCAACTTCTCTTTCTTCTATCAGTGGATCTATCTTTCTAGCTATGAAATACCTTAGTTATTTATTTCTCTTTTCTGTATCTTTTTCCTCTGCTTTCCTTCTAATCTGATCTTTCTCAATCCAAGTCTTACCTAGAAAAAGGGGGAAAGGGGTGTTGTTCTCAAAAAACTTAATGACTTCAAATTCCTCTTCAGTCAATGTTCCATGGATGATAATAGGTATGTTAGTAACTCTTCCACATAGGGTTATCATCTTTCCTTTGAAGAAACCTATCCTTCCCAATGAAGGTACTATAGTAGGCTTTCCCAAAGTATCCCAAGTGCTTTATGTCATAATATTCACTTGTGTTTCCTCACCCAAGACATAGTCTATGTCGAAGTCTCATATTCTTGTATCTATGTGTTCTTTTTCTCTCATGATCTCTGGTAAACTGACATCTTTGTGATCATCCATTACTTCTTTCAACTGTTCTAATCAAGTCTAAACTTCCTCTGATTATTTCCCTTGATGGTTCTTTAACATGCTCTTATTTTCTTGTCTCATGCTCATTTTTTTTACTTTAGCAATCATTCTTGGACAATCCTCAACTTCATGACCAACAACTTTACAACAAAGACAAATAGGACCTACACCATGGAATTCTTTAGAAAGATGTCCCGGTCTTCTGCAGTTATAACATAGGGTTAATCCTCTCTTCCTCTTGTACTGCGCACTAGGATCACAGTGCTGGACCTGCAATCTGCATAAATTATTTATGGGTTCCTGCGTCCACTTGTTATTCCAAAAATTCTTTCTATGCATAGGAATAACATATCTTTCTCTATTTCTAACAAATTTAATCAGATCAACCCTTTCTTCTAACTGTACCCTAGCTTTCATACTAGGACAAAATCTATCAAACATACCTAGATTCATTCTTTTGAAACAAAAGTTTCTACTTATCTTACTCTATCAAAGTGAAAAGTTTTACCTCTTTCAAGATCTTACCTCTTATCTTCAGAAAAACTTACTCTCCCAGCACAAAGCTTCGCAATTCAAGTAGAGTATTGCGCACTACAACAATAGATCTACCCACAAATATTCTCTTTTCTTTACTTCAGTTCCCAACAATAACAACTTCAGGTCCCAGAAACGGAACCATTTTTTGGCACAGGGGCAGACCCAGGGTTCAATGCACCAACAAAACCCTAACTATCGACCCTTTTGGCAACACCTACGAATCAAGCAAAGTCTCACCTGAGTTAGAGGCAGGGGGGTTACTGGACTCAGGTGCCTGTAACCAAGCTGGGACACAGATCAGTGATTACAATTACTTCGCAGAGTACTTAAGAAAAACATGCATTAGTTTATCATCTTTATTCACATCATAGAACAAACCCTAAGAGTAGATCGACACAGTAATACTTAAAAAATACACATCGCACTTAACAGCATAAAGTAGATCTAGCACATTCAGCATAAATAAAGCACTAAGAATTCATAGATCTATCTATCATACATAACCATCAGTGCACTAAGCATAAATATCATAGCACAAAGTAAACCATCAACACATGATATGCGTGGTTCACCCCATTGTGGGGCTACGTCCACCAACAACTTCTTCTTCTTTATTAGTCTCTAATCTCTTGCATTCTTTTTCTCCTATGCACTAAGCCACAGAGCCAAGCTTCGCACTGGACAGGTGATCTGCGCACTAAGCACCAGATCCACCTTCCCAAAATCATGTCAAGGCACAGAGCCAACTCCTCTACTAAGCACAGAGCCTTACATACACAATTTGTTGCACTAAGAAACCCAAAACTACTTGCCTCTTGCACTTAGCTACTTACACCCCTTACATTACATTCTTACACTTATTTATATGTTTACATTCGCTTACAAAATTCCTAATCATGGGTAAACCCGTGGAACAACATCCCATAAACCCTAATACAAAATCCTAATGAACCCTTTGTTGGGTCCACAAATCAAGTGAGATCCTACGATCTCAGCTCTGCCTGGGCACTCCATTTTCGACCAGCCTGTCGAAGTCTCAAAAGGTGGTCAACCCTGACCAATGTTTCCTCAAAACTTGTTCGGGGGCCAACAAGTGTATTCCATGATCTCCTTCCAGTGGTTATACTATTTCTTGAAGGACTTGATTTGATACCAATTGTTGGAATACTGAGAGGGGGGTGAATCAATATGAGCAATTTTATTAATTTTAACCACAATATGTAATCATTAATATCATCAACAATGTAATATCAATGTATCATGAATAGTATAAATCAACAGTGCACAATAGACAACCACATATACACAGTACACCAAAATTTACGTAGAAACCCAAATGGGAGGAAACCATGGAATGATTTTATTATATATAAAAAGAATACATTCATTGGAAGCACCAACTTCCCAATTCTCCAGATTCAACTGTAAGGAGGATCCAACCCCCTATTTACATCCTCCAACTTGGAGGAAGCTACAACTCCTTGAATTCTCTAGCTCCAACCAAATGGAGGCTACAACCCCCTGATTTTCAAGCTCCAACCTGAAGGAAGCTCCAACTCCCTATGTTCTATGGAACAAACCAGAAGGAGGCTACAACCCCCTTTCCTTTCCCTGTACCACTTCCCTTAAATATAAATGTACACCAAAATATCACTACCACAATCACTACCATTGTCTCATCAACCTGTCACTGCCACCCATACTCAACATCAATGAAACCAAATCCACTCAATGGATCACCAAGAACATCTCTCAAMCAAGAACCCAACATCACCAAGACATKCCTCRAGCATGTACCATARCATCACCAAKATATAACCTAAAAATATTCATATAWACATACMTTTAATCATGTAGCAACCTTAMTRCATTAGGTCTCAKACCAACYTSRAACAAGCATCTTGTTTACYTTACCTCARTCTTKCTACCTCATATTYGCCAATAGATMAAGTGTTCACTAGATAGATATTCAATGAACTTGTATATATGAATGAGAGACTCTTGATGTGTATTTATACTCTTCCATGTAATTGTTTTTCAACCACTTTACCCTTAATTAGTTTCTTGTTGTAACTACTTTACCCTTAATTAATTTCTTGTTACAACTGTTTTACCCTTTTTCCTAATTTTAGGGTAATGATTGCTTTACCCTTTTTCCTAATTTTAAATTCATAACTATTTTATCATTTTCTTAATTTTAGGATCATAATTGTTTTACCCTTTTCCTAATTTTAGGGTCATAACTATTTTACCCTTTTTCCTCATTTTAGGGTCATAACTATTTTACCCTTTTTCTTAATTTTAGGGTTAAGTTGTACTTTCTTGTTACAACCACTTTTACCTTAATTAATGACTTTGTAAATGTTTAGGTCTTCTTAACCATTCTTAGGGATTCCAACTTCATGAGACCATAAATCCTCAACCATGAGGAACCACGTGGCGTACCACCTACCATTAGAAACATCATGACAATAATTATCCATTCATGAGTATGTTACCTGCATTTACAATGTCCTTCATGTTCAAATTCTTCAAAATATTTTGGGTTCCATAACCATATATTTGGGGCTTACGTACTTTTCCAATGGCTGACATCAATGACAACCAATCTTTCAACACGCTCTTCTTATGTGAAGTTTTTGTGTGTATGTTTGTTTTTGTGTTTAACATAAGAGCAATAAAAATGAAGCTATGAACTTATACAAGTATTGTGTTTCCCCAACAAGGATCCTAACTTCAATGAAATTTTCAGGAACTAGCCATTTCATGATGGCCTCCATCTTTGTGGGATCTATATTGAGTCCCCCTCCACCTATCACATACCCCAAATATGTTGAAACCTTAGGTTATTATGGTTCATAACACTTCTCTTAGAATCATTTGGTCAAATGATCAACCAACATCTAGAAATAATTGGTCGAGAGGACGACCAGATATCTACATCAGTCGATTGAGTAGTCGATGAGCATGTCGGTCAGACAATCGACCAATAGTAAAATATCACCAGTTGTTGGATTGACCAACCAGGAAATCAACTATGAGTTGGATGCATGGACAGTCAGGTCAAGAAACCTTGTCAAGCCGACTAGACAGTGTGGATTTGATGGAGTCAAATATAACCCACAATGATTGTATGTGGAAACGATATTCCCTATTCCAAGGAAGTTGGTCAGATATTGATGCTATAAATATTATACTTAATGGGTCATTATCAATGAGTGATATATGATAATGCTCAACATGATGTGCATTTTCAGTATTCATTGTGTTGTTCTAATCACAATGCTTTCTACTTAAGTTCTATAATGGTGTCTTTAGACACCACCTGTGTTCTTTGAATTTTATTCCTCTTCAACTCTCTACATTTATGTTTATTTGTTTTGCATCAGGTTACACCCAATCCCCAACATGGTATCAAAGCCAATGGTTTAAGAACTCGTCTGTTATCTGCAAATCTTGATGAGTCAGATCCATTGAGTGATTGACTCTAGGCCAGTGATTTACTAAGTATAACCCTAGAAACAAATCAGATTTGCTTAGATATCGAAGATGGATTTGAATATTGATCCTATTTTCTTGAATGGATAAAATTATGTTGTCTGGGAACTAGACATTCAAACCTTATTGTAAAGAAAAGGAGTATGGAAATATACTAGGACTGTGATCCCAAAAATGATAGACGATCAAAAAAAGTTATTTGTTGATGGAAAGATGGATGAGGTTGTTGGGGACATCATGACCTATATCTCGCAGGAGATTTGGTTTCACATTAGTGTAATAACTTCCCTCATCAAGGGTGGAGAAAGATGAATTCTCTTTTCAACAAAGTCGATGAAATCCATGTCATGCAATTGAAGAAATATATGATCTATCTTGATTCTCATTATTTTCATAGAATTGAGGACTATTTGGCATGTGTGAAGGAACTATAGTTGAAATTGGGAGAATGTGGAAAGAACCATCAAAAGAAATATGGAAAAATCATCAAGCTAGTCCTGATGAATCTAAGAACACAATTCAATGTGTTTGTTTTGAATTTTTGAACCAACTACTAGAGACACAAGTAAGATGGTAAGGATTACACCTTTAAAGCTCTATGTAGCCTACTAATCACTAATCAACATAGATTGCTTGATGTAGGAAAGCTTGGTTGCAAACATCAAACTCACTTTCTCAAGGGAAATGGAAAGGTGAATAATAAGGAAAGAGGATGGTTAGATACCCCTATAAAAATACCATAATACCTTGACTACAAACCTAAAGGGAAAACATATGCACCCATAAAGAATCAAAAGAAGAAGAAATGTTAGCACTGTGAAAATACTAGACATGTGGAGAGAAACTGCCACAATAAGTGAGATGACTTGAATAAAAAGTCAAATGAATTGAAGGAAACTTGTTGGGTGTCCATAAATTTGGTTATCCTATTGATAATTTCACTTTCCAAGTTGAAAATTCTCAAGTGTTACTCTCTCATTATTTGCAGAGTGAATGGGTAGTTGATTCTAAATGCACTTATCATATGGATAAGGATGCTTACTTATTCACATCCTTAGATAAAACTATGGAGTGAAAGATCTATGTTGTTGATGATTGTTCTCTCAACATTTTTGGTCGTGGTGATGTTCCTTGTTGACATGGAAAAATTGTCAACGTCTATCATGTGTCAAACCTCAATGTCAATCTATTGTTGTTTTCTCAACTCACTCAGATAAAAAATATTGTGTATTTTTCGCCAAATCAATTTATCATCTGAGATTTAAAGAAAGGTCATTCTATTGTCATGGGTGGGTTTCTCAACTCAAAAAATGGATTGTATAACTTCTGTAACTCAAATCAACCCGACTCTAAACTGATTGCGCTTGTTTCTCACACTGATGAACATAGTTAGATTTGGCTTGAACAACTTGAACACCTCAATTTTTGAAGTCTATAGTTGATGAAAACATAGAATATGGTTGTTGTTCTACCTAAATGTTTTCCACCTGGTGGAGTCTGTAGAGAATGTGTACTATAAAAGCATCTTCAGAAACCCCTCAACTTTGGAAAATCAGGGTGAGAACATAACCTCTTGGAGTTTGTTCACAGTAATGTCTATTGCATCAATCTACCTTCCTTAGTAGGTTCAAGGTAAATTTTGACTTTCATTTATGATCTCTCTTGTTTCACTTGGGTATTTGTTTTTGAAAAAACAAGCATATTGTCTTTGAAAAGTTCAAAGAATTCAAGGCATTTGCTGAAAATCAATGTGGTAGACGCATCAAGTGTATTATATCAAACACCAATGGTGAGTATGTCAATCGAACTTTTGAAAAATACCTAGTTCGATCTAGTATTGACTGGAAGCAGTCCATTCCTCATACCCCTCAATAGAATGGAATTGAAAAATTTAAGAATTATACATTAGTTGAAATGGCTTTTGCAGGCCAAAGACTTTCCTCCTCACTTCTGGGCTAAATATTTTTACGGTGCAGATTATATATTGAATAGTATCTCAACTCGAACAGTTTCTTCCATGACTCCTATTGAACGATGGCGTGGAAGAAATCCCTCGAACAACCACCTTCGCATATTCATATGTGTTTCTTGGGATCATATTTCAGATGAATACAAAAAGAAAATGGATGAAAAGATGCATAATTGCATCATGATGGGATACTCTAAAGAGTTGAAATCCTATCAATTGTTTGACCCTGTCAAATGACAAATCATTATTCGTAGCTATGTAAGGTTTGATGAGAAGCATTATAGAATTAAATTGTTGAATGTCTCCTTTGGTGTATTATAGGATGGTCCTTTTGATGTTGTCTCCAACATTGAATCTCCTTTTTTTTGTTTTCAGTCCTTCGACTGGATAGTCGAACTCTGTTCCTGTTTTGACTGGGCCGTCGAATCTTGAGTTGACTGGTCAGTTGATTTCTACTTTGAATGGTCCTCCACTTTCAACTAGAAGTCCTATGACTTCAGATATATACATCATCTCATCCCTTTCTTGTATAGCCATATGGATTGCTAAGAAAATTGAAGTTTTTGGTTCTGATGTCTGTGATGTCTCCTCGGGTCAACAAACTCAAAGTAAAAAACAACATTCTAGTGTTTCTTTGATGACTCATGTGCTTGAAATCTATGGTCCTATTACATACTTATATGTTAAAGGAAAAACTGAATGGGAATAATCTATTTAGACTAAAATGAATTATTTGTTGAAGAATCACACTTGGGATTTATTTCCTTGACCTCAAGGGAAGAACATTTTGAAATGTTGATGGGTCTACAAAACCAAATTTACCTCTGAAGGTGTTTTTGAATGTCATAAATCTTTTCTGGTCATGAAAGGATTTTCTCAACAAGAATGAATCAAATACATTGAGACCTTTTCTCCTATTGCAAAGTTGAACTTTTTTCACCTCATTTTCTCCCTTGCTGCTCATTTTGGATGGCAGATCCACTAGATGGATGTAAAATGTGTATTTCTTCATGGAAATCTCTCTGAATAAATTTTCATGGAAATACCTCCTCATTTCATGATGTATTCTAACCTTTTTTATTGACTTCATAAGTCTCTCTATGGTTTGAAGCAATCTCCCTGGGCTTGGTATTCTAATATCGACAGTTTCTTTCTTCGAATTGGCTTCAAACGTTGTGATTCTGATCATAGCTTATATGTGCTCCATACTCATGGAAACACTCTGATTAATGTTGTATATATTGATGACCTTGTAATAACTATAAATAACATTGATCTTATCCTTATCTTGAAGAAAAAACTTGTTGACTCCTTTGACATGACAGATCTTGGTATTCTACACTATTTTTTAGGTCATAAAGTATTACCTTTATCTGATGGTCTATTCATTTCTCAATCTAGATATGTATTGGATCTCTTGACATATTTTAAGATGGCATATTGTAAGCCTTGTACTACTCCTTTTCAATCTAGAGTTAAGATAAGAAAAACTTTTCAAATTCCCAAAGTCGATGCCATTCTCTATCAATAACTAGTCGATAGTCTTATTTATCTTACCCATATTCAACCTAAAATTTATTTTGTTGTTAGTGTGGTTTCTTGATTTATGCAATATCTTAGAGAAATACACTAAAAATATGTTAAAAGGATTGTTCATTATCTCAAATAAACCACTCATTTTGGTACAAATATTTTCGAAGTTCATATTTGTTAGTCAACTTCACTAACTTCAATTGGGAAGGTGGTAATCATGATCGAAAGTCCACTTCTAGATATGTGTTTCGCATTAGCACTAGACCGTTGGTTTGGTCGTGCAAGAAACAAAAGGTAGTCTCCCTATCAATTATAGAAGAATAGTATCATTGTGTCGTTCATGTAGGAATGAAGGCGGTAGGGATTCACCAACTCTTGGGTGAACTCATATTTCCTATACAAACCTTGAATACACTCTTATGTGACAATCAGAGTGTTATTCAGGTTTCTAACAACCCTATTGTGCACAATAAAATGAAGAATCTTGATATTCATGCTCATTATTTGAGACAATTAGTACAGGAGAAGGTTTTCACTCTTGTTTATTGTATAAGAGATGATCATATTGTTGATATATTTACAAAACCTTTCTCTAAAGCCAAGTTTGTCATGTTGTGTTAGTTGCTTGGTCTTCAAGAAGTTGTAATTATGGGGTGGTGTCCTGTTGAATTAATTTCATCTCATGAATCTTCATATTTGTGTGCTTATGGGGGGAGGGGATGTTAGAACCTCAGGTTCTGATGTTTCATCACACTTATCCTGGAATCAGTCGTTCATATGATCGACCAACATGTGGAAACAATCGATCGGGTGGAAAACCAAATATCTACATCATTTGTTCATGTAGTCAACGAACATGTCAGTTATAAAGGAGACCGACAGTTGAAGAAAGTCGGTTGGTGAATAGAATACAAGTTGCATAGATGGACAATTGACCCGAGCATCCTTTTTGAGCTGACTAGATAGCACAGATTTGACGAAGTCAAACATAACCCATGATGGTTGTATGTGGATGAAATCTTATCGATTCTAAGGAAGTTGGTTATATCTTGAGGATATAAATAGAATACCCTATGGGTCATTATAAATGAGTGATATATCCTAATGTTGAACATGATGTGCATGTTCAATATGCATTGTGATGTTTTGATCACAATGCTATGTGCTTAAGTGCTATAATGATGTCTTTAGACACCACCTGCATACTTTGAATTTTATTCCTCTTAGACTCTATGCAGTTATGTTTATTTGTTTCCTATCATGGTTACACCAAATCCCCAACAAAATAAACCAATCACGTCTTACCAAACTCATACACTAGTTTATACTGGTTTATGGTGCTGACGTGGCAGGTAGCATGTTGAGTCAGCGGGTCATACAGATGATCGAGAAGTGACATGGAATATTCATGTGGTGACACATGGCATATGACTACACTATGGCTATGCAGATGGACCAATGAGAGATTACCACATGGAAATACCCCATTGGCCAAGTATATTAAAGGTCGAATACAAATTTTTGTGAGCCCAGAGGATCGAACCCAAGTCTCGTGGGCATCATTCCAATGACTTACCATTACACCCACCACATGTCACTTAACCATATGTTCGATGGATAATAATTAACTTTGAAATTTTTATTTGGCCTAAAATAAGGGGGGATCAAGGGTTCCTAACCCCTGATCCCATTATATATATTCAACAACATAAACTATGCCATATATTCATGTGGGTAATTTAAATATTATGCCACGAGTAATATATTCCACTGCATATATTAACAAACTTCATACTATATATAACATAAAGATACAATGAAGCGCCAAATGGGGAGAGGTCCATGGGGTTGAACCCGCAACCTCCTCCCACATGTACCAATGTTATAAACAGTGCACCAAGGGCACCTCTTGTTACGAGATAAGAGAATTTATGTTTTTAACTTAGCCCATAGAGTTTGTGTTCGAAAAAGGACCGTGGAGCAATAAAATAAAATAAGTGAAAAACTAAAACACAGAAGATAGGCAATACAATAGAGACACAGATATACATGGTTCACCCAGTGTGGGCTACATCCACTAGAAAAATTTCCAGGTCCTTTCTTTATTATTATCCAGCAAAATTAATGGATACAAACTACAACACACCCATTGTAACTTCCTCTTCTTTCTCTCACAATCTCCTCTCTCATAATACAATAATCACATACATGCACAACCAAAATACAATTCCCTCATAAAAGAGGATTTCCTTACAGGGAAAAAATCCCTAAAATAACTTCTATCGTCAGATCTGCGACCTTATAATGAACGGTCCAGATTGACTACAAAATTACAATATTTTACAAGGCAATTTTTCCCAATATTTCTCTTCAAGGGAGCTACCCCCGAATCCCCCGCTGGGTGGGGGAGGGGGCTACAAACATTGTTGTCGCACCCCCCTAGACCCCCCTGGTGATAGTTTTGGGGGGTAAAACCCCCCCACACCCCCCTTTTAGGGAATGGGGTCCAAGAACAGTTGAAACAAACCTCTAAATCGGGAATATAATCAAGCTCCACAACCAACAATCTCTCACTTGGAGACTGATCACAACAACTCCATTGTTCTTGTACTTTGTTGGACTATACTCCACCTTAGACCTGGAAAATTTCTCATCTTCACCTTCATACTTGAAGACCAGCTGAAACTAAGAAGGAACTTAGTTTCTCCCTCGTTACTCTCTTTGTTAACATGTCTGTAGGATTTTGGCTAGTATGTATCTTTTCCAACTTCAAATGTCCATCTTCCAAGAAGGATCATATGAAATGGTACCTAAGATGTATATGCTTAGTATTTGAATGAAAGGCTGAGTTATTTTCAAGATGAATGACACTCTCCTTGTCATAGTAAAACCTATTATTCTCCTCCTTCTTTCCCAATTCCTCCATAAACCTCTGTAGCCAAATCATTTCTTTACTAGCATTTGTAGCAACAACATACTCTGCTTCTATTGTTGAAAGTGCAACAAAATTTTGTAATTTTGAAATCCAACTCATTGTTATTCCACCTATAGTAAAAACATACCATGTAGTGCTCCTCCTGCTATCTTTATCACCTTGGATATATGAATCAAGATATCCTTGTAGAACAGTGTATGATCCTCCAAAAAATAATGCATGAGTAGAAGTACCTGTCAAATACCCGAGAATACACTTTACTGCCTCCCAATGTTATTTACTTGGATTGTTCATATAACTGCTCACAAATCCCACTGCATGTAGAATATATGGTCTTGTGTAAACCATCGCATACATCAAGATGACAATTGTTGATGAATAAGGGACCCTAGACATGTATGTTGAGGAAAAGATATGAAATGATCTTACTCAAGCATTTTTAGATTCTTCTTGGCTAAAGAAGAATAGACGGGAATATCACCCTATGTTTATAGACAACAAAAATAACATCCTAACTCACAAGTATTAATTACAAGTGCTTAGGCTATCATTTTATCAATAAAAAGCTTGTTGGAAATTTACTTTTTATGTAATTTTCTGAATATAACAGTTGATGAAATAAATATAAAGACAGAAGTAAAGACACCAAAAAAAAAAGATGAGACATAAAGAAATCCTTTATTTCATTCCAATTCACCAAAGAGTCATTTTCTTTTCAAAATCTCATACAAAAATTTTGGACCAAAGTCAAACTTAGACATCCCCTATGGAACATACAAAAGGACCTCTGACAGAAAACAAAAACTGAACTCTAAAAGCTCGATCAACTTGCCACAGATTGTTACCCACTCGAATCTACACAATAGCCTTTGTCAGTCATGAAAACTAATTCATAAACAGACAAGTCTACACAGACTATGAAAGATAGATCAACACCTCTGAAAAACAAGTGTCTGAATGATGTAATTCAACCCTGAATATTGTTGTCTACAATAAGACCCTGCTATCATAAAATATAATTAGGCTTGTGATGAATGAATGAGTGAATGAAAACTGAACTATCTTAACATAAACTCAAGGAGCAAACCTTAGTATGCTTATGCTTCTATCCTCCTTCTATTCCTCCCTTTTCTTTTTCCTTTAAACAAATTAGAGTTGGTTGAAGTAGTTGAACCAACTCATTAGTTAAGTTAATTAAAAGAATCAACCAACTTTTAGTTAGGGGGAAAAGTAATAATCATAATAAGGGTTATAATAAATAATAACTAGTAGGTGGGACCCCTTGTGACTCCCTTTAGCTCTTAACAATCATAACATAAATAGTTAGTTAAGCAAACCACATCTCCTTGTGACTCCCATCACCATATCAACATTTGACAAATTAGCTCATGATATTTGAAATTATTTTCAAAAAACTATTACTCATATATCCCAAAATAGAACGTGTTGTCCAAAAACTTATGAAGTCAACTGCCATCAACAATAGATAAAATAAAAATAAATAAAAAACCATATTTCCCAATACAGGATGCAATCTTTCCTTGATTGTTGTTGTCACCTTTCGATTTTCCTTAATTTTCCTTTGGCTGCATTGAGCCTTTAGGCCTAATGTCATTGATCACATGGGAAAAATCATCCCTCAAATGCATCTTGGAGGACACGAATTTTCCAGATATGGTAGTGGCTTTTCCTTTATCAAGGGCATGGTGGGCCTCGGTTTTCAACCTTTTTCTAGCATGAGAGGACTGCATTGGTGAGTGGGGGGAAGCTTGGACAATGGGGTTGATAGGCGGAGGAGTAGGTAGGGATAAATTAGGTCAGCCACGATGTTGGGAGACTACTGGGTGGACAATATCCTGCCATCCATCATTTTCAAGAACCTCGGGTTGGAATGAGACGTGAGGAGGCACAGGGATACCAGGGGCTTGCGGAACTTGGAAAGGAGGTCTTTCAAGCCTAGGTTGGACCACTCCTTTGTTGATACTGAGAGGGGGGTGAATCAGTATCAAGTATAATTTAAAAGCTTTTTCAACTTATACTTAAACCATTCAACTATATCCAATGATAAATGAACAATAGTATAAGAGTTACACCAATGCATCACAACACACCATGCACAATATATGAAAAATAATCAATAGTTATTGTTCAAGGGAAGTAATGACTTCCAAAGGTAGCTACAACTTCCAAATGTAAAGGGAGGGATAAACCTCCAAGAGGAA
>JZKD02S1896638.1:2450-23993 GCA_000966675.3 Picea glauca | reverse complement strand
TCTTTTCTTTAATTATCTCCAGGGCCTACATGTACTTCCTTCTTCAATTCACTTTGTCATCTTCAAAAATTCATTTCTCCTCAACCATGAAGATCCACGTGACGTGCCACATACAACCAGAAACAACATGATGTATACTATCCATCCATGGGTGTTGTATATGCATGTGCATTTCCCTTCATGTCCAAATACCTTAATCAATCTTGCGGTCCAAAACCCATGACTAGGGTTGACATCAATGACAACAACCAATCTTCCAACATCCTTGCCCAATCCAATTGAAAAATCCAACCTAAAACAACTGGCCAAGATCTTGTGATTCAACATCAAAATGTATGGAGAACCTTGGCCTTCTTGGGCCTCTGTTCCAGTTACCTCTCCCTCGGTTTCCTCGGCCATGGCTACCTCGGCTGAAAAAACTCATTCATGTATGCATGATTGATTAACAATAGTCTTTTAAATAACCATACATGAAAACTCTTAAAAATATGAAATAGATTTTTCTTAGCAATGTATCGGACTCATGCAATCCAATCCATACAAATTTTTTATTTGTTTATCAATGAGTAGGGGGTGAACAAAGGGTCCTGGGATATGTGAGGGGTTTGTATTGAGCGAAACATGATATGATGAGGGGGAAAAAATACGGTTACTGATCAAAGACAACGACAATCAACTGCAACCAAATAAAACATCACTGTAATTCAACCAAGACACTGCTACTGCCAACTGCTTCAACACAAAAAATTTCTTGACTGTAATCAATATTAGAATAGGGAGTGAAAAATGAATGTGGGAAGGCGATGGGGTTGTAATTAGCGAAAAGAGAAATAATGGTGGGGAATGAGAGAAGGTATTGTTCATAAAATTTGTTAAGTAATCCATATAACCATTCTAAAAAAGGAAATACACCAACCAAGTGACCATTGTGATCCAATAACAACTATTGTGTATTAACTAGTTCACTATTCATAAACAATATTTACACAATGTCAACAATCAAAACAATATGCATTCCACAACAATCTGTAAGGCATTTTTTATCCTCTTATTTATCCAATTAACATCTTATAACAATTATCAATGTATAATAGTAACAATTTCCACTCTTTTAATCATCAAAATCAACCACTTCCCACACACTACTTAAATCATCAAATACACTCAAAAGTCGTGTTTCAAAATTGCAATGAAGTTATATTGTCACTGCAATCGGGCCTGTCATTTAAAATGCATGATATTCATTAAAAATACATAGTGGAAAACTAACCCAATAATTCAGATTTAAATTGCAAAACCCTGACTCACCAATAAATAGACAGACAACAACCACCATTCCAACCCATGCTATGTTGTAGAAAACACAAAATAATTCAATCAACGCAAGTGTAATTCTGTGACTATACAAGCCCAATTCAACGTGACTCTAAATAATCAAAATGTTGGGCTATCCATCCAATTCAACAAGGCATCAACAACATGCCCGACTTTACAAACACTGAACAAACTCCAACAAGTCATCTTCAAAAACTCTATGATTATCTCTGGGTGCAACCAAAAATATCCATAGCATACACAGTGGATAACCATGCCATAATTGCCACAATGCTACATTCCCTTTTGAAAAATTCAAAACACACAGTCACGGTATCATTAACCCAACCTATTGTGTCAAGCTATCAATCCAACACAAGGAGATAGGAACAGAGTTTCTTAAATCAATCAAACTATAAAAAATCCTAATGTGTAAAAACTTGTGCCCATTCTTGATGACGCAATCAAATAACCATAACATATATAGTGGGTGGAAGTGCCATAAACACCCCGATTTCAATAATCATTTGGCCATTAAAAACACTTAGTTATAGTAACCATTGACTCACGCTTATAGGAACACCACTCATACCAATTAACCATGATGGGCTTAACCACCCAATGATAACAATTGCAGTGACTAGATGCCAAAACCAACACTATTGTCATACAATCAACAGGGCGAGCCAATAATCAACTTTACACCAATCCATAACAACCAATAGTAAACTCGACAGGCCACAACGATCTTCTCTATCAACCCTCGGGCTTGAGGAGTCGAGGTTTTGTCATGTGAACCAACACAGGGAGCCTAGAGTCGACTCCTCTCAATGGTGAAAACCTCCGAGACCAATGGTGCGCACACAGAGAAAACCACAATTCATTTTGTGGACAGGGTGACCAATCCCGCAATTGGAGAGGCCCTAATAGAAGAGAAAGGCTCCAATTTGGCTTGGTAGTGATACTTAGCACACACAGGGTATAACCCTCTTGTCTCTCCAGTCAACCAACTATAACACTGAGGTGAAAAAAGGGTCGAGAGGAAGTAATATAACCCACTGTGTGACCAACGAAAACAACCCATTGCTCAAGTGAACAATGCACAGTGACACAAAGTGCTTCTAACCATTAAACCCCATAAAAGCCAAAGACTAGGTATGGTGATACGAAATGCGTGAAGACAACCATCCATTCAAGACCAAGCGAAACCCTCCAACTAAACCAACATGAATGACATAGAGCCTTTATGGCTGATAACACTGAGGATGACCAATAACACTGTGACTTTAACATCATTGTAGAGAAAACCATCAATGCTTCATTCCAAAAATCATAATTTTACACAGTTGCAATACTTAAAGAAAGCACAACCAATACATTCAAGCCAATATCCATTTCATAATAGAGCAAACTCATGGACGACCAAAAAAAGACATACCTGTAATACAAGCACTTTAAACACGAGTTGGTTGAGTGGTTCCTTCCTGCTTGAAAATCGGAGCATAACCACAACAACAAGGTTGAACAATATCCCAACTAGGGTGGTGGCCAGTGGAAGGAGTAAGGGTGACAAGAAGTAAATGCAAGTTGCCTGCACGCACAGTCAATTAATTCATTATTACATGCTATCCATTAATCCATTAACCATTCATTTAAACCATGCATTAGAATTGGCATCTATTACTTGTCAAACGCGCCACCCACATCATAACTTCCATTTCCAAATTGACCATAATACATATCAAATATATAATCCAATTAAGTAAACCATGTATTGAACCATCACCAATAGCGTGATCCATATCAACTTGTGCCATAACATAATCACCATGCATATCAACTATATAACTCAAAAAAAATTGCGTAGCTATTAACTTAATAGCTAGGATTACAAAAAACCATTAAAAATTGATGCATGTAGTATAGTATATAGCATGGTTTTAGTTTCTTCCCTTTTCTTTTATATTGCCTTTTTCCTTTTTCCAATTTCTTGTGTATTTTATTGCTAACATGATTATTGTGCAGGTCTCCTAGTAATAAATCCCAATAACAGATAACGGTGATAACAAGGATAACATAGGCCATTGTGAAATAAAACTTGAGCCTAGAGCAGCAAAAAAACACAGAACATGCTTCCCCATCGCCAATAAGCCAAGATTATATCACCATGTAATAAATGTCGAACAATAGCACAACATCAAATAAGAACCATACCTGATCTCCAGTCTACAAGGGGGTTCCACCTACTAGTATTATTTAGCTTTTATAATAATAGGCTTTAGCAACACTTTGTGGGCATAGGCTTCATTGCGATTTTAATCGTCAA
This sequence comes from Picea glauca, assembly GCA_000966675.3. Classification (NCBI taxonomy): domain Eukaryota; kingdom Viridiplantae; phylum Streptophyta; class Pinopsida; order Pinales; family Pinaceae; genus Picea; species Picea glauca. The sequence continues at coordinate 20,353 of JZKD02S1896638.1, read as the reverse complement.
CAAACTGGTGAATCCACAAGGAAATTTGTCTTCAACAGATTTAGAACTCAGAACTCATGGTTCCGCATACCAAGAACCACAGTTCAAGAAGATATAACCAGGAATATTATGCAACAAGGGGAAGTGAGTGGATTTAATGGAAATATGACCGGGAATTTGGGAATAATTCATGAAAAGTGTAAAGTATGAGGGGTTTTTACCACTGTATGCATAATCATTCGACTAGAATCTTCTCTTAACTTTAAGGAGAAAAAAAAAAATTGGACTTTCTCTTAAAATCTCAATGGATGGAGAAATGGCAAGAAGAAGCGGGAGATAACCAATTCTTTACAAGACAACAGTGGAAATATATAACAATTTCAAGGGTCCTTTAGAGGAGACATTATAACAACTATGTAAGCTTGATTGTTATTGACTAGCAATGCTTTGCAGGAGTGTCACTATGGCAGAATTGATCCAACATCCTATCTTGACAAAATTAACTAAAATATGATAGGAAAAAAAATCATGACAGAAGTAAAAATGCAGAAATTAAAACAACAACAATAAAAGACAAAAATGAAGAAAACAACAAGAAAAGTTTTAACTCAGAAAGATGAATTCAAACTACTATAAAGAAAGAAAAAGAAGCACAAAAAATGAAAGTAGAGCTAGGCTACTAGTATACAAAAAATCCAGACAACATTAGAACTTTTCATGTTGGTCCCTTGCAATATTCCAAGCGAGGGCAGTTAGCGTTGTAGAAAAACAATTGCTTATGTAAATCCTTTAAAATGTAAGAGTTAGGCCCCAAGACAAAATAAATTTGGAAAGGATCCAACACTTGGAATGTTGATGTAGTTATCATCCCCTTGACGCACACAATTAAATCATCAAGATAGAGATGGAGACTGACCAATTCATCGAGACTTGTATGCATAGGTATTTTAAAGGCGATACTTGTATCAAGTATGCCAAAAAATAGGCATTTGAAAGACATGGTACCCCGATTAGTGATAAGGGTAGTTTTGTGAGCATCTACCCTTTTCACCTTGATTTTCTTGCAACCCAAAAAACTGTCAAGTAAGGGTCTTAACTGTGACTCTACAACTTGTCCCTGGACCATTTCCATACTGAGGGGAGGAAACGGATCTCTCATAATAGCTTGCCTGAAAGTTTGAAAATTAATGCAAGTTCTCATATGATCAGTGGTCTTCGAAACAGGTACCCATTTGGAAACCCATTCAGGGTGGACTAAAAAAATAATCCCAGCCTTTAAGAAATTCTCCAACTCCCTTTGAAAGGTTGCCTTAAATGCAGATTTAATAGATCTTTGTTCCTACATAATTGGTTTCATGCCTTCCTTGATGGGAATAGAATTCTATAAAAAACCAGGATCAAAACCAAGAAGATCCTTATAAGGCCAAGAAGAAAAATTTTGAAATCCAACAAGTAGCTTGGCAAACTTCATTTCTTCCTTATCAGAACATTGGGCACTTATGTTAATGTTCCTTGAAGATTTGAATACCTCAATGTTCAAGGGGATGGTTTCACCCACCTTCATTTGTAACTCCTCTTCTTTCTGTTTTTCTTTATTTCCTACATCACTCGATGAAAATGAACTCTCAATAGGAGTCAAGCCCCCAGGAATCTTATTGTTTTGTATGGATGTAATATCCTCGGGCTTAAGAGGTTCATCTTGAATGAAAGAAAAATTTCTCTTGTCGTTAGGGAGGGACTTCCAAGATCCTACATTGTCAAGGATATATGGACAATATAGAGATTGAAAAGAACAATCAGGCCTGTGAGGCAAAAGTTGTTGATTAGGAGAAGCTGCAAAGACAACTAACCGACTAGCCATTGAATTAAAATCCCTCTTAACATGAGTGATGTTGAAAGATAGAAGGTTTGAGATAAGCGCCCAAACAGTTTGAGAGTATCGTTCCATCAACTTGTTGCTAGGAGAGCACATTTTACATATCAAGTTCACAACAAGCTCAGAATATCCAAAAACTGAAAGGTGACCACAACCAAGATTAGGGGCATTTTCAATGCCTAATAATAAAGCTTCAAACTTAGTGACATTGTTTGTACAAGCAAAATCTAACCTGTAGGATAGATTATGAATTTTTCTTGTGGGGAAACCAAGATAATGCCAGCCCCATTATAGTCATTAGAGCATGAACCATCAAAGTGCATATGCCACATATCATCATCTAAATTGAATTTTTCCAAAGGAATATTATCATCTTCAACAAAGATGGAATACACTCCTAGGTCCTCTTCAATATAGTTTACACTAGATTGCGGAACACTCTCTATGTAGGGTGAAATTATTCCCTCTCTAAGGACTATAATGTTCTTATCATTCCGAGGAATGGATTAATGTGTCCCGTCGAGTGAGAGGTATCCACTTGTTAAGGGTTTCCAATCTCTTACCAAGATAATTGAGTAATTTCTTACAGACATATCAATTACCTGAATGTTGAGGCTTGTCCTTATCTTAGGATGAGCGCATAAAACCAAGGTCACATCCTTAATATCGCCTATGGTTGTTTGTTGTAGACTATTATAGGAAAGCATTCTTTTGGCATTTTCATTTGTACATGACAAGCCTAGCTCTTCCATAATAATCTTCAACATCACACTCGGGCCCGAACCACCATCAATGAGGCAACAATGGGCAATATTATCCATAATATTTACAGAAATATAAAAGGAGGGATTTTTTATAGGGTATCTAAAGTTATGTACACCTACTTTATTTACAGAAGAATCCTCTTTTTTTTTCTCTTCGAAAAGATTGGCTACAACGGAAGCTTTTCCTTCCATGAATTGTTTCAGATGCATCTATTGTTCAGAGACGACAACCATGTCTAGAAGGGTTGCATCTACTTTAATGTTGGCCAACTAATTCAATATATTGTATTTGGAATAGGGGAGAGGGGGAGTGATTCCTTGACTCTCAGGAACTTTAGGAACCGGGAGAGTAGCAACGATTGAGGATGAGCTCGGGCTAGAAGAACTACGGGGAGGATCAAATTTTCCCTTGGGATCATAAGATTTGTTCCTAGTGTTGATGATCATGACATCTTCTGGCTCTGCAAAATCTAGGACAAGGATAGTAGCTTCTTGTATTTTACCAAAGATCTTATCTCTAGCACTCTTATTTACCTCACATGTGGTTTCCTCATAGTGCTCCTCACAGAATTTACACCAACTTAGAGGCAAGATAACTTTAGGATGAAAATTGTTTTCAACCGGATTTCTAAAGGGGAGTGCAGAAGAGGATGAAGCTTCAGGGGTGAGAGGAGAGACAGATCCTTTATGCTCATATACTATCATATGATTTTTCATGTCTTGTACTAGCTGTAAGAGGGCTGACATGTCTGTTTTTCTAATCGATTTGCCCTGGGGAAGACCAATTCTTTCAAATTGTTCTTCATACTCTGAGAAAGTATGCAAAGCAGAACTGAGATTATCAATGGATTTTTCCTCAAGCCTATGACGGTAGGGGGAAGGCAACGCATTGTAGTAATGCATGAAAGTGGCTTGGTTCTGGGGGAAAATGAGTTCAAGGATTTGGTTGTATAATTTGGTGAAACACAAGTTGAAGGACTTGACGGTCTCACCATCCTTATAGGTAATGTTATTATACTCCCTTAAATTCTTGGTTGGTCTTTTAGATTGCCCATAATTGGATCGGAACCAATAGATTAACTCCTCCCAACTAGACAGAATCTTAGGGGGAAGGTCAAAGAAGTCGGCCTCTTTTCGAAGTTCTGCAAGCCCATGGTATCCCTGTGCCTCCTCACGTCTTATTGCAACCCAAGGTTCCTGAAAATGATGGATGGCAGGAGATTGTCCACCCAACTTGAGACTTGCAGGAGAGGTAACTGAAGGAGAAGTAACTGGAACATAGGCCCAAGAAGGCCAAGGTTCTCCATACATTTTTATGCCAACTCACAAAAGCAAGGTCAGTTGTTTCAGGCTGGATTTTTCAATTGGATTGGGCAAGGGGCTTGCAGAACTTGGAAAATACCACTCCTTGCCCAATCCAATTGAAAACTCCAGCCTGAAACAACTGGCCAAGATCCTGTGAGTTGACATCAAAATGTATGGAGAACCTTGGTCTTCTTGGGCCTATGTTCTAGTTACCTCTCCCTCAGTTTCCTTGGCCATGGCTACCTCAGCTGAAAAAACTCATTCCTACATGAAAGATTGATTAGCAATAGTATTTTAAATAACCATACATGACAACTCTTAAAAATATGAAATAGATTTGGCTCAGCAATGTATCAGACTCATGCAATCCAATCCATACAAATTGTTTAATTGTTTATCAATGAGAAGGGGGTGAACAAAGGGTTCTGGAATATGTGAGGGGTTTGTATTGAGAGAAACATGATATGATGAGGGGGGGGAAATACGGTTACTGCTCAAAGACAACGACAATCAACTGCAACCAAATAAAACATCACTGTAATTCAACCAAGACACTGCTACTTCCAACTACTTCAACACATAATTTTTCTTGACTGTAATCAATTTTATAATAGGGAGTGAAAAATGAATGTGGGAAGGCGATGATGTTGTAATTAGCGAAAATTGAAATAATGGTGCGGAACGAGTGTGGGTACTATTCATAAAATTCATTAAGTAATCCATAGAACCATTCTGAAAAAGGAAATACACCAACCAAATGACCATTGTGATCCAATAACAACTACTGTGTATTAACTAGTTCATTGTTCATAACCAAATATTTACACAGTGTCAAAAATCAAAATAGTATGCATTCCACAACAATCTGTAAGGGAGTTGTGTTCCTCTTTTTTATCCAATTAACATCTTATAACAATTCTCAATGTATAATAGTAACCATTTACACTATTTTAATCTTCAAAATCAACCACTACCCACACATTACTTCAATCATCAAATACACTCAAAAGTCATGTTTTAAAATTGCAATGAAGTTATATTGTCACTGCAATCGGACCTGTCATTTAAAATGCATGACATTCGTTAAACATACATAGTGGACATCTAACCCAATAATCTAGATTTAAATTGCAAAACCCTGACTCGCCATTTAAACAGACAGACAATAGCCACCATTCCAACTCATGCTATGTTGTAGAAAACACAAAATAATTCAACCAATGCAAGTGTAATTCTGTGACTGTACAAGCCCAATTCAACGCAACTCTAAATAATCAAAATTTTGGGTTATCCATCCAATTCAATGAGGCATCAACAACAGGCTCAACTTTACAAACAATGAACAAACTGCAACAAGCCATGTTCAAAAAATCAATGATTATCTTTGGGCGCAACCAAAAATATCCATAGCATACACAGTGGATAACCACGCCATAATTTCTAGAATGCGACATTCCCTTTTGAAAAATTAAAAACACACAGTCACAGTATCATTAACCCAACCTATTATGTCAAGCTATCAATCCAACACAAGGAGATAGCAACAGAGTTTCTTAAATCAATCAAACTGTAACAAATCATACTGTGTAAAAACTTATGCCCATTCTTGATGACGCAATCAAATAACCATAACATATGCAGTGGGTGGAAATCCCATAAACACCCTGATTTCAATAATCATTTGGCCATTAAAAACACACAGTTACAGTAACCATTGACTCATGCTTATAGGAACGCCACTCATACAAATTAACCATGTCGGGCTTAACCACCCAATGATAACAATTCCTGTGACCAGATGACAAAACCAACACCATTGTCATACAATCAACAGGGAGAGCCAATAATAAACTCTACACCAATCCATAACAACTAATAGTAAACTCGACAGGCCACAACGGTCTTCTCTATCAACCCTTAGGCTTGAGGAGTCAAGGTTTTGTTCTTTGAACCAACATAGGGAGGCTAGAGTTGACTCCTCTCAATGGTGAAAACCTCTGAGACCAATGGTGCACACACAGACAAAACCACAATTCATTTTGTGGATAGGGTGACCAATCTCGCGATAAGAGAGTCCCTAACAGAAGAGAAAGGCTCCAATTTGGCTTGGTAGTGATACTTATCACACACGGGGTATAACCCTCGTGGCTCTCCAGTCAACCAACTACAACACTGAGGTGAGAATAGGGTTGAGAGGAAGAAATATAAACCACTGTGTGACCAACGAAAACAACCCATTGCCCAAGTGAACAATGCACAGTGACACAAAGCGCTTCTAACCATTAAACCCCATAAAAGCCAAAGACTGGGTATGGTGATACAAAATGCATGAAGATAACCAGCCATTCAAGACCAAGAGAAACCCTCCAACTAAACCAGCAAGGATGACAGAGAGCCTTTATGGATGCCAACACTCAGGATGACCAATAACACTGTGACTTTAACATCATTGCAGAGAAAACCATCAACGCTTCATTCCAAAAATCACAATTTTACACAGTTGCAATACTTAAGGAAAGCACAACCCATACATTTGAACTAATATACATTTCATAACAAAGCAGACTCATGGATGGACAAAAAAAGACATACCTGTAATGCAAGCACTTTAAACGTGAGCTGGCCGAGTGGTTCCTCCCTGCTTGAAAATCATAGCATAACCACAACAACAAGGTTGAACAATAGCCCGACTAGGGTGGCATCCAGCGGAAGGAGTAAGGGTGGCGTGCAGTAAATGAATGTCACCTCCACCCATAGTCAATTAATTCATTAGTACACGCCAGACATTAATCCATTAACCATTCATTTAAATCATGCATTAGAATTGGCATCTATTACTTGTCAAACACACCACCCACATCATACCTTCCATTTCCAACTTGACCATAATACATATCAACTATATAATCCAATTAAGAAAACCATGTATTGAACCATCACCAACAGCACGATCCATATCAACTTATGCCATAACATAATCACCATGAATATCAACTATATAACTAAAAAAAAATTGCTTAGCTATTAACTCAATAGCTAGGATAACAACAACCCATTAAAATTTGATGCATGTAGTATAGTATATAGCATGATTTTAGTTTCTTCCCTTTGCTTTTATATTGTCTTTTTCCTTTTTCCAATTGCTTGTGTATTTTATTGCTAACATGTTTATTGTGCAGGTCTCCTAGTAATAGATCCCAATAACAGATAGCAGTGATAACAAGGATAACATAGGCCATTGTGAAATAAAACTTGAGCCTAGAGCAGCAGAAAAACACAAAACATGGTTTCCCATCGCCAATAAAACAAGATTATATCACCATGTAAGCAATGTCAAACAGTAGCACAACATCAAATAAGAACCATACTTGATCTCCAATCTACAAGGGGGTCCCACCTACTAGTATTATTTAGCTTTTATAATAATAGGATTTAGCAACACTTTGCAGGCATAGGCTTCGTTGCAATTTTAATCGTCAACAATGTACTCTATATCCTCCTATGTATTAGGACCCATTTCCTTATTTAATTTGAAATGGCTAGCCAAAGGTGTACTCACTGGTTTTTCATTATGCATTCTAAACCTCTCCAACATCTTCTCTATGTACTCACCCTGAGACAATGTCAATTTGTGATTTTTCCCGCCTCTTGTTATTCTCATACCAAGGATTTTCTTTGCAGCACCAAAATCCTTCATCGCAAATTAATTAGCTAATTTATTATTGAGCACATTTATATCCTTCATATTAGACCCTCCAATAAGCATGTCATCTACATACAATAACAAAATAATATAGCTTCCATTTTCTAGCCTTTTAAAATAAACATAGTGATTAGAATGACATCTACTATAACCTTGTTCTAGCATAAACCTTTCAAACTTCAAATACCACTGCCTTGGATATTTCTTTAGGCCATACAAGCTCTTATTCAACCTACATACAAAATTTTCCTTCCCTTTGACCTCATACCCCTGTGGTTTCTTGTTATACATGATTTTGGTCATCTTGGTGATATCTTAACAATGGTGTATTCAGGCTCCTAACAAGGGCTTTTTCCTGAGAAAAGTGGCGCTTGTCTCCTTCCAAAAAACATATTTTTAAATTGAGTTTGTAGGCTTCATATGGCCTAGGGTGTGAGAATCCCTCATTCTCATAGGCCTCCTTCATCTAGGGTGCGAACTTCTCGCAGCTTGCTCCATACACAGGGTGCGAACCTATTTTTAAACTTGGAAAAGATAAGAGGTCTCGAGGGTTCTAGAAGGGAATCTTATAGAAAATGAGTTGGCATTCGTATGGTTGTCATTTTACTGACTTCTCAGATTTGATGGGATCATCCTCATCCATGTAACCATCTCTCCTTCTCCTATATATTGAGAGGTTTCTCATGGAAAAGGTTAAGCAAGATTGAATGAAGAATTGGTGAAAGAATTGTGTGAAGAACCCTGCTTTGACGAAATCTTGAAGGCTCTACTTGGTCTATCAAGAGGAATTGTATCTTCTTCATGCAAGTTCAAGAACAAGTGTGTGTGTTGGAACCAAGAGTCACCGAAAGGAAGCTTGCAACATCAAGGCGATTAGGTTGTATCTTCTACTTTCAATTAATATGATATAGTGGCATGTCCCTTTCCCATAAAGTCTCTCTTACTTTATTGTGTAATTCCTTGATCATATGCATAAGTTGACGTTGAATATATTGCTATCTTCACTTTGGTTGGTTTGTGTTGTCCTGGACTTGACTTCACGAGAGCACCGGAGTGAAGCGGGATCAACAAAGACTTAAGGAAGTGATATCAGGGTATGTTATCTATTCCTTCCTATTAGAAAATTCAATGACTACAACTTAGGGAAAGAGTCTTGTCTTGTTCTATTTTGTTCTAGATCCAGGTGGATCTATGGAGATCTATTAGTGTCTGCAACTACCGATTAGTCCGATAACAAAATTGGCAACTCCACTGGGGAAGCAACCCATTTTTTAGTGGTTTTTGGTGTTTTTCCTTGGCCATTTTCTCTTGCCTTACCTTTTTTCATTTCTGTCAATCTCTGAATCTTCAAGAGACCCTGACAGACTCTCTGGGTCTAGAAGTCCCTTCAAAATTTTTGTCTTTTTCCAAAATTTTTCCTAGTTTCAGGCCTTCTCGCACTGAATCCCTCTATGGCCTACAAGAACCCCTTGAGTTCGCACTCTGCCTTTCAGTCCAATGTGAGATTCTCGCACTCTGCTTGTTACCATCCTGTGAGAATGATCCATTCTCACACTGTACATTACTGCTAGCTTGTGAACCCATCTGCAAATTTTTGGAATTAAGGTTTTTGGATGCTCAGATGCCCAGATTTGTATGTGTGTCTGAAAAGAACTTCTTGGGCCACTGATTGATTGTTTCTTGACTTCAGATTTTGTGAACGAGCGGTCTTCGGAAATCAAAGACTCTTCTTGTTCATTTTTTCTCAACTATCATCTCTTGACCTCTTCTTAGCAAGGATATAATCTCTAATCCTGGGATCTGAGTGCTTGTTTGGTTGGGAGCTGATGATCAGTTTAAAAGTTGGAATTAATTATCTTTTTCAATTGCCCGTTGCTTGGAAAATTATTTCCCTCATGCATTTGAAAAGACTAGTCTTGTATGCTTGTCATTTTTGTCTTCATTGAAAGATTGGTTTGGGTTTTGTATATTGTTTTTCGTTAATTATTGGTTTTCCTTATTTCCACCACCGTTGTGTGGTTCTTTTTGAAAAGAAAAAACATTTTTCTTTTTAAAAGAAATTTTTATTTTGAAAATATTGGAAATCAATTGTTGAAATAGAACAAATAGAGATTTGGCATTGTTTGTGATTTTGCATATCAAAGAAGATTGTATATCGTAGTTCAAGATTGTTCCAGAAAACTTCTCTTTCCCTTCTGTAAATAGGATTCATCGAACGAGAATTGATGTCTTTCATTCCTATCTATGCATTGTTGGGTCAGAGTCTCACACAACATGAATTTCATTTCCATCTCCTTTGCGTAACAACGACCTTCAATAATATTGCGCGAATTTTTAAAATTAAACTAGTAACTCTTTTCTAGGACTCTATCACACCAACACTAGCTAGGCTAGAGCTTTGGAATAAGCAGAGAGATACACTCTCCAAAGCAAAAAACACACAATAGCATCCTGTGGTAAGGAGTGTCAAATTCCATTTGCAACATTTTTTCCTGGGAAGCCCTTCTCACACAAGGGTCAAACCCAAGGTCACATTGATATTGACAGAGTCACTCACCCTTCTTTGTTGATATCGGTGTAGAGATTACACGTATTACAGGGGTCACTTGGAGGTATACCCACAATGATGAGTGGAAGCCTCTCAAGCTGATTTCAGGTTAGATACCCTGCCCTTGCGTGTGGATCAGACTGTTGACTGTCCCCCCGGGATTTATTGTTGTTGGTGGTAACCTTAGTGGCCTATCTTCTTAGGGTCTTACACAAGGTGACTGCGAAGGGGCAAGTCTTCATGGTACCTGGAATCGATGTTGGCCAAACTCACTCGGGCTCCTTGAAGTGTATACCCACGATTATATGTGGGAGCTTGCACTAGGGTGTAAGTCCGTTAAGCAGGTCGTCAACATAACTTTTCCACCCTAGCCCAACCCCTTCTTATCCCGTCGTTGCGACGTTGGATTTCATCACCAACTAGTGACTTCGGAATTAGAAGGTCTTGATTGCTTGGTTTTTCTCCCTATATTTGTTTTACTAGCACTTGTTGTTTGTTCACCCAAGTTGACCATAGAACTTTCTTTGTCTGTTTTTTAATTCATTCACAATTGACCCTCCACGTTGTTCACGTAGAATGCAGGGCTTACTCCCAGAAAATATGGAAGGTTCTCAACCCTTACCTACCAACTCACCAGAGGGCTCTCCTCAACAAAGTGAAGTCCAAGATGTCACCACTCCACAAGTGGAAAGAACTAACTCTCTAGAACAATTCCGAATTTCCAATTCTCGAGAGGACTTTCGAATTCACCCCAACTTTGAGAGATGTATTCTGCGACTGACTTCTTCTGGAGAACTAGTTGTTCAGTATTCTGGATCACCAACTGGACCTTTCCTAGGACCTGAGGGTCAAGATCCGTTTTGGTCTACCGGCATTTTTAGACGGGACCTCTTTGGCTCGAGCGCAGGCATTGATATCACTATCTCACCTAAGCTACCCGAAACATCTGATCCAAACGCAGTACCGTTGACCACTACCTACTATTTTTCGGGTACAGAAGCTCCACGAACCGACCACATCCTGACTCTCCCTTTACAAATGGCCCATTACACAGATACTATGAGTCTTCACACCAAGATTACCGTGGCTAGCCAAGCCCCTATTGGCACACTGCTTTCGCCCAGAATCACCCTGACACTTCCACCTGGATACCATGCGTTGAATGCCTCTATTTGCGTTCCTATGAAAATCACATCCAGAACTCCTGGTGGTCCCACTTCTTCTGGGAACTCTCCTCCCGGTTTCATTCCGACACTTCCTCTGCCCACTTTTAGAGGACCTTTTCCATCCTCTATCGGTGGCACTGATTCTAATGGAACCATTCCATCATTCACACTGAATTACCAGATTTCTGTTGGTGGACAATTTCACCAAGGAGGTTTGACTCAAGCCCCCCTTGCAGGGCAAATCCCGATTGGAACCCAAATCCCGATTAGCACACAACCCTCGATTGGAACGCAACCCCCACCGACCCCACCCTATGGAAAAAACATACCTCTATCCTTGGCCCAGTATTGGAATCATATGATACAACATAATCCTCAATCAACTAGGGGGAAACAACCTCAAGCTACCTCCTTTATACCCCCTAGTATAGGCCAACCATATCTAGGTATGTCCAATCCTATTTGGGGCTCTAATTCTCAACCCCATGCCCCCATTCAAGGGTACAACCCTATGAGCTACTTCCCTCCGCAACAACCACTGAATCTGCCTGGATCTTCGCACTATATGTAGACTTCTTATGGTCCCACTGGTTTGTCGATGGGACTCCCTCCCCAAAGCCACTAGTACCCGCATGTGAATAGACAGTTACCTTTCTTAGCCACCCTGGACCTCTCGGATCTATCGAGGATTTTAAATGATCCAATCCGTCACTCTCCCCAATGGCCCTCTATACTGGCCAAGCTACTGTCTGACATTCTTAAATTCGATGGCAAAGAGGGAGAGGACCCAAACAATCATGTCATGACTTTTCACCTTTGGTGCTCATCCAACTCCTTGATGCATGACTCTATTCGTTTAAGCCTTTTTCAATGAACTCTCACGAGTTCTGTTGTGAAGTGGTACATAGAACTACCACGAGGTTTCTTCACCGACTTCAACACCCTCACTATGGATTTCCTCACCCACTACTAGTGACCGATCCATTATGAAATAGAGACCGAGATTTTGAGCTCTTTTAAGCAAACCAAACCCACTCATATCTCCGATCACATCCATGAATGGCGACGGCGACGATGTCTCATCAAACTTGAACTTCCTGATCAGTTACTGGCAGAGTGGTTCACAAAATCATTTGTGAACGACATCGGTCATGACATCACCATGGGTGGAGTTGTCATAGAAGAACAGGCCATTAGTCGTGCTCAATACCTTGATCTCATTTACTCACAAACGGGTACTCTTTACGACCTACTCCCTGATGTGCCTCATCCTTCTACTTCTGCCACTTCAACTACTCCTACTGCTTCTCATGTAGCTGACGGTGTAATTGGCACTTTCCATGCCCAACCACATTCTGCCTCTAGCAACAACCCCAAACCCATTTATTCTAATGTTCACAATGCTCTGTCTCCTACCCCTCCCACCGGCAAGACTTCTGAGGTAAATGTTGTTCAATCTACCCCCACCGGTAAAAACAAATCTAGAAAGGGAAAGGGTAAGAATAAAGAGGAAAAAAATACTTCGCAAGAAAAGAGAACCAAAACACCACCTGTTGACGATAGGGATAAGCGCAAACCCCGATACCCTTATCTTATCTGTGGTGATGATCACTACACGAAGGATTGTCTACGTCGTGCCGAGGTTAACAAGTTCCTTCAAGGGACCCCCAAACCTCCCACTCTAGTCGTACTGTCCCAACCCTTCCCCTCTCAACAATAGGCCGAATTGGTCATTCATGACCAACCTTCCCCTTCCACTACTTCCTATGTATTAATGTGTACTGGCGATTCAATGAAGAACGACATCGCACTCACCACTCGAGCCAAAGATTATTCTCCTTCCAACAAGAAGGTTGATATGGTACCACCTTCATCAGTTCAACCCTCTCCTACAACCCCACCTACCAATGGTCGTCTTCATCTCGAACGACCAAGCCTCGACATAGCCCTTCGCTCTCCTCCAAAGGGCGTCATTCGAAAATCGACTTTCAATCCTCATGCCCGTGATGCCCAAAACTACAGTATTGTTGAAGATATGGCCCAAGCACCATCTGCAATGTCATCCCTCGAAGTCCTTTAAAGTTGTCCCATACAACGAAAGGCACTATTGAAAGCTATCGGTGGAATCGACCCTAGGGATACGAATTTAATAATTTTTTACTTGGAAGATCACATTCCAAGGTTACCCCCTCAGCTCGCATTCCAAATACAAGTGATTGTCTCCAACAAAAAAATGTGTAGAACTGTTATCGACGAGGGTGTCTCGACGTGCATCATGTCTATTACCTGCTGGAAAGTCGTCGTCTCTCCCTCTTTGACTGAATCCCATAACACACTCAAAGCCTTTAATGGCTCTAGTTTTAAGCCTTGTGGTGTCCTCCCTTCACTACCAATCACGTTAGAAGGAAAAACGGTCCAAGTTGAAGTGGAAGTCTTCGACGCTCCTCTCGATTACAACCTCCTTCTTGGCCATAGCTAGATTGATTCCATGCACGCAGTTGTGTCGACTCTTTTTCGTGTTGTACATTTCCCACATCAAGGAAAGGTAATTACCGTCGACCAATTAGCCTTCTTTAACTTGGATACATGCACTGGCAACGTACCATTTATTTCCAACTCCCCCCCCGGATATGAGAACGTAGGTGTGGGTCTTCTCAAAGACTCCTCGTTAATGGGTACCTTCCCCATCCCACTGCTCGATGTTCCATATCCATCTATCACGTCAATCAACATGATCTCCAATGGAACCCCTACATCTCATGACCAATGGATGGTACCCGACCCCGACGATCATAGTCGTTACAATGAAGAAATGCCCTTGAGTTCAGTTGAGTCCACGTATCAGGCCATTCAATCGGAAACCTCTTCTACCCCCTCTCTTGGTGATTTATCTCCGGATCCTTTCTGCGTTATTTTTCCCACGGACAAGATGATTATGTCTGTCATGGAAGACACCCCCTAGGACGATGGACATCACCATTCCATCCTCTTCCTGGAACAACACACCATCGAGAGCTACCAACGGATCTCAACCCCATCAACCGTTGTCATCATTTCCACCATTCCCGAGTCCACACACAATGTGTTTTCCTAAGGGAACTTAAGCAATATCTCACCCACTATTCCCCTCGACATATCCATCAAACCTGGAATTGTCAAAAATGTGCATATCAGAGCTTCGTGTTCCCCTGACGAAATCGTCACCTACAAGTCACTTTTCAAATAATTTCGTGACGTCTTCGCCTGGAGCTATGAAGAAATGTCAGGTATTTACCTTTACATTGTGATACATGAGATTAATACATACCCAAACGCTAAACCCGTCCAGCAACGCCTTCTTCTAGTTCACCCATGTAAAGTGGCTGCTATCAAACTTGAAGTCGGGAAACTTATCAAAGTTGGCTTTATTTACCCGGTGGCTCTCACTGACTAGGTTTACAATCTTTTCCCAATCGACAAGAAACAAGGCACAATTCGCATCTGTGTTGATTATAGGGATATTAACAAAGCATGTCCTAAAGACAACTTTCCTACCCCCTTCGTTGACCAGATTGTCGACGATTGCGCTGGAAGTGAAAGATTCTCTCTGATGGATGGTTTCTCTGGATATAATCAAATCAATAATGTTCCCAAGGACCAATACAAAACCTCTTTTATTTGTCCTTGGGGAACTTTTTCCTATCAGAAACTTCCTTTCGGTCTAAAAAGCATTGGCACAAATTTTCAGTGCTCTATGTCTTATGCCTTCCATGATATCAAGCACATTGTGCAGCCATTTCTTGATGACTTTCCCGCTCATTCCATGCGTCGAGTCAATCATCCCATACACCTCCGAGCCATTTTCCTCTGATGTCGGTTTTCCCATATACGCTTGAATCCTCACAAATGCATTTTTTGCGTCGAATCCGGTCGACTTCTAGGCTTTATAATTTCACGTCAAGGGATCAGGGTAGATCCTTTGAAGGTCGAGGCAATTCTCAATCTCCCTCCTCCTTCTACACTTTTCCAGTTACAAAGTTTGCAAGGGAAAGGAAATTTTCTTCGTCGTTTCATCCCCAACTACACCGAGATAACTCTTGGATTTACGTGCCTAATCAAAAAGGGATCCAAGTTCATATGGGACACCATCACAAACAAATCTTTCGAAGCTCTAAAACTGTCCCTGACACGTGATCCACTTCTCTTCCCCCCCGATTACAGTCATGATTATTTCCTCTACCTCGCAACCTCGGATTACACCATCACTATGGTTCTTGTTTAGGAGGACGATTCTCATGATGAACATGTTGTATATTACTTGATTCAAAGTCTAATGCCTACCGAAACCAAGTATTTACATGTCGAAAAACTGGCCTTGGCTATCGTCCAAGCAGTTCAACGTTTCTGGCACTATATCCTCTCTCGCAAGACTATGGTAATATCTAACTGCAACCCTATGCAACACATTCTTACTCGACAATTGCTAGGGGGAAAATACTCCAAGTGGATCGTGATAATACAGGAGTTTGACTTAGAGTTTGAACGTGCTAAGTCCATAAAATTCTTAGTTTTTTCCGAGTTGATATGCAACTTTCCCTACTCTAAAATGGAAAATGTAGCAGCCAATTCATTACTTGATGAATCCCTTTTCCTAATTAGTTCCGATAATCTTTGGTATGGAGACATCATCATATATCTCCAAACCCATATTTTTCGGCCCAATTTGTCCATTACTGACCGTCGTCGCATACGCTACGAAGCCCGTCCATATATTATCCTCGGTGATACTCTTTATCATCATGGGATTGACTCAGTTTTTCGATGCTGCCTCACGTTTGATGAAGCTGAGAAAGCCTTAAATGACTGCCATTATGGAGCCTGTGGCGGTCATATGTCCGGGTATGCTTGTTACACATTATTTTCATCATCCCTATGACCGTTAATGATGTAAACCTATCTATTTCCTTCAGAGGGGTCAGTGGCCTAAGTTCCTGAAGAGAGAAGGGAGAAGAACTTTTCCTGAGAAAAGAAGTTGCATTTTCCCTTGTAAAAACCCTGTAAAAAAGTAAGTTCGCAGGTTTCTCTATCGGCAGGGTGCAAGAATGCCTGATTCTCGCAGGTTGCACCATATCTAGGGTGCGAGATGTTCGCAGGTTGCTCTATAGGCAGGGTGCGAGAATGCCTACACGTGGGAAAAACAAGTGTTTTCTCGAATCTTCTAGAAAGAGAAGCTTCTATGGTGAGGTGGCATCCGAATGGTTTGGATCTTACTCGCTTTCATGATTTAGTGGGATCATCCTAACCTCCTCACCTTATCCTCTTCAACTTATAAAAGGAGAGGAGTTCTCATGGAGAAAGTTAGCTTTTGATTAGCTTTGGTTGGCTTGGAATTATTAGTTTGGTTGGAGTGGCTTTGAGATTTGCTTTGTCAAGATAGATTGTGAGTAGCTATCAGATTCATGGTCTCAGAATCCTTGGAGAAAGAAGTGTGTGGGGAACGAAGGACAGTTGGAAGGGACCTTACGACATTAAGGCTATGGTTGTAATCTCTCTTTTACATTCAATATGATACAGTAATATGATTCTTTCCTATAAAGCTTGTTGTGTTTTATTGTATGATTCCTTGATCACATACATAGGTTTATATTGATTTTATGCTATTCCTATCACTTTGGTTGGTTGCGTTCTTTTGCAGGTTCATCATTGTATGAGCATTGGAATGGAGCTAGGATGGTGATGGCGAGAGGAAGTGACATTTAAACGATATGTCACTCATCCCTCTTTAGTTAGTAAATTCAATATCTAAAACTTAAGGAAAGCATCATGTTCTGGTGTGTTTTGTTCTAGATCTAGGTGGATATAGGGAGATCAGTTAGTGTTCGCACCTACCGATTTGTCCAATAACAAAATTGGTGACCTCACTGGGGATCGAATTGTTTCCTAGTTAGTCTAGTTTCCCTTCCTTTGATTTCTTTTTTTCTGGTTTCTGAGTCTGTGGGACATCCATCTAGACTCTCTGGATCTATAAATTCACTTAGATTCCCTGTCCGTTTTCAAAATTTTCTTTGATTATAGACATTCTCGCACTGTACTTGTCTGTGGACTGTGAGAATCATTGATGTTCGCACCCTGCTTTTAGGTTCAGTGCGAACTTCTCACACCCTACCAATGTCTAGCCTGCGAAAATACCTAATTCTCGCACTGTAATATACTGCTAGGCTGCGAACTTGTTTGTAAACTTTTTGGACTAGGTCTTGTCATCTTTTGATGACCCAATTTTTCTTTGATCAGCTGGATTGAGCTTTTGGAGCCTATATTGATCTGCTTACAGTCTTCTTGACATTATTTGAGCTGTTTTTAGCCATTTTTGCTTTGTTTGGTTTTGAAGGATTAGTCTCTTGCTTTGAGTGTCTTTCAATTACAAAGCATGTGTTTTCTTTAGAATTGTTGGAAAGATGAGATTTCTTTTGAATAGTTCGCTTTAAAAGAGCACTTTTAGTTTGGGTTTCTTTGTTTTAAGAAAGTTCATTATTGATTTTAGTGAAATTTTTGAAACAAAAAGATTTAATTTATTGCTTTATAT
>JZKD02S1896627.1:50773-62798 GCA_000966675.3 Picea glauca | reverse complement strand
CATTTAGAGTTGCAACTTCCGAAGGAAAAAATTCATTTTTATTAGAAAATCTGGATGGTAAAATCTTCAACGCCCCTGTCAACGGGCGTTATCTAAAACACTACATGACATAATTGGTTCTCCGAGGTTTTTCTTTGTATATACCGGTTTGTATTTGCTTTCTATTTCATGATTCCCTTGAGGTAAGTTTTCAATTTTTATTAATTAGGTTAATATAAATAGAGATACATAGTTTTCAAATACATTTAACTTTTTTAAAAGGACACTCTTTGTGTTTATAGGATTTCGGTTTGCAAACTAAATGAACGAATGGAGAAAATAGAAGGTCATGTATCGGAGATTTTCATTCATCGAAAACAGGTGATAGAAAAGGTTTTCGATTATTTTAAAAATGGTAAGGTAAAGGCACGAACTCCTGAAAACTCTGTCCCTTAAGAAAGAAGAGATCTCCAAAACATCATAAAAGTCCCATAAATATAATGTTTTTACTCAATTGATTATTAAAAAGTATAGTTACTCACTCTGGATCCTAATAGTTTAAACTTAAAACACAGATAGGTGGTAGTTAAAACAAACAGAAAGTGAAGCATCTCTGGGGAAGGGGTTTCAAAAAGCGGTTTTAATTTTCAACCCCTGCCCCTCGGCATACAAACATCTGTCTGTCACCTTTCTTTCTGTCTTCAGATTTGTCTTCTTGAAAATGCCAAATGTCTTTTCAGATTTATATATGTAGGGAGAAGAGATTATGTTTAAACTTTGAAAGTTGTAAGCGTGTTTTGGAAAGAAAGTTGGTCTTGACAGGTCCTTGGTCTCTTACTAAACAAGTTATGCGTAGGTGGATCCTGACTTTTCTAGGTTTTTCAACAGTTTCGAAGGGTTAAGGCTTACTAAAAGGAAAACCCCCAGAAAAATGTTTCCCCTTTTTCTCCCATCAGACCAAGGTGGTGTGAAATTCAATGGATGATTGGCACCGAGTAATCAAAGTAAGTTGACAGACCTACATTGCAAAATATTATGTAGATATCACCCCTCATACAATCAAATTGCCCCCGCTTCGTATTCTAAAAAGAAAATTATAAGACAGATGATGAAAGAAAAGTCATATCTAATTGTACATCTGGTCTGAAGAGACAATGAAAGGAAATTCAGAAATGATTGCCCTCATCTTAGCATTTAAATGCGTAAATACATTTCGAAGTGGTGAAAAGAAATTCAGCAAAAAAGGGGCAGATAACTTCACCGAGGTACTAAATAGGCCCACTAGAAGTGAAGCAATATCTGAGATATATGTACGGTTGTTATACATGAATTTCACTCAGCTCTGGTAATCAACTCTCTCAAGACAATATCCACATCTTAAGTCCAGACGGGACACCCCGATTAAAAAAAAAAAAATGCAATAAATTTCGTTGAGTATAAGCCAAAAATTGCAAGATCTGTTGGATTTCCTAGAACTGTTTTGACTCGTCTTAATGCAAACCTAATCTCAGTAAAGAGAAAGAGAAAGTCACGAAAGGGACTGTAGCTGAGTGAGAAATATATTTGACTATTGAAAAGCCTTACAGCAGTGAAAGACAAAAATATTTTCTTCCCTCTGTTTATATTCTCCCTAAAGCAAGTTTAACAGAAGTGAAACCAATGACTCCATTTACCCAATATAGGCACATGGTTTAGTGTTCTTCCCGCCTCACAGGGAAACAAAATCCCTAGTTCGAGCCTATGCTGGAGCCACCTTTTTCATTTGGTTCAAATCTTTTTTAAAAGTCAAATGTCGGTTCTTAAGTTCTTTTTCACTTTGTGACATTCACCTACTAAAAATATCAGTAGTCTCGTCATGCGAAATAGCGGGGGATGTGATGTTTTTTAAGTTACCACTTTTTATCGTTAAATGAAGGTTGTTTCTTTTTGTACCTCAGAATATTGCTCTTCGTGAGTTACAAGTCACAAGATTTACAAACCCCGATGTGCGAAGTCGCGAAGAGTTTTAAAATCTTACCTCAGGTGAAAGCTAAGAGTGAGACCATGTAAACCCCAGTCAAGTGATGTCGGGATTTCGCGTCTCGGCGTTCACTCCCTCCTAAAAAATTACCGCTAAAACTATGAAACACGAATCCATGAAACTTTTACCAAAGTAACCCAGGTTAGAGTCAAGGTTGATTAGTTTTGACCATGATTAAGTTTCTCAGGATTCGCGACTCGGCTTACATTCCTCCCGAAAACTTTACCTTCGAAGTCCCAAGCCGCAAAATCGCAATATAAATGAAAGCATAATTAATTAAAACACTTAATCTTAGTTACATCCTTACTTGTTTAAATCTAATCATCGCAGTCTCGGGTTTTAGAGGCTCGAAAGGTTAGAGTTAAAAGTCCCGATACAACAAACGCCGAAAGGTTGATTTAAATCCTGATTAAGGAAGCCAAGTCAGCATAATCAATGTTTAATGCAAATGATAATAATGCATAGTTTACGAGGTAATTTCAAATGTTCCTTGCGCCAGCTTGTGCCACGAACCGTCAAATTTTATGGCATTAATTGGAAATAAGGCAAAACGACAAAGTAAGGATATGGTTTTTATTGCCAAAAGATCTATCTAAATATGATTGGACCGTTCTATTTGTAAGGACATCGATATGTTAAATGTTTGAATATATAGATCTTTTGCTTCCTATTTTATTCATAAAGTTCATTTCTATCCCGCACAGAGAAGTTTTTCTCAGTAAGATAACTTCTATATGTATACACATTTTTATTGCAGAAGAGCTAAGCTACAATCCCCTGTCATGGCCCCGAGAAAAGCATCCAAGGCAAGCGCTGAGGTTTCAGTACAAGGTTCTGATAATGTTTCGGATACTTCACCTCGAAGCGTTGATTCCGTACGAACCTGGTCATACGTCTCAGAGGTTTTCCAATCAGATGTGGTGAATTGTTCGGACGATTCCAGTGACAACGAGAAAGATGAAATGACTACCAAATACAATATCATTGTGCAGGATGAGATGCACAAAGTAGCAGCTAAGCCACACCTTCTGCCTTACTATGACATGATCTGATGGGCGCTAGATCATGTAGACATCCCTACCAGAACCATCATCAACGAGAAGAAGGTCATTGTTGGGACCTTTAGAATAGAAAAATTACAGGCGATGTAAAATTTACCAACCACGTCAAACTTCACATACAATGTAGAGTTTATAGAGGGTTTTGAACAGAAGGAATGTGAGAAATATGCGAAAATTTTATCTGATTTGATCAAGGATTGAGTCTCACACCCAACAAAGTTCAGGGCAGACAACGTAGCAATGATGACCTGTAGATTGTATGGGAGGGAAGACACCACGCATTTTTTCCTCCCATGGGTGCCCTTGATATACTCAGTAGAAAAAGGCTCTTCTTTTGACTAGGCCAAAATGTTATCAGATAGCGTGACCAATCGGATTACAGAATATCGGATGCAGAAAGAGAGTGGGAAAGCTGCTTCATTTTTTATGTCCGCATATCTCATGGACAAAGTAAGTTCCATGACGCCTTTTCCCTTGATGAATTGGAGTTGGGCTCCATCGGATGCTGAACGAGTCCATTTATACCATTCTAAGCTTTGGGAGGACAAGGCTTCAGATTTCGTATAGGAAATATTCAACTGGGTAATGGTATCAATGCATGTTTCCATCTTTGGTAATCCGCCACCCAGGATATCAGATAACATCACGGAAAATTTACGCAGAGTGGTTGACTGATATGTGGAGAAAGAATTTTCAAACATCAGGGTTTTCGGTGCTTCCGTCCCTCCGCATGCTTTACCGTTACTTATACCCGATAGGTTGGCTTGTCACGAGATCGCCAGACAAACCGTAATCAGTGGTATAAGTAAAGAACTGAAAGGGTTTTCAAAAAAGGTATGGCCACCTTTTCCTGTTCATTTAAACACCTGTTCATTATTAGATTTTGGGCATGCAAAGGCCGAGGGAACAACCCTAGAAGATATAAAGTTGGTTCACATCGAATTCAAGAAACACGATCCACACGGGATCATGAGTAATCATTTGGCTAGTTGTGGCCTTAAAATATTTGAGCACGAGAATTCACCTCATGATGATATTTTCCGAGGGGCGAAATCTTATGATGAGATTTTGGCTCGAATACAAGCCCTATCGTCGGAAGAGAGGGTCGATGTTGTCAAATTCCAAGAGCATAGGAGGAGTTTCCTTCCTCCAATATTACGGGGTGAAGATCCAACGATAGCAAAGGAGAAGAAAACAGAAGCTGAAGGCTCTAAAGGTTCAACACCCAGCCAAGAAGAACAACAGGATAAAGAAGAGCAAGTTGGGGGCCCGAAATAGGAAGCTGAGGCTTCCGATCCTCCAAGCGAGCCAACTTCGGTCATTACTCTCGAGAAATCTTCTAAATAGGTCGGCAATCCCGTCACCTCCATTACCCCCCTACAGTCTGCAAAGGAAACCCCGGATGCAGGTTGGATTTTGGGTGAAAAATTGACACCTATATCAGTAGAAGAGCTACCTCAAAATGAACTCTTCTTCTATAAGAAGAGGAAAGTGGTTGTGAGACAAGAAATCTACCAAGAGGCAGGTAATGTCTCTAAGAAATTTAAAATTTAAACTGATGGGAGAAATATGAAGAAAGTAGAATTCGTGACGCAAATAGCAGGCACATTGGGGGCTTTCGCCACAACGAACCAATATTTAGTCGGGACCCTAAAAGATCAGCTAAAATGAAAAAATCATTTGATCAAAATGCTAGAGGCTAAACTAGCTACAGTAGAGGTTGCTGCTAAAGATCATGCAAGTGTGACTTTAGAGAAAGCAAGAATAGAAGATCAAAAAGAAATTGAGTGGCTTAAATTCGATCTCAAACAGACACAGTTGAAGGTTCAGATGAATCAGACTCAGATAAGCCAACAGGGAGAATTGATAGACCAGCTTCGGGCCAAACTAGAATTTGTCAAATGTCTGGTAATCGATATCGGGATATTTCAGTCCCACGCAATAGAGATCAGAAAAATGTTATCGGTAGCGCAACATGGTCTGCTTGTTAAAGTAGAAACAATTCAACGCGGCTTCCAACTCATTGATCAGGTGTTGGAAAACCTCTTTTAAAGAAAGGGATGCCGAAGCAGCTCGGGTGGCATTCTAGGAGGCTATTATAGCCACAACGAGAAGGGAAACAAGTAGTAGTTCTAGTTTTCCCATCGCAAAGAAGACAAGGGGTAATATCTTGTTGAAAGAATGAGAGTGAAATATATCTGAAGGCAAACAACAATCTATGAAGCTAAGGAAATATTGCAAAGAAATTTTCGGTTTGTTAAGTGAGATTTGTTTGGGTTCCGATGGTGAAAGTGGCATGGAGATACTGGGTCAGATCAATATAGCTAAATATATGCTAAATATCAAGGAAAATGAAGAAAGAGAATTNGTGAGACCATGTAAACCCCAGTCAAGTGAAGTCGGGATTTCGCGTCTCGGCGTTCACTCCCTCCTAAAACATTACCGCTAAAAATATGAAACACGAAGCCATGAAACTTTTACCAAAGTAACCCAGGTTAGAGTCAAGGTTGATTAGTTTTGACCATGATTAAGTTTCTCAGGATTCGCGACTCGCCTTACATTCCTCCCGAAAACTTTACCTTCGAAGTCCCAAGCCACAAAATTGCAATATAAATGAAAGCATAATTAATTAAAACACTTAATCTTAGTTACATCCTTACTTGTTTAAATCTAATCATCACAGTCTCGGGTTTTAGAGGCTCGAAAGGTTAGAGTTAAAAGTCCCGATACAAAAAACGCCGAAAGGTTGATTTAAATCCTGATTAAGGAAGCCAAGTCAGCATAATCAATGTTTAATGCAAATGATAATAATGCATAGTTTACGAGGTAATTTCAAATGCTCCTTGCACCATCTTGTGCCACGAACTGTCAAATTTTATGGCATTAATTGGAAATAAGGCGAAACGACAAATTAAGGATATGGTTTTTATTGCCAAAAGCTCTATCTAAATATGATTGGACCGTTCTATTTGTAAGGACATCGATATGTTAAATGTTTGAAGATATAGATCTTTTGCTTCCTATTTTATTCATAAAGTTCATTTCTATCCCGCACAGAGAAGTTTTTCTCAGTAAGATAACTTCTATATGTATACACATTTTTATTGCAGAAGAGCTAAGCTACAATCCCCTGTCATGGCCCCGAGAAAAGCATCCAAGGCAAGCATTGAAGTTTCAGTACAAGGTTCTGATAATGTTTCGGATACTTCACCTCGAAGCGTTGATTCCGTGCGAACCTGGTCATATGTCTCAGAGGTTTTCCAATCAGATGTGGTGAATTGTTCGGACGATTCCAGTGACAACGAGAAAGATGAAATGACTACCAAATACAATATCGATGTGCAGGCTGAGATGCACAAAGTAGCAGCTAAGCCACACCTTCTGCCTTACTATGACATGATCCGATGGGCGCTAGATCATGTAGACATCCCTACCAGAACCATCATCAACGAGAAGAAGGTCATTGTTGGGACCTTTAGAATAGAAAAATTACAGGCGATGTAAAATTTACCACCCACGTCAAACTTCACATACAATGTAGAGTTTATAGAGGGTTTTGAACAGAAGGAATGTGAGCAATATGCAAAAATTTTATCTGATTTGATCAAGGATTGAGTCTCACACCCAACAAAGTTCAGGGCAGACAACGTAGCGATGATGACCTGTAGATTGTATGGGAGGGAAGACACCACGCATTTTTGCCTCCCATGGGTGCCCTTGATATACTCAGTAGCAAAAGGCTCTTCTTTCGACTAGGCCAAAATGTTATTAGATAGCCTGACCAGTCGGATTACAGAATATCGGATGCAGAAAGAGAGTGGGAAAGCTGCTTCATTTTTTATGTCCGCATATCTCATGGACAAAGTAAGTTCCATGATGCCTTTTCCCTTGATGAATTGGAGTTGGGCTCCATCGGATGTTGAACGAGTCCATTTATACCATTCTAAGCTTTGGGAGGACAAGGCTTCGGATTTCGTATAGGAAATATTCAACTGGGTAATGGTATCAATGCATGTTTCCATCTTCAGTAATCCACCACCCAGGATATCAGATAACATTACGGAAAATTTAAGCAGAGTGGTTGATTGATATGTGGAGAAAGAATTTTCAAACATCAGGGTTTTCGGTGCTTCCGTCCCTCCGCATGCTTTACCGTTACTTATACCCGACAGGTTGGCTTGTCACGAGATCGCCAGGCAAACCGTAATCAGTGGTATAAGTAAAGAACTGAAAGGGTTTTCAAAAAAGGTATGGCCACCTTTTCCTGTTCATTTAAACACCTATTCATTATTAGATTTTGGGCATGCAAAGGCTGAGGCAACAACCCTAGAAGATATAAAGTTGGTTCACATCGAATTCAAGAAACACGATCCACACGGGATCATGAGTAATCATTTGGCTAGTTGTGGCCTTAAAATATTTGAGCACGAGAATTCACCTCATGATGATATTTTCCGAGGGGCGAAATCTTATGATGAGATTTTGGCTCGAATACAAGCCCTATCGTCGGAAGAGAGGGTCGATGTTGTCAAATTCCAAGAGCATAGGAGGAGTTTCCTTCCTCCAATATTACGGGGTGAAGATCCAACGATAGCAAAGGAGAAGAAAACAGAAGCTGAAGGCTCTAAAGGTTCAACACCCAGCCAAGAAGAACAACAGGATAAAGAAGAGCAAGTTGGGGGCCCGAAATAGGAAGCTGAGGCTTCCGATCCTCCAAGCGAGCCAACTTCGGTCATTACTCTCGAGAAATCTTCTAAATAGGTCGGCAATCCCGTCACCTCCATTACCCCCCTACAGTCTGCAAAGGAAACCCCGGATGCAGGTTGGATTTTGGGTGAAAAATTGACACCTATATCAGTAGAAGAGCTACCTCAAAATGAACTCTTCTTCTATAAGAAGAGGAAAGTGGTTGTGAGACAAGAAATCTACCAAGAGGCAGGTAATGTCTCTAAGAAATTTAAAATTTAAACTGATGGGAGAAATATGAAGAAAGTAGAATTCGTGACGCAAATAGCAGGCACATTGGGGGCTTTCGCCACAACGAACCAATATTTAGTCGGGACCCTAAAAGATCAGCTAAAATGAAAAAATCATTTGATCAAAATGCTAGAGGCTAAACTAGCTACAGTAGAGGTTGCTGCTAAAGATCATGCAAGTGTGACTTTAGAGAAAGCAAGAATAGAAGATCAAAAAGAAATTGAGTGGCTTAAATTCGATCTCAAACAGACACAGTTGAAGGTTCAGATGAATCAGACTCAGATAAGCCAACAGGGAGAATTGATAGACCAGCTTCGGGCCAAACTAGAATTTGTCAAATGTCTGGTAATCGATATCGGGATATTTCAGTCCCACGCAATAGAGATCAGAAAAATGTTATCGGTAGCGCAACATGGTCTGCTTGTTAAAGTAGAAACAATTCAACGCGGCTTCCAACTCATTGATCAGGTGTTGGAAAACCTCTTTTAAAGAAAGGGATGCCGAAGCAGCTCGGGTGGCATTCTAGGAGGCTATTATAGCCACAACGAGAAGGGAAACAAGTAGTAGTTCTAGTTTTCCCATCGCAAAGAAGACAAGGGGTAATATCTTGTTGAAAGAATGAGAGTGAAATATATCTGAAGGCAAACAACAATCTATGAAGCTAAGGAAATATTGCAAAGAAATTTTCGGTTTGTTAAGTGAGATTTGTTTGGGTTCCGATGGTGAAAGTGGCATGGAGATACTGGGTCAGATCAATATAGCTAAATATATGCTAAATATCAAGGAAAATGAAGAAAGAGAATTAGTTGAAATTTCACAAATAACTCAAACAGACATAGTGCAAATAGACAAATGGCTAATTAAACCGAGTATATTGTTATGCTCTATCAATGCCAAAGAGCATCTGATATTGAGTTGACAGGTTATTAGGATTTTGACTTATATAAAATTAAACTGATGCATCTGATGTTGAGTTGACAGGTTATTAGGATTTTGATTGTGCTCGCAATTTGGATGATCGAATATCAACCACTGGATATGTGTTTGGCATTGGATCCGGGGTTGTTTCATGGAGCAATAAAAATAAACCTATTGTATCTTTGTCTTCTACTAAAGCAGAATATAAAGCCTTGTGTGCAGCAACTTGTGAAGTTGTTTGGTTGAGAAGACTTCTTCAAGATGTTGGAGAAGAACACAAGGAACTTACAATGATCAAATGTGATAGTCAAAGTTCAATCAAGCTCATGAATAATCCAATTTATCATACAAGGACAAAGCATGTTGATGCTCAATTTCATTTTGTTATAGAAAAGTTGGAGTCCAATGAAATTACTCTTATGTATTGGAATACTTGTGAAAATGTTGCTGATATTTTCACTAAGCCTCTTGGAAAGATTAAGTTTGAACTATTTAGGGAAATGTTAGGTGTAGGAGTCAATCCATTCTCCATTAAGGGAGAGACTTGGAAATAATGGAGCACAAAGTAATTAAACAGTCTAACTCTACTTGTTTTAATGTAGATCATATTTATTTGTGATATGTTGTAACCTCACCAGTATGTTTTCATGTAGTCTCACAAGTGTTTGTTTCTCATAATTCTAAGTAGGATTACATTATTAACATTTTATATAGATTTATCACTTATTAACTCATTCTTAACACAATTTATGGTAACCAATGAGTGATGGACACCAATCCCTGGCAACAGTGATAGCTTATCCTATATTCTTCCCATGTTTCCTTTACAACTTATGTCCCATGCATTCTATGATACTAATCATGAAGGATAGGGACTAGCTATGGAGAAACTTCTCCTTGTTCATATCATGAAGTTGTTTAAGACTTACATCCTNGGACCCTAAAAGATCAGATAAAACCAAAAAATCATTTGATCAAAATGCTAGAGGCTAAACTAGCTACAGTAGAGGTTGCTGCTAAAGATCATGCAAGTGTGACTTTAGAGCAAGCAAGAATAGAAGATCAAAAAGAAATTGAGTGGCTTAAATTCGATCTCGAAGAGACACAGTTGAAGGTTCAGATGAATCAGACTCAGATAAGCCAGCAGGGAGAATTGATAGACCAGCTTCGGGCCAAACTAGAATTCGTCAAATGTCTGGTAATCGATATCGGGATATTTCAGTCCCAGGCAATAGAGATCAGAAAAAATGTTATCGGTAGCGCAACATGGTCTTCTTTTTAAAGTAGAAACAATTCAATGCGGCTTCCAACTCATTGATCAGGTGTTGGAAAGCCTCTTTTAAAGAAAGGGATGCCGAAGCAGCTCGGGTGGCATTCTAGGAGGCTATTATAGCCACAACGAGAAGGGAAACAAGCAGTAGTTCTAGTTTTCCCATTGCAGAGAAGACTAGGGGTAATATCTTGTTGAAAGAATGAGAGTGAAATATATCTGAAGGCAAACAACAATCTATGAAGCTAAGAAAATATTGCGAAGAAATTTTCGATTTGTTAAGTGAGATTTGTTTGGGTTCCGATGGTGAAAGTGGCATGGAGATACTGGGTCAGATCAATATAGCTAAATATATGCTAAATTTCAAGGAAAATGAAGAAAGAGAATTAGTCGAAATTTCACAAATAACTCAAACATACATAGTGCAAATAGACAAATGGCTAATTAAACCGAGTATATTGTTATGCTCTATCAATGCCAAAGAGCATCTGATATTGAGTTGACAGGTTATTAGGATTTTGACTTATATAAAATTAAACTGATGCATCTGATGTTGAGTTGACAGGTTATTAGGATTTTGATTGTGCTCGCAATTTGGATGATCGAATATCAACCACTGGATATGTGTTTGGCATTGGATCCGGGGTTGTTTCATGGAGCAATAAAAATAAACCTATTGTATCTTTGTCTTCTACTAAAGCAGAATATAAAGCCTTGTGTGCAGCAACTTGTGAAGTTGTTTGGTTGAGAAGACTTCTTCAAGATGTTGGAGAAGAACACAAGGAACTTACAATGATCAAATGTGATAGTCAAAGTTCAATCAAGCTCATGAATAATCCAATTTATCATACAAGGACAAAGCATGTTGATGCTCAATTTCATTTTGTTATAGAAAAGTTGGAGTCCAATGAAATTACTCTTATGTATTGGAATACTTGTGAAAATGTTGCTGATATTTTCACTAAGCCTCTTGGAAAGATTAAGTTTGAACTATTTAGGGAAATGTTAGGTGTAGGAGTCAATCCATTCTCCATTAAGGGAGAGACTTGGAAATAATGGAGCACAAAGTAATTAAACAGTCTAACTCTACTTGTTTTAATGTAGATCATATTTATTTGTGATATGTTGTAACCTCACCAGTATGTTTTCATGTAGTCTCACAAGTGTTTGTTTCTCATAATTCTAAGTAGGATTACATTATTAACATTTTATATAGATTTATCACTTATTAACTCATTCTTAACACAATTTATGGTAACCAATGAGTGATGGACACCAATCCCTGGCAACAGTGATAGCTTATCCTATATTCTTCCCATGTTTCCTTTACAACTTATGTCCCATGCATTCTATGATACTAATCATGAAGGATAGGGACTAGCTATGGAGAAACTTCTCCTTGTTCATATCATGAAGTTGTTTAAGACTTACATCCTTAATTATGTATGCAGGATAGGGACTAGCTAAGGTGAAGTTGTTTAGGAATTACATCATGAATTATGATTCAAACATATTAAATATAATAAAAAATATGCATTAGCATTTTTCATTAAAAGTTTTAATAATATTGTTATGAAATATGATTGTGTAATTTAAGAAAAAAATGTTCTTTAAAATGGATTAATTTTAATGATGTTTTAGATATGAAAATGCAAAACTTTTAAAAAAACAAAGTTGTAAAAGTTGTATCCTTCACAAAATCTGAGTCCAAGCAGCTTCTGATTCTGTGAATTCATAATCTAGTATCCTTCACAGGATCCGAGTCCAGGCTAATACAAGCAGTAAGAATAGTTATAAAAT
>JZKD02S1896627.1:35852-50763 GCA_000966675.3 Picea glauca | reverse complement strand
TAAATTGATATCAAAGCGATATTGGAGATCCTAGAGATCCAGCTCTCTTAAGGGAGATCCAAAGTGCAAGCAATATAATTGAGTAGGGGCTCGAGTGCTCCGCACGCAGTATTAGAGGAGTGCCAGTCCCTCTCCCACTTACGAAATTAAGAAAAATTGGATCCCTCGTGCTCCCTTTGTACGCGTCTAAGATCGCTAGGGCACTCACAGTCTCGCCCAGCACTGCAACGCCCCCCCTCCCATTGTACGGGCGCACTAATGCTCCCCTTTGCTATACGAAGGAGCGTCGACCATTCTTTTGGTGTGGTGAGGATGGAAGCATCCGACAGTTTCTTTGGAAAAGGTGAGTTTTTTGCTAAATTGCGAGCTGAGGACAACGCAGAGATGGCATTTTGTGGTTAAATAGCGTGAGGTTGGAGCGTGAGGACTGGAATAAGGCCGATCCACCATTCAAGGACTGAGTCATTTCTTTGGAAAGCACGAGTTTTTGGTGAAGCATAAGTTTTGTTTGAAAGAGGGGCCTCCTCCATTCACCACGGTTTCTTAGTTTTAAAAGGGATTAGTGTATGGCACAATTTATTATGAAAATGAAGGAAGAAGTTAAAATTATAAATCACTTTATAAATCGTAAGGTGGATGTATGTGTATTAAAGAAAAGGTTTCTTTTAAGGAAAAGTTTCTTTTAAGAAATTTATATTTTTTTTATACATGAAGTGTTAAGGTTTTTTTGGGTGAGTTTGTGGTATGCATGGAATGGTGTTAAGGTTTTATTATATTTCTTTTAAGAAAGTTGAGAGTTGAGATAGAGACGGGAGCCATAAACACGAAAGTTGCATATTCTTGGTGATTTACCGTCTTATGATTGAAATGTGTTTGGTGATACAATGAATTTGCAGAGATGGAAAATCCGCTAGCAGAGACCTACCACAATGAAGCCAACAAATTAGATGGCTCAAATTTCATTAACTCGAAATTCAAAATACATACCCTGATGGAGGGCTACGGTGTTTGGACCATTGCGAAGGGAATTGAAGCAAAACTTGATGCGACATCGGTGCGACAACAACACAGATACAAGATTGAGAGAAGCGTGAAAACAAGGCCAAGGTATTGTTGCGTATGTCTTTTGAAGATATCATAGTTCCACATATTAGAGAAGATAACACTTATACTGAAACAAGGACAACACTTAAAGCCTTGTATGAAACTAGCAACACAAATTGTATTTTGTTTTTGAAAACTAAATTGCTAGGCATTAACATGCATGAAAATGAATCTATTAGTTCATTTTTGGATCGTATTAAAGAGGTGAAAGACAAGCTAGGAAATATAGGGGAAACAGTTTCCAACACTGATCTTGTCACTATTACCTTAAATGGTATGTTAGAAGATTATCAAATGTTCATAACAGGTCTCGCAACAAGGGAGAAACCTCCTACTTTTGAATAACTGATAAGTATTTTTCTTCAAGAGAAAGAGAGGCAGGAGAATTTGAAGCCTCGAAATTCAGATATGGCACTATGGTCAAATAAGAGATCCTTGAGACGAATATCGGGACAAAGAGGCAAAGGAGGTCGTTCATCGAAGAGAAGACAATCCCCAAGTTCAAATCAAGGGATGCCCTCTAACAAGAATGAGTCAAAGAGTTGTTTTTATTATGGTCGACTTGGACATCTTATTAAATATTGTCATAAGATGAAGAGTGATGAGGCTAGGAATGAACCTATAAATCATTCATGTCATTATGCAGAAGAATCTTCAAATCATGATCTCAGATTGTTTATTGCTAGTGATGATATTGATGAACCCACGAATTTTAATTCATGGGATCTTAGGTTGTTTGTGTCTAATGCTTCTTTATCTATTGAAACGAATTATTTTGATGCCTGAATTGTGGATTCCAGAGCAATAGTACATATGACATGTAATAAGATGTGGTACACTAATTTTAAAGAAACCTGGAATGGTTCCAGCATATATCTTGGAGATGATTGTCGAATGGTACTTTTCGTCACATTCGGAATGTGGTGTATGTCTCAGGGATAAAGAAAAATTTCATCTATGTATCCACCATTACATATTAGAACTTGAAGGTTGAATTCTTCAAACAATATTGCATAGTGAAGGATCTGTTGGACCAATTCAAAACTGTTGCAATGGGAGTCAGAGCAAGAGGCCTATACAAACTTGATGTTACCAACAAATCACATCACACACTCATTTTTGCAACTATGTCAATAGAGAGTCTTTGGCATCAAAGGTATGGTCACATCAATCATCATGATTTATTGTTATTACAGAAACAAAATATGGTTGAAGGAATTCACATGTTAAAGAATGAGAATGTTGCTTGTGATGGATGTGCATTAGGAAAGATGCACAGAGATGAATTCCCCTCTAATCCTCATAGGAAAAAGAGAGATGTGTTAGATCTTATGCATATTGATGTTTGTGGGCCTATGTAGACTAGGTCTTTGGGCGGTGCATTTTACTTTCTGTTATTTATTGATGATTGCACGAGATACACATGGGTTTATTTCCTTAGAAGAAAAAGTGATGTTTTCAAGTACTTTAAGGAATTCAGAACCATGGTGGAAAAGGAGACAGGAAAATCCATCAAAATCCTTCGTTCAGATCAAGGGGGAGAGTATAAATCAAGGGACTTCATCAAATATTGCAAAGATCATGGAATAGTACAACATTTTACAGTACCCCACATGCCACAACAGAATGGAGTGGATGAAAGGGAAAACATAACTCTAGTAGAGTGTGCACACAGTATGATGAAAGGTAAAAATCTCTCAAATACATTATCGGATGAACCCATAAATACTGCAGTTTACTTAAAGAACAAAATTCCAACAAGGTGTCTTGTTAATATTACTCCTTTCGAAGCCTTGTGTTGGAGCCACCTTTTTCATTTGGTTCAAATCTTTTTTAAAAGTCAAATGTTGGTTTTTAAGTTCTTTTTCACTTCGTGACATTCACCTACTAAAAATCTTAGTACTCTCGTCATGCGAAATAGCGGCGAATGTGATGTTTTTTAAGTTACCACTTTTTATCGTTAGACGAAGGTTGTTGCTTTTTGTACCTTGGAATATCGCTCTTCATGAGTTACAAGTCAAAATATTTACAAACCTCGATGTGTGAAGTCACGAAAAGTTTTAAAAGCTTACCTCATGTGAAAGCTAAGAGTGAGACCATGTAAACCCCAATCAAGTGTTGTCGGGATTTCACGTCTCGGCGTTCACTCCCTCCTAAAACATTACCGCTAAAACTCTTAAACACGAAGCCATGGAACTTTTACCTAAGTAACCCAAGTTAGAGTCGGGGTTGATTAGTTTTGACGATAATTATGTTTCTCAGGATTTCGCGACTCCGCTTACATTCCTCCCGGAAACTTTACCTTCGAAGTCCTGAGCTGCGAAGTCGCGATATAAATGAAAGCATAATTAATTAAAACACTTAATCTTAGTTACGTCCTTTCTTAATTAAATCTAATCATCGCAGTCTCGGGTTTTAGAGGCTCCAAAGGTTAGAGTTAAAAGTCTCCATACAACGAACGTTGAAAGGTTGATTTAAATCGTGATTAAGGAAGCCAAGCCAGCATAATCAATGTTTAATGCAAATGATAATAATGCACAGTTTACGAGGTAATTTCAAATGTTCCTTACACCATCTTGTGCCACGAACCGTTGAATTTTATGGCATTAATTGGAAATAAGGAAAAACGAAAAAGTAAGGATATGGTTTTTATTGCCAAAATCTCTATCTAAATATGATTGGACCGTTCTATTCGTAAGGACATCGATATGTTAAATGTTCGAAGATATAGATCTTTTGCTTCCTATTTTATTCATAAAGTTCATTTCTATTACGCACAGAGAAGTTTTCCTCAGTAAGCTAACTTCTATATGTATACGCATTTTTATTGCAGAAGAGCTAAGATACAATCCCTTGTCATGGCCCCGCGAAAAGCATCCAAGGAAAGCGTTGAGGTTTCAGGACAAGGTTCTGATAATGTTTTGGATACTTCACCTTGGAGCGTTGATTCCGTGCGAACATGGTCATACATCTTAGAGGTTTTGCAATCACATGTGGTGAATTGTTCAGACGATTCCAGTGACAAAGAGAAAGATGACATGACTACAAAATACAAGAGCATTGTCCAGGTAGATATGCACAAAGTAATGGCTAGGCCACGCCTTCTTCTTTACTATGACATGATCTGATGGGCGCTAGACCATGTAGACATCCCTACCAGAACCATCATCAATGAGAAGAAGGTCATTATTGGGACTTTTAGACCAGAAAACTTACAGGCGATGTAAAAGTTACCACCCACGTCAAACTTCACATACATTGCAAAGTGTCTAGAGGGTTTTAAATAGAAGGAATGCGAGCAATACGCGAAAATTTTATCTGATTTGATAAAGGATTGGGTCTCACACCCAGCGAAGTTCAGGACAGACAACAATGTAATTTATTCCATATCTTCTTTGGAACCACAGTTCAAATATGTAGCGATGATGACCTGTAGATTGTACGGGAGGGAAGACACCACACATTTTTTCCTCCCATGGGTGCCCTTTATATACTCAGTAGCAGAGGGCTCTTCTTTCGACTGGGACAAAATGTTATCAGATAGCCTGACCAGTCATATTACAGAATATCGAACGTAGAAAGAGAGCGGGAAAGATTCTTCATTTTTTATGTTCGCATATCTCATGGACGTAGTATGTTCCATGACGCCTTTTCCCTTGATGAATTGGAGTTGGGCTCGATCGGATGCTGAGCCAATACATGTATACCATTCTAAGATTTGGGAGGACAAGGCTTCAGATTTCGTATACGAAATCTTCAACTGGGTAATGGTACCGATGCATGTTTCCATCTTCGGTAATCCGCCACCCAGTATATCGGATAGCATCATGACAAATTTAAGTAGAGTGGTCGATTGGTACGTGGAGAAAGAATTTTCA
This sequence comes from Picea glauca, assembly GCA_000966675.3. Lineage (NCBI taxonomy): Eukaryota > Viridiplantae > Streptophyta > Pinopsida > Pinales > Pinaceae > Picea > Picea glauca. The sequence continues at coordinate 45,781 of JZKD02S1896627.1, read as the reverse complement.
TACATCAGGGTTTTCGGTGCTTCCGTCCTTCCACATGCTTTACCCTTACTTATACCCTATAGGCTGGCTTGTCGCAAGATCGCCATGCAAACTGTAATCGGAGGTAGAAGTAAAGAACTGAAAGGGTTTTCAAAAAAGGTATGGACACCTTTTCTTGTTCATTTAAACACCTATTCATTATTAGACTTCGAGCATGAAAAGGCTGAGGAAGAAACCCTATCAGATATAAATTTGGTTTACATCGAATTCAAGAAACACGATCCACACAGGGTCGTGAGTAATCATTTGGCCAGTTGTGGCCTTAAAATATTTGAGCACGAGAATTCGCCTCATGATGATATTTTCCAAGGTGAAAAATCTTATGACAAGGTTTTGGCTCGAATACAAGCCGTGTCGCCCAAAGAGAGGGCCACTGTTGTCAGATTCCAAGAGCATAGGTGGAGTTTCCTTCCTCCAGTATTACAGGGTGAATATCCGACGATAGCAAAGGAGCAACAAACAGAAGCTGAAGGCTCTAAAGGTTCAACACCCGACCAAGAACAACAGGATAAAGAAGAGAAAGTTGGGGGGACGAAACAGGAAGTCGAGGCTTCTGATCCTCCAAGCGAGCCAACATTGGTCATTACTCCCGGGAAATCTTCTAAACAGGTCGACAATCCCATCGCCTCCATTACCCCCCTACAGTCTGCAAAGGAAACCCCAGACGCAAGTTGGATTTTGGGTGAAAAATTGACACCTATATTAGTAGAAGAGCTACCTCTGAATGAATTCTTCTTCGATAAGAAGAGGAAAGTGGTTCCAGACAAAAAATCTACCAAGAGGCAGGTAATGTCTCTAAGAAAATTAAATTTTTAACTGATGGGAGAAATATGAAGAAAGTAGAATTCGCGACACAAATAGCAGGAACAATGGGGGCTTTCTCCATGGTGAACCAATATTCTGTCGGGACCCTAAAAGATCAGCTAAAATGAAAAAATCATTTGATCAAGATGCTAGAGGCTAAACTAGCTACAACAGAGGCTACTGCTAAAGATCAGGCAAGTGCAACTTTAGAGCAAGCAAGAATAGAAGATCAAAAAGAAATCGAGCAGCTTAAAGTCGATCTCAAACAGACACAGTTGAAGGTTCAGACGAATCAGACTCAGATAAGCCAGCAGGGAGAATTGATAGACCAACTTCGGGCCAAACTAGAATTCACCAAAACCTAGGTAATCGATATCGGGATATTTCAATCCCAGACAAAAGAGATCAGTAAAAGGTTATCAGTGGCACAACATGGTCTGCTTGTTAAAGTAGAAACAATTCAAAGCATCTTCCAACTCATTGATCAGATGTTGGAAAACCTCTCTCTTAAAGAAAGGGATGTTTAAGCAGCTCGAGTGGCGTTCCAGGAGGCTATTATAGCCACAACGAGAAGGAAAACAAGCAGTAGTTCTAGTTTTCCCATCGCAGAGCAGACCAGGGGTAATATCTTGTTGAAAGAATGGGAGCGAAATATATCCAAAGGAAAACAACAAGCTATGAAGCTAAGGAAATCTTGCGAATAAATTTTTGGTTTGTTAAGTGAGATTTGTTTGGGTTCCGATGGTGAAAGTGGCATGGAGATACTGGGTCAAATCAATATACTTAAATATATGCTAAATATCAAGGAAAATGAAGAAAGAGAATTAGCCAAAATATCACAAATAACTCAAACAAACATAGTGCAAATAGACAAATGGATAATTAAACCAAGTATACTGTTATGCTCTATCAATGTCAAAGATCAATAGGTGGAAGGAAAGTTGTTGCTATTGATGAAATACTACTATATTTTTTAGGCAAATAATCAAGCAGAGCCATCTAAGTTGATATCACAGCTGCTGGAGAAGTGCGTTATTTGCAAGGAGCACGTGAAGAGGCAGGTTTTGGGTACCAGATGAGAACAGAGACAAAGAAACGAAACATTTCGACAACTTTGATTGTAACCGAAAACCTCTGGAACTATTGAGATTCCAGCGCATAACAATTTGTATAAATATACATTTTGAAGAAAGAAAAGAAGGCTGGACCTTTTTGATTAATTGTAATAGAGACTGTCTTTTCTTGAGAATTAATTCAAAGCAATCCAAAGATACCTAATTCCGTCACTAATGTGTTATGAGTTTGTTCTCTTTGTTCTTTCATATTCATTCTTATTTCACTTATATATATCTGATGAATGTCACATTGCAATTTAGTAAAACATCTACTGCAGTGATTAATGTTTAGCTATATATTGTTTACAGTTTTTCCTCTGTATCGGCTACTAGTAGGTACAAGACCTGTAAATATTTAGGTTGTCATATTTTATGCTTCATCGGAGCATTTCTTATCTTATTTTCTTCTTCTATTTACATAGTAAGATTCTCTCTCGATAAGAGCCTTATTATATAGACAACTTAATGTTTTTCCCATAATTCATACACCATTTATTTCAAATATAACGCAGTTATGGAAAAAGGCCTTTGGTTTGCAATTTTCTTTTAATATTCATTTCTAAAGTTCTCTTTTATAAAATTAAATTGATACAGCATAAAAAATTTCAGATTTCCTTAAATTTTATGTTCCTCTATGATTGTCCCTGTTGTAAGACAACCCAATATTGAACCCGGTTTGATAGATCAAACCCTTATCGCTTTAAATCTCTTTGATACCATACTTAAAACAGCTAACACTTGGGAAGAACTTGAACATTCATGGGCTACAATTGAAAGGGATTTAAACATCCAGGAACGGTTGGAAGCCAGACAATGACAACCTAGAAATCAACCCTAGCTTCCTTTCTCAAAGGTATACCCTCCTCCCTTTTTACATCTTACTAACTTTCGGATTCCTAAACACTGTAATTTTTAAAGCCTTAGTACAGACTCTGGAACAACATCTTTTTGGCACTGTTCCCGGGGAGGAAGTTACAAAACCTTTTCCCTGGGAAGAACGACATATTTTCAAGCTTCACCCTTTGATAGTGAACAAAGAGTGAGCACTTTCTAAAGGATTTTCTTATATTTCACTTGGTGACTCTACGTTTAAGTAAGTTGGAATCCGGTCGAAGGAATACCAGACAAAACCCAGAGAACAAGCAGACCACGCCTGTTTCAGATCCCGAAAAAATACTAAAAGCTAGAGTTTCTCTTAAGCCAAGTACTGCAATCTATCAGCTTAGGCACCCGCAACCCAAGACCAAAATTTCTTGTAAACTTTCAACTTCACATAGTACACCTCCTGAAACCACTAATTCATTTTTATTCAGCTCTGTGGTTAAAAGTGAAATCCTTCCGAAAACCTTTGTTGGACACAAAGGTAAAAACCCAACAGTAAATTTAACAACAATTCATATCCCGTCAATTCTCCTTTCAGACCTCCCAACCTCACCAAGTCTCGAAGAGTATACTATATACTCAAATCTCACACCTGCGGAATCCCCTAATTACGTCTCCTGCAAATCCGAAGAGCCAAGCCCTCGCATCTCCGATCACCTGTCTTTGGCCTTCCCGTCTCACAAAGAAGCTAAAGATTCGCTTTTAGTGTTCCAAAACCCTCTGTACTATACACCATTTCCTTATCCAGTAGTACCAATGGAAGCTGCCGGAGGAGGAGGTGGAGGATTTTTAGGAGGTGGTGGGGCTCCAGGAGGAGGAGCAGGAAGCCAAGGGCCTCTCCCTCCTCCCAGAGTTTTCGCTAAAGTGGCAGAAAGATATGCGCCTTTGGTTCTACTTGTCCCTCTTCATGACCTTCCCGAAAATTATATAAAAAACTTACCTAAGTTTACAAGAGAGGGAGACTTGACCGCAACCGAACATATAAACTTCTTTGATGAGTTCGTGGATATCCCAGGTCTCGAACACGAAGACGTGTATTCGAGGATTTTTGTCCAAACTTTTGAAGGACAGGTACGAACCTGGTTTTGAAGCCTACCCACGGGGTCTATTCTATCTTACGATGCCTTAGAAGATGCCTTTCTTAGAAAATGGGGTGAGAGAAAAGACCAATTATATTATCTAACCGAGCTTGGATCTTTACAGAAAAGGAATTCAGAAACAGTTATGGAATTTATCCAAAGATTTAATAAATTGTATAATAAGATCCCAGCCGAAGTCAAACCCTCCCAACCTGCAACCACAGTAACCTTTGCAGGAGCTTCCGAACCTGAGTTCGCCCTTCTCTTAAGAGAAAGGAGGGGGGCTACCTTAACCCGAATGCAGAATGATGCTGTAAAAATTGAGTCCAACATGATGGCCTCTGGTAAGTTGAAAGGTAGGATAGAAACGGGGAATAGAGAAACCAGACATTTTAGGGACAAGCGAGACCCTCAGGATCTAATAGATATACATACGACAAAATGGATTATATGGCTAGGGTAATTAAAGAATTGTCGAATAATATTTCCAGAATGGAGCTAGACCAGTCCAAGAGTGATCCTTTCGTTAAAACATAATTCAGAAGAAACCCCAACCCTCAAAATCAACAAAGGCAGACTAAAAATGAAAATCAAAAAATTCAAACCCCTTTAAAAAATGAAAATTTTATAGGAGGAAATGATCTGGAAGACTTCGAAGGTCTGGAAGAAGATGTGACAAATTTGGGTGATGACTGCACTCAAACTTATATAACTAAAGAATATTATGAGAAGTCTTTAAGCACACAACAACCCTCAGAGGCAGATGATGACATAAACAACACAGATGTCTCAAACCATCAAGAAGTAATTGATTCAATAATCGCTGAAGTCCAACCTAGGTATAACCTGAGGTCTAAAAACAAGTTCACGTTGATTTCTCAACCCAAGAAAATTCTCCCTATAGGTGAAGTATATGTACCCACCCCAAAGGAGACCGAAACATCTAAAGGGACTGACTTATTGGATCCAAAGACGAAGGAGGTTGAGACCCAAAAAAAGGAGATCAAGATGGTCGATACACAAACACTGGTAATTAAGATCACGAGTAATAAATCAACTCAGACAAATAAGTTAGAGAAGAAAGACCTCGAGGTTTTAACCAGAGAAACAAACAAAGGTGGCAGTGGTTTTAGTGTGAAAAATGAAATAAATAGGATCAAAATACCGATTCTCCTAGTTGAATTAGCAAAAAACCTTGCATATCAAAAACAGATAACCAAGGTGATAGGTTGTTCGGACCAAGAAAGTCAATCAAACGAAATAAATTTGGAACATTACAAGCCAAATATCACTTTCGGTTCACATTTCGAGGGCGCCAGAGACACCGTTGCCCCTTTCTATATCACCCCAAATGTGCATGATCGACTGCTGCATAACTGCATGTTATATTCTGGAGCTTCACATAATGTGATGCCCAAAGCTATTATGGATAGACTAGGCCTCGAGATCACCCGACCTTACGGAGATCTCTACTCTTTTGATTCAAGAAGAGTCAAGTGCTTAGGTATGATAAAATATTTATTAGTCACCCTTGCACAGGTCCCAGTCAAAAGTGTTATGATGGATGTAGTTATTGCTGATATCCCCCCAAAATATGGATTACTGTTATCAAGGTCGTGGGGAGACAAACTTGCGGGATCCCTTCAATTGGACATGACTTATGCCACAATTCCTGTATTTGGTGGGCAACTTACTAGGTTATATAGGGAAACGAGGTTAGCCTATACCGTAAGCGATCCTCATAATCCTAACAATTTTCCTGTTTACATTGCTGATCAAGATCTAGGAAATTGTATTTTGTCTTTTGATGATGGTATAGATAGTTGCACAGAAGACAACTACATAGACAAGAAAGATTCAGAAAATATACATAGTACAGGGATCTGGAAAAAATTTTTTGATGGTGCTCTGTCATGTGAAGGAGCCAGTGCAGGAGTACTTTTTGTTGCACCTAAAAATAGGTTTGTTGTCCCTTTTTCTTACAGGCTTCAATGGGATATAGACTACACTAACAATGTATGTGAATATGAAGCCTTAGTATTAGGATTGGAAGCTACCAAGAAACTGAACATAAAGAACCTGGAAGTATATGGAGACACTAAGTTGATAGTCAAACAAATAAATCGACAATACCAGGCCAGATTGAGAGCGTACAGAAATTGTGCCTGGGATCTAATGGAGAATTTCTTCTCGTCTGTAAATATTCACTTCATCCCACGCACCAAAAATTTCTAAGCCGATTCGTTAGCCAAGGCAACCTTGATGTTCGCTCCCCCCACAACTTTTAAATTAAAATATCATATAGAGGCAAGGCACAGACCATCCATCCCAAACCACATACAACACTATTTCGAGGACGACGAACATATTAGAAAGTTCCTCGAAGCAGTGGGTGACTTTTCTGAAACTCACATCAATCAAGAGAATCAAAATGACCATACATGGATCATGCAAGAAGGAAAAGACCCTTAGCAGTTCTGAGAAAAAATTGCCAACCATCGCATGTTAGTTTTAAAAAATAATCAGATTCCAAAGCGACTAATCCCCCTAGAGAGACTTTTCGATCAAAATGACATGCCTTTAAAATCTACTCTTCAACCCCAACCTGAAGAGGTCGAATATTGTGATATAGGGATGAAAGAAGAACCCAGGATGGCAAAAATATCAAAATATATTCCTCCTGAGGTTAAAAATAAGTATAAAGATTTGCTTTCATGATATAAAGATGTTTTCGCTTGGTCTTACGAAGAGCTTAGGACTTACAACACTACCATGATCGAACACAAGATACCTTTGAAGCCTGGTATCAAACCCTTTAGGAAAAATCTTAGACAAATCAACCCTATCTTATTACCCGTAGTCGAAAGAGAAGTCAAGAATCTTTTAGACACGAAAATAATAGTACCACTGAGATACTCCGATTGGGTGGAAAACCTGGTTCTGGTTAGAAAAAAGAGTGGAGAGATTAGACTGTGTGTTGATTTCAGAAATTTAAATAAATCTTCCCTAAAATAAAACTATCCTTTACCTAAAATGGATCACGTCTTAGAAAAGGTAGTGAGAGCAAATAGGATGTCTATGATCGACGGTTTCTCTGGGTACAATCAAATTGTTGTAAATGAACAAGATAAAGAAAAAATAGCTTTCACTACACCCTGGGGTACTTTCATGTATGATAAAATGCCTTTTGGTCTAATGAATGCAGGTGCCACTTTCCAGCGTGCTATGGATATTGCTTTCGTCGATGAAAGAGACAAGTTTGTAGTTATCTACCTCGATGATCTAACCATTTTTTCTAAGTCTTACGAAGATGATTTAATACATCTCAAACAGACTTTTGAAAAATGCTCGTTCTGTATTTAAACCCTAAAAAGTCTCACTTTTCCATGTGGGAAGGTAAACTCCTAGGTCATATTGTGTCCCGAGACGGAATTAAAATTGATCTCAGCAGGGTTCAAGCTATAGACACAATAAATATTCCTAGAAATGTAAAGGAAATCCAGTCATTCTTGGGAAAGATAAACTTTTTGAGAAGGTTTATTCCAAAGTTCATTGAAATTGTGAAATTAATCACAAGTATGTTAAAGAAAAACAGCGAGGTAAAATGCACAACAGAGGCCAAAGAATCGTTTGCACGTATCACGAGGTTTATAAGTGAGGAACATGTACTGGAAAGCCCCGACTATCTAAAGGCTTTTCTCATTTTCTCATTCGCTTCCGAGCACACTATTTNGGAGATCTCTACTCTTTTGATTCAAGAAGAGTCAAGTGCTTAGGTATGATAAAATATTTATTAGTCACCCTTGCACAGGTCCCAGTCAAAAGTGTTATGATGGATGTAGTTATTGTTGATATCCCCCTAAAATATGGATTACTGTTATCAAGGTCGTGGGGAGACAAACTTGGGGGATCCCTTCAATTGGACATGACTTATGCCACAATTCCTTTATTTGGTGGGCAACTTACTAGGTTATATAGGGAAACGAGGTTAGCCTATACCGTAAGCGATCCTCGGAATCCTAACAATTTTCCTGTTTACATTGCTGATCAAGATCTAGGAAATTGTATTTTGTCTTTTGATGATGGTATAGATAGTTGCACAGAAGAAAACTACATAGACAAGAAAGATTCAGAAAATATACATAGTACAGGGATCTGGAAAATGTTTTTTGATGGTGCTTTGTCATGTGAAGGAGCCAGTGCAGGAGTACTTTTTGTTGCACCTAAAAATAAGTTTTTTGTCCCTTTTTCTTACAGGCTTCAATGGGATATAGACTACACTAACAATGTATGTGAATATGAAGCCTTAGTATTAGGATTGGAAGCTACCAAGAAACTGAACATAAAGAACCTGGAAGTATATGGAGACACTAAGTTGATAGTCAAACAAATAAATCGACAATACCAGGCCAGATTGAGAGCGTATAGAAATTGTGCCTGGGATCTAATGGAGAATTTCTTGTCGTCTGTAAATATTCACTTCATCCCATGCACCAAAAATTTCTAGGCCGATTCGTTAGCCAAGGCAGCCTTGATGTTCGCTCCCCCCGCAACTTTTAAATTAAAATATCATATAGAGGCAAGGAATAGACCATCCATCCCAAACAACATACAACACTAGCAGGTTTTCGAGGATGACGAACATATTAGAAAGTTCCTCGAAGCAGTGGGTGACTTTTCTTAAACTCACATCAATCAAGAGAATCGAAATGACCATACATGGATCATGCAAGAAGGAAAAGACCCTTAGCAGTTCTGAGAAAAAATTGCCAACCATCGCATGTCAGTTTTAAAAAATAATCAGATTCCAAAGGGACTAATCCCCCTAGAGAGACTTTTCGATCAAAATGACATGCCTTTAAAATCTACTCTTCAACCCCAACCCGAAGAGGTCGAATATTGCGATATAGGGACGAAAGAAGAACCCAGGATGGCAAAAATATCAAAATATATTCCTCTTGAGGTGAAAAATAAGTATAAAGATTTGCTTTCATGATATAAAGATGTTTTCGCTTGGTCTTACGAAGAGCTTAGGACTTACAACACTACCGTGATCGAACACAAGATACCTTTGAAGCCTGGTATCAAACCCTTTAGGAAAAATCTTAGACAAATCAACCCTATCTTATTACCCATAGTTGAAAGAGAAGTCAAGAATCTTTTAGACGCGAAAATAATAGTACCACTGAGATACTCCGATTGGGTGGAAAACCTGGTTCTGGTTAGAAAAAAGAGTGGAGAGATTAGACTGTGTGTTGATTTCAGAAATTTAAATAAATCTTCCCTAAAATAAAACTATCCTTTACCTAAAATGGATCACGTCTTAGAAAAGGTAGTGAGAGCAAATAGGATGTCTATGATCGACGGTTTCTCTGGGTACAATCAAATTGTTGTAAATGAACAAGATAAAGAAAAAATAGCTTTCACTACACCCTGGGGTACTTTCATGTATGATAAAATGCCTTTTGGTCTAATGAATGCAGGTGCCACTTTCCAGCGTGCTATGGATATTGCTTTCGTCGATGAAAGAGACAAGTTTGTAGTTATCTACCTCGATGATCTAACCATTTTTTCTAAGTCTTACGAAGATGATTTAATACATCTCAAACAGACTTTTGAAAAATGCTCGTTCTGTATTTAAACCCTAAAAAGTCTCACTTTTCCATGTGGGAAGGTAAACTCCTAGGTCATATTGTGTCCCGAGACGGAATTAAAATTGATCTCAGCAGGGTTCAAGCTATAGACACAATAAATATTCCTAGAAATGTAAAGGAAATCCAGTCATTCTTGGGAAAGATAAACTTTTTGAGAAGGTTTATTCCAAAGTTCATTGAAATTGTGAAATTAATCACAAGTATGTTAAAGAAAAACAGCGAGGTAAAATGCACAACAGAGGCCAAAGAATCGTTTGCACGTATCACGAGGTTTATAAGTGAGGAACATGTACTGGAAAGCCCCGACTATCTAAAGGCTTTTCTCATTTTCTCATTCGCTTCCGAGCACACTATTT
>JZKD02S1896627.1:0-17372 GCA_000966675.3 Picea glauca | reverse complement strand
ATTGCTTAATTGGGATGGATTGGTTGGACCAGCACCATGCCCTTCTAGATTGTCGTAACAAGAGGTTCACATGCCTGAACGAAGAGGGAAATCAGGTAACAGTCCAAGGAATTCCTAGAGTTGTGGGTGTGAGGGAAATCTCAGCCATGGAGCTGAAGAAATGTTACCAGAAAAGCTGTCAATTATATGCAGCTCGGGTGGAAGAAGCATCCCGAGATGTAGTATCGAATCTGGAAGATCATGAGGTACTCAAGGAGTTCAAGGATGTATTTCAGGAGGTACCTGGACTACCTCCGAAGAGGGACATCGATTTTTCTATAAATTTGATGCCTGGAACAACTCTAGTTTCAAAGGCTCCTTATAGAATGAGTACACCAGAGCTGAAGGAGTTGCAATTGCAGCTCGAAGAGATACTAAAGAAGGGTTACATTCTCCCCAGTGTGTCACCATGGGGAGCCCCGATCCTATTCGTTAAGAAGAAATATGGGACGTTGAGGTTGTGCATTGATTTTCAACAGTTGAATAAGGTCACTGTCAAGAACAAGTATCCTCTGCCAATGATTGATGATCTTTTTTATCAGTTCAAGGATGCGAAAATATTTTCGTAAATAGATCTCTGATCAGGCTATCACCAAGTGAAAATAAAGGATGAGGACATCAACAAGACCACCTTTAGAACAAGGTACGGTCATTATGAGTTCACGGTGGTTCCGTTTGCACTGTCGAACGCACCTGCTGTTTTCATGTGCTTAATGAATGGAGTGTTCATAAATTATTTGGACAAGTTTGTCATAGTCTTCCTGCATGACATCTTGGTGTATTCCAAGACAGAGGAAGAACATGAGAAACACCTGAGAATGGTGTTGCGGGTGTTGAAAGAAAACCAGCTGTACGCAAAACTGAGCAAGTGCTCTTTTTATGAAAGAAAAATCCATTACTTGGGGCACATTATATCAAAGGAAGGGATCGTTGTGGATCCTGAGAAGGTAAAGGCCATTCGAGAATGGCCAACACCAAGGAATGTGGCAGAAGTTAGATCTTTTATGGGTCTGGTGGGATACTATAGGAGGTTGATAACTGAATTTTCAAAGATAGTTCATTCTATCACTTCCTTGCAAAGGAAGGAAAAGAAGTTCCAATGGACTGAAGAATGTGAGAGCATCTTCCAGCGATTGAAGCAGTTGCTAACTAGTGCTCCAATCCTGAAGATTGAACATCCAAACAAGGATTACGTAGTGTGCACGGATGCATGTAAGAAGGGGCTGGGAGGAGTTCTTAGCCAAGAGGGAATTGTAGTTTGTTATGAATCCCGAAAGTTGCAGGAACATGAGAATAATTATGCCACTCACGATTTAGAGCTGGCAGCAATCGTCCACACCTTGAGGAAATGGAGACATTACCTCATGGGCAAGAGATTCGAGTTGAGAATAGACCATAACAGTCTGAAGTATTTATTTGATCATCCAACCTTAAATTCCAGGCAAATCCGATGGCTGGAGTTTCTGTGCGAATATGACTTTGATATCAAGCATATCAAAGGGAAAGAAAATAAGGTGGTTGATGCACTCAGCAGAAAAGTGCACGAATTACATGCTGCAGCCACTAGCATGTACCGGACTGAGATGAAAGACTGAATTTTGGAAGCTGCAAATACTGATTTGCAGTACAAAGGTCTTGTAGCAAAGTTACAGCAGCGTGTGGGACCACAGACCAAGGAAAGTTACACCATGGGAGCTGATGGTTTACTTCTATATAAAAACAGAGTGTATGTACCCAATTTCCGGGAATTGAAGATGTCAATTCTAAAGGAGATGCATAACGTGGCTTATGATGGACATCCTAGATATCAGAAGATTGTGGCAGCAGTCAAAGGCCATTATTTTTGGCTGGGGTTGAAGAAAGAAATTGTTGAATACATCGCCAGATGTATGGAGTGCCAAAAGGTTAAGACTAAGCACAGGCACCCAACAAGGTTGTTGCAGCCTTTACCTATTCCTGAATGGAAATGGGACGTGGTAACAATGGATTTTATCATAGGATTGCCCAGAACAAGCAAGCAACATGATTCAATCATGGTGGTGGTGGACAAGCTTACTAAAGATGCCCATTTTATTCCACCAAAAACCACCCACAGAGCAGCAGATGTTGCTGACATTTTCCTAAAAGAAGTTACACGCTTGCATGGAATTCCTAAGACAATTGTGTCTGATAGGGACCCAAAATTCACTTTGAATTTCTAGAAAGGACTTTTCAAAGGATTCGGAACGAATATGAACATTAGTACAACATATCATCCCGAGTCTGATGGACAGACAGAGAGAGTAAACAGAGTAATAGAAGACATGCTGAAAATGTATGTGATGGATAAACCATCAAGATGGGAAGACTACCTGTATTTTGTAGAATTCGCCTACAATAATGGGTATCATGCATCATTGAAGATGATCCCATTCAAAGCGTTTTATNACAAGCAAGCAACATGATTCAATCATGGTGGTGGTGGACAAGCTTACTAAAGATGCCCATTTTATTCCACCAAAAACCACCCACAGAGCAGCAGATGTTGCTGACATTTTCCTAACAGAAGTTACACGCTTGCATGGAATTCCTAAGACAATTGTGTCTGATAGGGACCCAAAATTCACTTTGAGTTTCTAGAAAGGACTTTTCAAAGGATTCAGAACGAATCTGAACTTTAGTACAACATATCATCCCGAGTCTGATGGACAGACAAAGAGAGTAAACAGAGTAATAGAAGACATGCTGAGAATGTATGTGATGGATAAACCATCAAGATGGGAAGACTACCTGTATTTTGTAGAATTCGCCTACAATAATGGGTATCATGCATCATTGAAGATGATCCCATTCAAAGCGTTTTATGGAAGAAAGTGCAACACTCTAGTGAGCTGGGATAACCCAACTGATAGAGTAGTAGTTGGGCCTGAGCTACTCAAAGAGATGGAAGATAAAATGATAAAAATTAAACATAATCTAAAAGCTGCCCAGGACAAGCAGAAAAGTTACGGTGATAGTAATAGAACCCATAGAGAATTCAAAGTGGGTGACAATGTTTTCCTGAAAGTGAAAACTAACAGGAGTTCCCTGAAACTGGGAAGTTGCGCCAAGTTGGCAGGAAGATTTTGTGGGCCATTTGAGATACTGGAAAGGATTGGGTCGGTTTCATACAGGATTGCATTACCTGCATCTATGACTGTACATAATGTGTTTCATGTTTCATTGCTTAAGAAATATGTACTTGATGATAATCATGTTATCGATTGGAATGTGATTCAGGTGGAACCAGAAGGTGTTCTGCAAGTGCATCCTATGCGCATATTGGACAGAAAAATCAAACAGCTCCGGAATCGAGCTATAGAGCTTGTAAAGGTCTAGTGGACCTGGTACGATTCTAAGGACATAACATGGGAGCATGCAGACGTTATGTGGGAAGAGTACCCGCATCTTTTTGAAATTTTTTGAAAAGCTTGCAGATGTTGTGTAAAGTTGCACTGAGAACAGTGAAAAAATAAGGGGAGGGGGATTGTAGTGTCCCCAAGGCCGAGCCCCATTGTAAACCATGTTCTGAAAGGTATTGTAACCATGTTTTATAGGCTGGTGAGCCAAGTTTTTATAAGCTGGATGCTTATGTATTTGTTAGGCCAAGGAGCCTGAGTGTTGAAGGCTAGGAGCCTACTGTTGTATATGTAATTACGCAGAATAATTAATAAAATATAAACACCTCCATGTGAAGACCGACCATGATGAATGAGTGAAGGGGGACTAAGAATCCATAGAGTGGACAAGGAATTAGGGGTTGAAGGTGGGAAAAGGGGCTAGGGGCTAAGCCTAGGGGGGGCTTAAGCCTAGGAATAATATTTTAATATTACCCCAAAAGACATGTGCATTTTATGTTTTATCCTAAGTTTCTGGCAAGGGGAGAACATGCAAGGGAGATGCATGTTGGTGGAACACATGCAGTTTCATGGGTGACAAGTGTCAACCTTGACACATGCGAATAAAACGGCCAGGGTGAGCCGTGAGAAGGGTTCCTCCCCCATTCTACCTAATTGTCTGAATGCGTACGGAGCCCTGGATAGTACTACCAACCTGACTCCTGCAGAGAAACGTCGTGCGTCCCTGTGATTCAAAAAGTTTGTGTTTGGCTCTGAGGAAACCGGTGTGTATATTCCCTGAACGAGAAGCCTGCGTGGATTTGGGAAAGAGTCTGTGTTTGTTCTGGAAAGCCGGTATACCCTTCTCTGTTCTAATCTGGGGAGTCTGAATCGACCCCTATGTGGACGACTCATCACGCATCCTTGAGAATACAGAATGTGAGTCTATTCCATGTTGCCAAATTGAGAAAACAGAAGTGTCTCATCCCTGCTAAGCCTAGTTACAGTGTTGCACCTATCTGGAGCTTCCCTGGGGTGTTATTGTCTGGATTCCCATGGAATGTGGTGGACGTATATTGTTTGATCCTGTGTGGCTTGTTGGCCAGTTTGTACAACACTCTCTCCAGGTGAGAGAGGTAGTTGAAGATTGGAAGAACAGGTTGTTGGACCTATGAGTGACTCCCTCCAGGTGATAGAGTGTGCAGAGGAAGGAGAGAACTCCTGGAAGGAACCTTATAGCTACCACAGAATCCAAAGACTTCTGGTCCGACCTGTTCCTGTAACCGAAGGCAAGGGAGATTAGCAGCCGAAGGACTATCCAGGTGACAGAGAGGGTGTATACTCCTAGGGTGGAACAGGCATGTGGGGAATGAGGGTCTATGGGCAGTGAGCGTGGGAGGTTCCTTGGAGAGAATTACTGCCTTGTGGTTGTGTGTTGTTTTCCCTGTAACCTCAGCCTAGCCTAGATTTCCTTGCTTTGGGGTGGAGCTTAGTCCCAGCTCGGGGGTGACCCTTTGCTGAGCTGATGAGTAGTGACGTCTAAGGTTGGGAGGCTCGTGGAAGGCCTGCACTTGGTTGGTGGAATCTACCACTGTTAAAAGATAAGTATCTGATTATGTTTTTATCACGTTGTGCATGACTCTACTATTTATGTTATCATGATTTCCGCTGTGTATACGAATTAACATGGAATTCTATGGTTTGTTAATTATAGTAGTAAATAATATGTTTTACTCTGAGCTTGAATGTGTTTAATTGTTTTAAGCATATGGATCATATAATACCTATACAAATTATGTATAGAGTGGTGTTATAACCTTCTCTTAATAGTGATTAAACCTTGGTACACCTCTCTCACCTCGAGAGAGTGTTGTACAAAATGGCCAACAAGCCACACAGGATCAAACAATACACGTCCACCACATTCCACAAGAATCCAGACACGAACACCCCAGGGCAGCTCCAGACAGGTGCAACAGTATAACCAGGCTTAGTAGGGACGAGACACTTCTATTTTCTCAATTTGGCAACACATAATAGACTCACATTTTGGATTCTCAAGGATGCGTGACAAGTCGTCCACGTAGGGGTCGATTCAGACACCCCGGATTAGAACAGAGAAGGGTATACCAACTTTCTAGAACAAACACAGACTTTTCGAATCACAGGGATGCACAGAGGTTCTCTACAGGAGTCAGGTTGGTAGTACTATCCAGGGCTTCGTATGCGTTAAGACAATCGGGTAGAATAGGGAAGGACCTTCTCACGGCTCACCCTGGCCGTTTTATTCGCATGCATCAGGGTTGACACGTGTCACCCATGAAACTGCATGCGTTCCACCAGCACGCATCTCCCTTGCATGTTCTCCCCTTGCCAGAAACTTAGGATAAACATAAAACGCACATGTCTTTTGGGGATAATATTAAAATATTATTCCCAGGCTTAGCCCCTAGACTCAACACTTAGCCCCTTTTCCCACCGTCAGCCTCTAATTCCTTGCCCACCTTATGGATGCTTAGTCCCCCTTCACTCATTCACCGTGGTCGGTTTGCACATGGCGGTGTTTATGTTTTATTAATTGTTCTGCATGATTACATATACAACAGCAGGCTCCTGGCCTTCAACACTTAGGCTCCCTAGCCTAACAACAGATAAGCCTCCAACTTATAATAACTCGGCTCACCAGCCTATAAATCATAATTACAATTCTTTTTAGAACATGTTTCACTACGGGGCTCGGCCTTGGGGACACTACAATTCCCCTCCCCTTATTTTGCACTGTCCTCAGTGCAACTTAAACTGTCTCTAGAAGCCTCGGGGCCGTACCAGGTCCACTGGACTTTTACAAGATCTATAGCTCGATTCCGGAGCTGTTTACTTTTCCTGTCCAATATACGCACAAGATGCACTTGCAGGACACCTTCTGGTTCCACCTGAATCATATTCCAATCGATAACATTATTAGCATTAGGTACATATTTCTTAAGAAGTGAAACATGAAACATATTATGTACAGTCATAGATGCAGGTAACGCAAGCATGTATGCAACCGGCCCAATCCTTTCCAGGATCTCAAATGGCCCACAAAATATTGCTGCCAACTTGGCGCAACTTCCCAGCTTTAGGGAACTTCTGTTAGTTTTCACTTTCAGGAAAACATGGTCACCCACTTTGAATTCTCTATGGGTTCTGTTACTATCAGCGTAACTTTTCTACCTGTCCTGGGCAGTTTTTAGATTATGTTTAATTCTTATCATTTGATCTTCCATCTCTTTGAGCAGCTCAGGCCCAACTACTACTCTATTAGCTGGATTATCCCAACTGACTAGAGTGTTTCACTTTCTTCCATAAAGCGCTTCGAATGGGCTCATCTTCAGTGATGCATGACACCCATTATTGTAGGCGAATTCTACCAAATGCAGGTAGTCTTCCCACCTTGATGGTTTATCCATCACATACATTATCAGCATGTCTTCTATTACTCTGTTTACTCTCTCTGTCTGTCCATCAGACTCAGGATGATATGTTGTGCTAAAGTTCAGATTCGTTCTGAATCCTTTGAACAGTCCTTTCTAGAAATTCGAAGTGAATTTCAGATCTCTATCAGACACAATTGTCTTAGGAATTCCATGAAAGCGTGCAACTTCTTTTAAGAAGATATTAGCAACATCTGTTGCTCTGTGGGTGGTTTTCAGTGGAATAAAATGGGCAGCTTTAGTAAGCTTGTCCACCACCACCATGATTGAATCATGTTGCTTGCTTGTTCTGGGAAATCCTGTGATAAAATCCATTGTTACCACGTCCCATTTCCATTCAGAAATAGGTAAAGGCTGCAACAACCCTACTGGGTGTCTGTGCTCAGCCTTAACCTTTTTGCACTCCATACATCTAGCGATGTATTCAGCAATTTCTTTCTTCAAACCCGACCAAAAATAATCCAAGATGTCCAGCATAAGCCATGTTATGCATTTCCTTTAGAATTGACAGCTTCAATTCCCGGGCATTGGGTACATACACTCTGTTTTTATACAGAAGTAAACCATCAGCTCCCATGGTGTAACTTTCTTTGGTATGTGGTCCCTCACGCTACTGTAACTTTGCTACAAGACCTTTGTACCGCAAATCAGTATTTGCAGCCTCCAAAAATCTATCTTTCATCTTAGTCTGATACATGCTAATGGCTACAACATGTAATTCGTGCACTTTTCTGCTGAGTACATCAGCCACCTTATTTTCTTTCCCTTTGATATGCTTGATATCAAATTCATATTCGCAGAGAAACTCCAGCCATCGGATTTGCCTGGAATTTAAGGTCGGCTGATCAAATAACTACTTCAGACCATTATGGTCTGTTCTCAACTCAAATCTCTTGCCCATGAGGTAATGTCTCCATTTCCTCAAGGCGTGGACGATTGTTGCCAGCTCTAAATCGTGAGTGGCATAATTCTTCTCATGTTCCTTCAACTTTCAAGATTCATAACAAACTACAAATCCCTCTTAGCTAAGAACTCCTCCCAGCCCCTCCTTACATGCATCCGTGCACACTATGTAATCCTTGTTTGGATCTGCAATCCTCAGGATTGGAGCACTAGTTAGCAGTTGCTTCAATCGTTGGAAGTTGCTCTCACATTCTTCAGTCCACTGGAACTTCTTCTCCTTCCTTTGCAAGGAAGTGATAGAATGAGCTATCTTTGAGAATCCATCTATAAACCTCCTATAGAAGCCCACTAGACCCATAAAAGATGTAACTTCTTCCACATTCCTTGGCACTGGCCATTGATCTAAAAATAGAAGGCTGACTTGTTATGCTATGCAATCACCCCTACTTCATTAAAATAAAATTTACAGGACCTTGCTTCATGTGTATAAATATGCAAGATAAAACTTATGTGTTAAGTTCATGTATCTTCTTGTAAATGCTTATGTATGAGGAAATGTTTTTGTAAATGGTTAAATATGTACTTCAAATAAATACACAACAACAATACTTGCAGCAAGTAAACCATCAAATGCACAACAAAAACAACATGATAAAGGAGTTCACCCCCCTCCGGGCTACATCTCCTTGAGCCTCCATAATGGACTTGTCTCTCTGGGATTAATTAGTCAAAAGGTCTTTTAAAAGATGCTTCTCAACTCCAATGGAAAAAAAAACTGTACCATTGAGATCATAACACATAAAAACCCCAAAAACGACTAATAGAACTCTGAAAACGGATCATGGCTCATCCGGGCATGACCTCTTCTACATGTGGCCATAAGCTTCTCTGAGATTCTCTTTGGCAAAAACACCTGTAAAAGTCCTCAACAGCCTCTGAAACCTGTCCCAATGTGTTCAAAGCATATCAATTAGCCAAAAATGATTATTCAATCACAGAAAACAAACATAGGCTCACCAAACCATGTTCTCTATCAAAGAGGGCTTCAAGCTCCTTAGAGCTTGCTGAAACTTCAATGGTGAAAAACTTGCATAAGAAGTCTTCAAATGGCCTTGAAAATAGCACCAATGGATTCCCAGCGTCCCAAAACCCCTGTCTGGGCTTTTACGGCACCTCAATCGGCCAAAAGATGAAGAAGTTAGGCCTCCTCCATTTTCCTCTTTCAACTTTGCTGGAACTGGTTCTACAAAACGCACCTCTGTGTGCCTGAACCAAGAACACGCTCCAAAACACGCGTTAAAACCTAGCTCCGAGCGATTCCGAATAACCATGCAAACTGTAGGACGGTTAGGGCGCCTCCAGCCCCTAACCGCCTAGCTCTCGGGCATATGCAGTCCTCCATACAACCGACGCAAAGGGCTAAAACCCAAAAGCAAATCAGAATATGACACATGTCGGTTTGGTTTTTTAAACCATTTTAAACCAACTTTAAAAATCTCACGTGCATATATCAATGGGTCATATAACACATACAAATCGGGTCATAAAATGGTTATATGCGTTGGTAATAGAACCAGGGGCTACATTACCATTCTCGCGCGTATATGGAACGGTTATAACTACGCTGTGGGTATGGTCACATGCGCCAATGCAAAGAACCACGGGCCATATGGTTATAAACCCCACGCATATATATTACAATACAATGTATTTAAACCGGAACCATATTATAAATGCGCGCCAACACATAGCTGTAGTCATATGGTTATATAATAGGACCACGGGTCGGGTCTTAGCCCCGACCCGACCCCCGCGCCAATGTAAATAAAACCAAACATAAATATGGTTTAACACATATTCATACCAAGAAACAAATGGTGGCCTATTGGCCGGGTGGTTGTGCGAAGGCGTTGCGTGTGGAGGAGGTCGCTGGTTCGAATCCGGTCGACCCAAAATAATTTTGATTAACAAACCAAAACACCATTAGCCAATAAACGAGGGACACGTGGCGCCCATGGATTGGGCCACGTGTCCTCACACCATTCGCCACCGAAGGACACGTGTCATCACGCTATTCGCCAACATCAACCAATGAAAACGCGCTACGTCATCGCTGTACGGTCCCGTCACCTGTTGCGTCAGCCTGACACGTCAGCCGACACAGAGGATGCTGACGTCATCTTGTGCCACGTGTCACCCTTCCAGTGGTGACACGTGTCACCTCCGAATTGGTCAACCGTATGTCCAAAAGTCCAAAAATGCCTGACACGTGTTACTCCCTGGAGTTGCCACGTGTCCTGTACGGATAGGCCACGTATGTTGTACGGTACTGCCACGTGTCCTTTATGGACCTGCCACGTGTCCTGTACGGACAGGTACAGTGAGCATCAAAATTTTTGCCTGTTTGGCTCGGCGAACAAATCGCGATAACTTCTCCATACAGACTCCGTTTGAGAAAGTAAATATACCGTCGCAATCAGGAAGACGAGACAGACGCAATGGAACTGTTTTCGTCGCATTCTGAGCACTTTGAAATTTGAGCAAATTTTGACCCCCTGGTCCAGATTTTGATCAGCCATTCTCGAATGGCCTCTACCTTTTCAGTATCCACAGCGATCCCTTCTTCAGATATAATGTGTCCCAAGTAATGGATCTGCCTTTGATAAAATGAACACTTGCTCAGTTTTGCATACAGCTGGTGTTCTCTCAACACCTGCAACACCATTCTCAAGTGTTGCTCATGCTCTTCCTCTGTCTTGGAATACACCAATATGTCATCCAGGAAGACTATGACAAACTTGTCCAAATAATTTGAACACTCCATTCATTAAGCACATGAAAACAACAGGCAAGTTGGACAGTCCAAATGGCACCACCGTGAACTCATAATGATCGTACCTTGTTCTAAAGACGGTCTTGCTGATGTCCTCATCATTTATTCTCACTTGATGATATCTTGATCGGAGATCTATTTTTGAAAATATTTTCGCATCCTTCAACTGATAAAAAAGATCATCAATCCTTGGCAAAGGATACTTGTTCTTGACAGTAACCTTATTCAACTGCCGAAAATCAATGCACAACCTCAACGTCCCATCTTTCTTCTTCACAAATAGGACCGGGGCTCCCCACGGTGACACACTGGGGCGAATGTAACCTTTTTTTAGTATCTCTTCGAGCTGTAATTGCAACTCCTTCAGCTCTGGTGTACTCATTCTATAAGGAGCCTTTGAAACTGGAGTTGTTCCAAGCATCAAATTTATAGAAAAAATGATGTCCCTCTTCGGAGGTACTCCAGGTACCTCCTCAAATACATCCTTGAACTCCTTGAGTACCTCATGATCTTCCAGATTCGATACTACTTCTCGGGATGCTTCTTCCACCCGAGCTGCATATAATTGACAACCTTTCCGGTAACATTTCTTTAGCTGCATGGCTGAGATTTCCCTCACAGCCATGGTTCTGGGAATTCTTTGGACTGTTACCTGATTTCCCTCTTCGTTCGGGCATGTGAACCTCTCGTTACGACAATCCAGAAGGGCATGGTGCTGGTCCAACCAGTCCATCCCAATTAAGCAATCGTATGAGCCTAAAGGCAGAATATTCAATTCACCCTTAGTGCTCATTCCTTTCATGTCCACTGAACAGGACTTAACCAATTCAGCGACCTTCCTCTTGGTCCCTGTGACCAATTGCACTAACCAAGAGTTCTCATGTTTGCTTCTCGTTAAATGCAAACTTTCCACCACTCTAATCTAATCTTAATCAAGACTTAAGAGTAACAAATTTTACAATATAAATTTATTTAAATTGCAAGGATTTCCATAAAAAAAATCATTATGAATAAAACCTATTCCAATTTCTATTGCATAATCTGGACATAATAAAGATTTATTAAATAAAACTTATTCAATCTTATATAGAACCTATTTCAATTTTTCCAATTTCTATTGTATAATTTGGACATAATAAAAAATTATTAAATAAAACTTATTCAATCTTATATTGCAAAGTTTTCTGGAATAAAAATTAATCTAAAATTTAGAATTTTAATTTATTGTATTTTTAATGAGTATACACATAATGCGAATAAAGTGAATCTTTATATTGATATGGCAAGATAAATTAAATATATTTCTAGTAGTCTTAATATATTTCTAGTAATCTTAATCAAAACTTAAAAGTAACAAATTTTTACAATATAAATTGATTTAAATGGCAAGTAATCTTAATATTTCCAATAATCTTGATCAAGACTTAAGAGTAACAAATTTTTACAATATAAAATTGATTTAAATTGCAAATACTTTCATAAAAGAAAACATTATAAATAGAAGATATTACAATTTTTTCAATTTCTATTGAAATAAAGATTTATGAAATAAAACTTATTCACTCATTTGGGGTTGATGATCATCATTGTGATCGGTATTCCATTAATATAAAGAGGAGACAGCTGACAGATGGGGGCATTATGAGAGATATTATATCTCTCATAATGCCCCCCTCCCACCCTTAACGCTTGCCTAACTATGACTAGAGTGCTGTCTCGAGTTACTTTTGACGTGGCAGGAAAGTGCGGGGTGTTGATTGACTGAGTGAATGTGAGGCTTTGGACTGAACTTTCTCCCCTCCTAATAATAAGGAATGGTTCAAGCTCAAGCTACCTTACCAGGAGAATAGTAACTGGGTCCAACTTCAAAATCTTCTGGAATAAATATTAATTTAAAATTCAGAATTTTAACTTATTCACTTTTAATGAGTATAACATAATTCACTTTTAATGAGTATAAAGTAATGTGAATTAAGATATTGATAAGGCAAAATAAATCAAATATATTTTCAGTAAATTTTTACAATATAATAATCTTAATATTTCTAGTAAATTTTTACAATATAAATTGATTTACATTGCAAGGATTTTTAATTTTCACATTTACACTACAATATAGTAATCTTAATATTTCTAGTAAATTTTTAGAATATAAATTGATTTAAATTGCAAGGATTTTTAATTTTCACATTTACACCACTCATGACAATCATATCACCCATATTTACACTAGTCATCATTTAGATAAGTGGAGGGCGGCATGCGCATTTCATGGATGGCGTTTTGTTGTTCTACCAAATGTTCGTTACTTCGACATGGATATTGGATTCCCTGAAGAGTTCAAGTTCAAGATCTTTGTTAATCTATGGCAAATCAAAACCACAGTTTGCAACGAAGTGTGCTATCTGATTGGCGGAATTCGCAGAAGGTGAAGGTGAAGGTGTGAGAGTGTTGCCAAGATGCAACCATGGCTTCCACATGGAATGTGTAGACAGATGGCTTCGATCTCACTCTTCATGCCCTACCTCACTCTTCATGCCCTACCTGTAGGCATTATCTTCTTGATCTTGGTTGTACAAAAGTGACAAGCCACACTCCGCCCAACAAATCGGACGCCCCGGAAATGCAGATTCATCCGGGAGCTTCTCAGGAATCTGGCAAACTCATCGATTTAGAGTGTGGACATAAATCAATTTAGAGTGTGGGCTTATGTGATAGGAGTGTCCTTCGCCAGGCATTGTATCGCCAGGAAAGTTGCGATCATGAATTCTTACTGTGAGCTGAAAATAGGGAAAGTAAGATGTGTGCAGGAACCCGTCAATTCCTTTCCCGATGCGGACAAGCGATTTTCAATTCCTTTGAGTTTCAGTCTTGCCTACCAAGAAAAATTAGTACCACAACCGAAGTTCCGGCGAAGGTTGTCGAACGAAGAGAGGTGAAGGATATAATGGATAAAATCTCTGTATGTATTATGGATGCAAAGCGACTTGAGTAATCAGTTTTTATACACCCCAGTTATTTGAAGGGCGTAGCTCGGCAGTGGCCGGCCAGAATAAAGTGGGTTACTTCCTTTTATATGGGTACACTTTTCATGCGATTCGACAGCTTGGTTGAAAGATGTTTCTCATCGCTTGAGATTCCTTCCTGGATGATGGTGAAATGAACCTGCACTAACCAACTAGCTCCTGTCTATGATTTATGTATGAGGGAACCTCCTGGTCCGGTGGGTCGGGTAATGAGGTTTTCTCAGGTGTCGTCAACTGGAAATCGGACCCGAGGACAAAGACGATAACTTTTATGCAGTGGAAGTAATACATGAGGACAGAGATCTTTTATGCAGTGGATGTTCTTCAATCCGCCCACCTACTATGCTTGGTCAGGGGTTCCTACTTTAATGAAGAGACTTGGCTGCAACTCTTCTTCATTTTCAACCTGCAGATCGCCTTTGCAAAAATTGCTACATTGATGACTATTCTAGATGACCTCTACGATACTCACGGAACGTTGGAACAACTCAAAATCTGCAGAGAGGGAGTGAAACAGTGAGTTCAAGTTTAAATTATAGAAACTCTCTTGTAGAAATAGGGCTTTGTTTCTGAGCATATTCAAATCATATATAAGCCTCACTAGGGAGGTCATAGTTTCGGTGTGATTGCCCGAACACATAATTCGGTGAAGGGTGCCCTTGAACTATCCTCAAAAAGGGAGAAGACCATAAATTATAAGTTACCAACAACAATTATTGTAGTTGCAGGTTGAGCAGCCATCCAAATATTAAATAAAAGCAAAACGGAAAGAGTTTTCCTTCTGGACAATTTTGAGTCCTTTGTTTATGGCATTTGCAGATGGGATCTTTCGTTAGTAGACCGCCTTCCAGACTACATAAAGATTACATTCAAAGGCGTATGTGTTTATTAAAATAGACAAATCGCTAAATCATTGTAATTGTTGATATTCTTAATGTATTTTGCAGCTAAATCATTGTTGATATTCTTAATGTATTTGTATTTGATTGATTAGTTGTTTAGTGGGAACTATACCTTAAAGATTATATGCAACAAGCAGAATGGATAGCAGCTGGACAAGTTCCTACGTTTGACGAGTACATAAAGAATGGCATATCCAGCTCTGGGATGTGTATATTAAATTTGTATTCGCTTCTCCTAATGGGGCCACTTCTACCTAACGACATTCTGGAGCAAATACATTCTCCATCCAAGATCCACGAGGTTGTACAATTGACGGCCAGGCTGGTAGACGACTCAAAGGATTTTGAGGTATATTATTTTAATGTATGACTAATAATTTTCAAAGCATTTGAAGCCAAACAAAACTAATTACTCGTTTCCTAATATCTTTTTAGGTGATTAAGAAGAAGGAGGCTTGTGGGGAGTTAGCAGGAAAATTATCGGACTCCTTAGGAATCCCCTTTGGTATGGTTGTCTGGTATGTATGTCTTTATATTGCTAATATGTTTCACACTAAGTGCTTATTGTTTGCCTCCATCAATACGTTTCACACTAAGTGCTTATTGTTTTCCTCCTCCATATTGACAGGTGAGATCTTTAAAGACGAGATCTTTAAAGGTGGAAATAATACCTGAGTACAAAGACCAGCTATTTGATGCAGTGGATGTGCTTCAATCCGCCCACCTACTATGCTTGGTCGGGTGTTCCTACTTGAGTGAAGAGACTTCGCTTGGTCGTGTGTTCCTACTTGAATGAAGAGACTTCGCTGCAACTCTTCCTAGCGTTGTACACAGGAAAATTATCGGACTCCTCAGGAATCCCCTTGGTATGTTTGTCTTTATATTGCTTGGAAGCACATCGTTAGGAGATGAGAAGGTGGGGAGGTGGCAAGAAGCATGTTAGGAGGTGGCAAGAGGCGGCCAGAGGTGAGCAACATGCATGCATGTTAGGAGGTGGCGATAAACTAAAAAAAACTTATTTATAAACTCCAACAATTAAGGAAAACAAATAACTACACCACTATATTAACGTACCATCATGGTGGACCAAGGAATTTTATTTAAATGATTTGTTTTTAACCATAAATAAATTTAATAGTGAGTTTTCAAAAATCTTTATGAAATTATGTAAGAAACATATAAATTGGACCAATTAATGTAGCTGATTGCACCCTTTAATACCCGTAAACCATGGAGGTGACTGTTATAGTCCATTAGGCGGAGGCAGGACTAATAAAGGGTTGTGATTTTATCCAGACTAATAAATTCTTGCAATTAACGATCCATTACAGCCAGCATTGAAACTACCCTTCATAGTGCAGTGGGTACTAATTTGTTTTCGTATTTCCCGAAATGCTAGGCTGAATGGATTTATTTGTTTTCGTATTTCCTGAAATGCTAGGCTGAATGGATTTACTGAGGGTATTGGTTTGTGCATCCTTCATCGTGAGTGCGAATTCCTTTGGTATTTCATGAAATGCTAGTATGTAGTATGAAAGAAGCACAAGAGTTCCTATTTTCAAGAAAGCTGAGAACAATGGATATCCAATATTTATTTGGAGGGAAAAGATGTAGCCACTGATTTGGCTTAGGAGAGAACAGGTTCTAAAGGTACTGCCTGACGATTTAATGCATTCAGATTCTCCGTTGGCACATAACGAATTGATCAAGGTAAACATCGGTGTAGTTGCAATGAAGAACATTGAGAATAATAATATTCAAATAGACAGAACTGAACTGTAAATCTCACCTTTTTATCTTAGCAGAAAAAAAAAATTCGAAATTTGAAGGAGCGAGTTCAGGATTCAAGTTTGTTTGTAGCTGTTTCAAAAGAATTTTGGAAATGCCTAATGGAATATCGTAAGAGAACTTGGCAGAGGTAAGGCTAAAGATCACGGTAAGGCTAAAGATCACTTCCATGATGGTTTCGATGAATACCCATTCTGGATATTGGAGGCATTTCATTCTTGTTTAAACTATATTGAATTGAAATAGTTGGAATCGACAGGATTATTTGAAAGACGGCAATGAATAATATCTTTCGCGTATATCAGTCACATTTTTAAACGTGGTTGTTTCGGCTTATACCAGTCACATTTTTAAATGTGGTTGTGCTAATAGACCAAAAAAAACAATCTGCTTCGTTTCTGTCTATACATTTGGATAAAATACCTATAGATCTACGTGATATTGGGTGGATTTCTCATGAACAGAGCGTATTTCTCATGAACAGAGCGTGCTCAATCCTTTCAGACAACCCCCTCTCTCTCACAATATCTTTTGCAATAAGGGTTTTCATCCTTTTAATTAATGAATTCCTTGTTAGAAACGGTGACAACAACTCACCCATGGATAGGATTCTAGATCCTATAAATTAGGATTGGTTGAAACAAATGCAACCAAGATTAGAATACGGGTGAGATCAAATCAGAATTGGTTGTAACCAATGCACCTAAGTTAAACTATGGATGAGATTACATTTATTAATCAGTTTCTCATCTATTGCTATAAATTTGTATGCCCGTAGAGGCTGTGAGTGTGTCTGAGAGGAGTGAGCTTGTCTGTAATCTCCATTAGCTGCTTGGTGGACGTAGCCCAACCTTTGGGTGAACCACGTAAGTAAATCGCTGTGTTTTGTGTTTGCATATGTATTGTTTGATTCTTATGGTAATTGTGTTTTCCACACTGGCAATTACAACAAGTGGTATCAGAGCTCAGGAGCTGAGGAGAGATCGTTGTTGTGGAGTCTGAAGGGTTGCTGTCAACGATCACTGTTGTGGAGCGTGCTTAGTTTGCTG
>JZKD02S1896616.1:66588-76657 GCA_000966675.3 Picea glauca | reverse complement strand
CATGATTCGGTTTATTGCAATATGTGCACTACTTTCCCTTCTTCTTCTTCCCTTTGGAATTTTAAGAATCTTTGGAACCTGAAGAATCCTTGAAGGGTTTGGAATATCCCTCCTTGTTTGACTCTGGATGGAATAGATCCTTTCGTTTCTGCTTCGATTTCTGATTGGATGATCCTTTTCCATCATGCATGGTGAGTGCATGTGCTTTGGGATCTTTCTTCAGGCCTATCTATATGAGTTTTGTCTGCTCTTGTGTGAGAGACTCAATGAACTGAGCCATAGTAGGAATTTTCCAATTTGCTCCCAAAAGACATATGCCAGAATGGAAATTGGAGACATATACAACGTATTCTGATCCTAGATTGGCCAAGATTGTTAGAATAAGTTGTTTCTCTTGTGTAGACTTGTCAATACCACATTCACCCAAAGTCAATATCAAATACTTAAATTTAGTAAAGAAATCTTGTATATTATCAAAACTTTTAGTGTCTAAGGTATTCAACTCTACCTCAAGCATATGACTTCGCATATCATCTTGCTTTCCAAAGAGTCCTTCCAAGGTGGTCTAGATATCGCTTGGAGTCTTGCATGTAGAAACATGAAACCATAGATCAATGGATATTAACTCAAGAAGTAGTCTTGTGGCCTCATCCTTACGGTTCTCCCATCTGGTCTTCTCAAGCGCTAATGTAGGTTCTGTTTCTGTCACCATCATCAAATTATACAATCCTTTTATTTTGAGTTGGAATGCGGCCTTCGACTTCCATTTAAAATAGTTGTATGGTGTGATTATTATCACCAGAATTTATTGAAGAAGTTGCATCGTCTCCATCCCTGCTATTAATTCTGAAAAGATCCTGAAAACCCAGATTGTGGATTCTAAGATATGATAGACGATTCTATGGAAGCTATAGATATGATAAAACAACTATATCTCCTAAAATATGATGTGTGTTTTGGATATTTTTGGAGAGCATGAGCATCCCTATGCTATATGTCTCTGGTCAAAATTTCAGCCCGACCCAGATCGAAGATTTCGAGATATGGCTATTTCACTGTAGAAAACCAATTTTTCGGAGGGCAACTAAATTGTTGCACCCTAAAGAAGGATATAGTGCGATGATGCTGAATCATCACACCCTATAGAAGGATAAAGTGCGACGTTTGTGAAAAACTGAATCGTCGCACCCCAGGTGAAGAGTACAGTGCGATGACGTTGCACCCTAAACTATCTATAGGCTGCGATGATTCTCGAGAAAATTTTTTCTCTCAAGTGTGAGTTAGATCGTCGCACCCTTTGATAGGAATAGGCTGTGGTGATTCCAACCATTGCACTCTTCAATAGGGATAGGCTGTGATGATGGAGAAAACTAGTTTTACTCAATCCTCTTTCGCTCTTCTCTATCTTATCTGGGTTTCTCCAAGCAGCTCGACTATGATACCATGTCAATATTTCATGGAAACCTATACATGAGACCTAGCTAAAGCATACACTGTTAAATTTTTATACTGAGGTAAGTGGTGTTCCTTAAGCTTGGTCTCTTTGCCTAGGGAAATGTGACCACTTTAAATGTAAACCCCTTTTATTTCATAAAGTGAAAGTGACTTAGGAAATAAAAACTAAGTGGGTCTTTTATTTAAGTTGGGTGAATAAAATATTAAAAAGTGATTTTCATGTGCACTTTATTTTCCACCATTGATTTAATTGATTATGAGCCTTTGAATCATGTAGACACCCAAAAGTCACTTTGGGAATATGGAAGGTCAAGAGGGGAAAGAGACCATTAAATGTCTCTCATGAGTCCATTGAGAGAACACACACACAATCATTCACTGAAGAGAGAGCAGATTGAAGAGCAGGAAGAAGATCATTTCCAGAAAAGAGTGGCATGGATTTCCATGAAAATGTGGGCACACAAATCAAGGAAAATACTAACATTTATTACATCCATAGCCAGTCCATACTGTATGGATTTTCTGCATAGAAATCGAGGAGAAATCTGCACGAAAATTGAGGCATCCATAGAACACAAAAATCAAGGTAGTCGTACAACATTTATTGAATTCATACGGCCATATGGATCTGTACAACCTGCACAAAAATCGAGGTCCATACAGTGTTGTCTGTAAATTACTATCCGTACAACGTACATAATTTCTGAGTAAGCTTGGCTCAGATTTCGAGGTGGTTGATTGGCACAGTGTCCAAGAAAGTTTTGTCTTGGGAAAAGAGAAATAAGTTGTCTCTATTGTGTATTTTATTTTCTGCTGCAAATGTAATTTTCAGATGCTTGACAATTAATAAAACAAGCTTCCCTCTCAAAAGAACATGTTTCCCCCACCCTGGGGGTTTTTCCTGGGTCTTTTTTGGACCAAAATTTCTTGTGTACCGTGGTTATTTATTGCTGAGTTATTTTTGCATTTAATTTCCAGTCAAAGAAGTTGTCTCTTGTGTTTCAAATTCAACAATTTCACTTCCAGAATTTAATAA
The DNA here is from genome assembly GCA_000966675.3 of Picea glauca. Taxonomy (NCBI): domain Eukaryota; kingdom Viridiplantae; phylum Streptophyta; class Pinopsida; order Pinales; family Pinaceae; genus Picea; species Picea glauca. The sequence goes on along the minus strand of JZKD02S1896616.1, from coordinate 74,166 downwards.
ATGTTATAAGATGATTTTTCTATTCATGGGTTGGGCGTTAAACTATGGGAGTGATAAGGAGTGATTGAAACCTGATTGGGGACATTAAATTTCTTCATGGTATCAGAGCCTTGTCGACCGGAACAACCTTAAAACAAATGGAAAGTGAGTTATTGACACTCAAAAATTTTATATCAGCAGTAAAATTTTGTGGGCAGATTTGTTGAGTAGAGGTTTGGGATTGTTTTCTTCAACAATATGGCTACAGGTTTGAGGTGGGAGGATAGACTAGAAGGGGCAGGAAATTTCTGTCCATGGAAGGAAATAATCATTTTACTTTTCCAAGAAAATGAACTCTGGGACATTGTTGAAAGTACTACCACGAAGCTTGTTGTAGTATCCATAGATGCAACATCATTAACAACCTTCGATAAAAAAGATGATAAGGCGAAAAGGATCATTCTTGATGCCATAAAAGACCATGTAGTTACACATGTCAGCAGTAAAGGGCATGCATATCAGATGTGGGAGGCTTTGACTCACATGTATGAAAGAACAAATGAGAACATGAAGATGGTGTTGAGGGAAAAGATGAAAAGTATCTAGATGGCCAAGAGTGAAGGAGTTACTTCACACCTTACTCAAATCACACAAGTAAGGGACGAGTTGTTAGCAATAGGGGAGGCAGTGGGAGAAGACAATGTTGTTCAAACAACCTTGAATGGCGTGTCAAAACCATGGGCTATGTTTGTTCAGGCGATTGTGGGGCATGAGAACTTGCCTTCCCGGGAAAGGATTTGGGACGATTTCATTCAGGAGGAGACCTGAAGAGGCTATCTGCAAGGGAAGTCATCTAGTGTTAAGGAGGAGGAGAATGTGGCTCTTTCATCCAAATGGAGGAAGGGGAAGCCCAAGACTCAAGGATCCAAAGGTCCAGGTGAGAAATAGGGAAAACCAAAGAAAAAGGGGGAGAAAGACCTTAGCAAAGTAAAATGTTGGTGTTGCCAAAAGATGGGACACTATGCAGTGACGTGTCTTGAGAGAAAGAAGAAGAAGACACAGAACATGGTAGCTTCAGCTGAGGTGGATGATTTCTCTTCGAGATTTGATCAGGACTTTTCCTTTATGGCAGAGCAATCAAGTAGCTCAGTATCTCCCACGCTATGGTATATTGATAGTGGTGCTTCTCGCCACATGTTAGGTGTTCGTGAGCAGTTTATAGAGCTTAGACAACAGACTCATGAACTGGACATCATTTTGGGAGACAACCGAGCTGTGAGCATTGATGGGATTGGCACAATGGATTTTTAGAGGGAGTCTTTACATCCTCTGAAGTTGCTAGAAGTATTGTATATATTTTCCAGGCCTTAAGAAAAATCTTGTTTCGGTTTCTTGTATCAAGGACAGAGGATATGTGGTGACTTTTAGAGATGAGCATGTACTCCTTTATCCAAAGGGAGATAACATTTCAGAGGAAAAATTCATTGGAGTTTGATACAGAAGGATGTACAAGATGATATGGGAGGCATCAGGGGAATTTGTGTATATGACCAACAACATAGATTTATGTGAGCTATGGCACAGGAGGAAGGGGAATTTGCATCTTGGAGCTTTGAGGATTGCTAGGGAGATCACCACAAGGATCCCAGAGTTTAGCATTGAGCATGGTGATGTTTGTAGGGGGTGTGCTTTGGGCAAGTACACCAAGGCTCCATTTCCAGGACGAGATAGCAGGACTACAAGTATCCTTGATTTGATACATTCAGATGTTAGTGGTAGGACGTATTCTCCTTCATTGAGGGGTAATGAATACTATGTATTGTTCATTGATGACCACTCTAGGAAGACTTGTATTTATTTACTGATGCATAAGGGTGAGATCTTTGCACGGTTCCAAGAGTTTAAAGCTCTTGTTGAGAATCATACTAGAAAGAAAATTAAAGTATTGAGATATGACAATGGAGGTCAGTATGCCTTGGATGAGTTCATTGATTTTTGTACTACAGAGGGAATCAAAAGGGAGATGACAGTTCCTTACAACCCTGAGAAGAATGGGGTTGTAGAGAGGAAGAATAGGTTGATAATTGGAGCTGCCAGATCGATGATTCATGACCAGGGAATACCTTTGTTCTTGTGGAATGAAGCCTACAACACGGTAGTTTATCTGTAGAATCAAAGTCCTCATAGGGTAGTTGGGGATATCACTCCCGAGGAGGTTTTTACTGGGCAGAAACCTCCGGTTGAGAATTTGAGGATTTTTGGATGTATCACGTTCTCTCATGTTCCCAAAGAGAAGAGGAAGAAGATGGAACCCACAACTAAAAATGGTTTACTTGTTGGTTACAATGAGACTTATAAAGCCTACTGATTTTACATTCCTGCACTCAGGAGGGTTGTTGTTTGGAGGGATGTGAAGTTCAAGGAGGAGAGGGCTTGCAGGAGTTCACGGGAGTTAGAGGAGAGACAACCTTCGACTTCTTAGCAGCAGGGAATTCAAATAAATGGAGTTGCGACTCAGAGTTCTAACATGGGAGGCACTAGGTGTCAGGGATTACAGGTTCACTAGTGGTCACAATACATATTGGCTCATAGGGAATTCCACAGGTCAGCTCACTGAGCACTTCATAGGTTATTCCTATGGTTGATAGTTCACATGGCACTTCAGGTTCTACAAGCATAGGTACAGATGGTCATAGTACCGAGTCACCAGGCTCAATTGGTTATATTTCAAGGGTATCTTCTTCGAGTGAGGCTGAGGAGACTATTTTAGGGAAGAGGAAGCCCAAATGGCTTCAAAACACCTTGAAAGAAGCTGAGATAGTAGGGAATCCGAGAAATTCCACCAAGGAGAGCATGCGACCAGAGAGATTCTCCAGTTATGTAGCGATGGTGACATGTATTACAGAGTCCAAGCCTTCTAGCTACGAGGAGGCAACCACACAATAGGTTTGGAGGGAAGCCATGTTGGAGGAGTATGCATCCATCATGCAAAATGATGTGTGGGAGGTTGTACCAAGGCCTGATGGGAAGTTAATGATATCCTCCAAATGGCTTTATAAGATAAAGTATGTTGTAGATGGAAGCATTGAAAATTATAAGGATTGATTTGTGGCGAGAGGGTTTTCATAGAGAGAGGGAGTTGATTACAGTGAGACCTTCACTCTTGTAGCTCGATATACTTCGATTCGGTCTATTATTTCGATTGTAGCAGAGATGGGGTGGAAGATTCACCAGATGGATGTCAAAACTTCCTTTCTCCAAGACATCATTCATGAGGAGATCTATGTTGAGAAACCACTTGGTTTCGAGGCTTACAATGGAGAGTCCCATGTTTTTCGCCTGAAAAAGGCATTGTATGGTCTGAAGCAAGCTCCTAGAGCTTGGTATTCTCGCATTGTTGCTTACATGCAACATATGGGTTTCATGAAGTGTGGCGTAGACCCCAATTTGTATTACATTATTGTTGATGGTGAGATGCTTATGCTTATTCTCTATGTTGATGCTTTGTTCATTACAGGTGCAGAGAAACTTATTGAGGTCTGCAAGAGGGATCTTGCCTCAGAGTTTGACATGAAGGATATAGGATTGATGTATTACTTTATGGGGTTGGAGGTGTGGCAGGAAGAGGGGCATATCTTCTTGGGATAGGGAAAATATATAGTTGATATTCTCAGTAGATTCCACATGGGTGATTGCAAACCCATGTCCACTCCCATGGCCACGAATGGGAAAGATATTTATTCCTTTAATTCTGGATTGGTGGATCCTACATTATATTGTCAACTCATTGGTTCCTTGATGTATTTGGTCAATAATCGACCAGATATTTGTTTTGCAGTTAATACTCTCAGTTATTTTATGGTGGAGCCCATGAGAGTACACTGGATAGTTGCAAAACACGTGCTTCAGTATTTGATGGACACTATTGACTATGGTCTGGATTATGTTCATGGTGATGGAGCGAGACTCACAGGATTCACATATTCAGATTGGGCAGGTTCAATTTAAGATAGGAAAATCACATCAGGTTGTTGTTTTGGATTTGGTTCGACTATTGTGTCATGGCTTAGTCGAAAGAAAAAGTCTGTTGCTTTGAGCTCAAATGAAGTAGAGTATGTGGCTGCGAGCCTAGCCTCTTGTGAGGCCATTTGGCTTCACAAATTGTTGACAAGTTTGTTCGGACAAGAGTTGGGGCCTACGATGATTTATTGCAACAATTAGAGTTGTTTAAAACTCACAGAGAATCCAGCATTTCATGATCGATCCAAACACATTGATATATGATATCACTTCATTCGTGATCATGTTCAGAGAGGGGTTGTGAATCTTGAATATGTGTCTACATATGAACAGGTGTCTAACATCCTCACAAAGTCTCTTCCGAGTGGAAAGCATGTTTATTTCAGGGACAAGATGGGGGTGGTAATTAACACCTTCCTCGGTAAGAGGGAGTGTTAAATTTTATACCGAGGAAAGTGGTGTTCCTTAGGCTTGGTCTCTTTGCCTAGGGAAATATGACCACTTTAAATGTAAACCCCTTTTATTTCATAAAGTGAAAGTGACTTAGGGAATAAAAGCTAAGTGGGTCTTTTATTTAAGTTGGGTGAATACAATATTAAAAAACGATTTTCATGTGCACTTTATTTTCCACCGTTGATCTAATTCATTATGAGCCTTTGGATCATGTGGACACCCAAAAGTCACTTTGGGAATATGAAAGGTCAAGAGGGGAAAGAGCCAATTAAATGTCTCTCATGAGTCCATTGAGAAAACTAACACGCAATCATTCGCTGAAGAGAGAGAAGATTGAAGAGCAGGAAGAAGATCATTTCCAGAAAAGAGTGGCACAAATTTCCATGCAAAGGTGGGCATAGAAATCAAGGCAAATACCAACATTTATTACATCCATAACCAATCCGTACAATATGGATTTTGTGCATAGAAATCGAGGATAAATATGCACAAAAATTGAGGCAGCTGTACAACACAAAATTTGAGGCAATCGTACAACATTTATTGAATTCATATGACCATATGGATCCATACATCCTGCAAAAAAATTGAGGTCCATACAATGTTTTTCGTAAAGTACTATCCGTACAACGTACAAAATTTTCTTAGTAAGCCTGGCTTAGATTTCGAGGTGGTTGATTGGCACAATTTCCAAGAAATTTTTGTCTTGGAAAAAGAGAGATAAGTTGTCTTTGTTGTGTATTTTATTTTCTGCTACAAATGTAATTTCCAGATGCTTGACAATTAATAAAAGAATCCGCCCTCTCAAAAGAATTGGCTTCCCCCACCCTGGGGGTTTTTCCTGGGTCATTTTTGGACCAAAATTTCCTGTGTACTGTGGTTATTTATTGCTGAGTTATTTCTGCATTTAATTTCTAGTCAAAGAAGTTGTCTCTTATGTTTCAAATTCAGAAATTTCATTTCTAGAATTTAATAAATGTTATAAGATGAATTTTTTGTTCATGGGTTGGGCATTAAACCATGGGAGTGATAAGGAGTGATTGAAACCTGATTGGGGATATCAAATTTATTCATACACAAACAAATCTTATCAAGAAAAGGAAGAGAGATACAATATGAAGAATGAGAATCAATGTATATTATGATATGTTCAATAAGTGAGTGATATTCACTCATATAGGCAACGACATCCTATATTAGGAATGCATGCATAATAATGATGGTCTAAAATTAGAAAGTCTAAAATAGAACTAGTCAGTTAACTCCCACTGAACTAGTGTGCCGAAAATAGAAATTTCTCCAACAACATACACTCATCTATAAGTGGCTTAACTTGTTCATAAATTACTTTTAGCAATTGGATAATTTTATACTTGATGAATGCTTACTTTTCATGCTAAATTGCTACATCGCTTAGCACTTTATATTGTTGTTGTTGAAAAATAGTTATTGCTATTATAAGGTTGGTTTACTGTTGTAATTTGCAACAACCATAACATTTATTGCTTGTCTAGTGTATAGGGGCTATTTTTTGCACTCTATAACTTGATAATTGCATATATTATACTGAAAGTTGTTTATTGTCTCATATAGGTACACCAATTATCTCATCATCCTTTGCCCTTAACTGGACCTAACTAACATGTGATCAAGATAAGGGTGGTAGGCTTGGTTAAATCTTTCTATTTGATCCCTTGAGGTCACCAGGGGAGCCTCCCTTGTGGTGGACCTATTCCATCACCAAAATGAGGGAAGTCTCTACTTAGGTGACAATGGTAGATTCTTCTATAGTTACACAAAATTTGGGGATCTTGTGGAGTGATTTGCACAAGTACAAATCTTGTGATAACATGAGCCACTCTATACTTTATTTCCTATCAATATTATATGCCATGATAACATTTAGATAATTAAAAGTTTATCTTCATTCCAATACTTATAAAATAGGGATGTTAAACAAAATAGATACTTACAAATTGTTCAATTAATCGTTAATACTCCAACATATACTAACAAATCATACTTAATACAATGTGAAACAAATGTTCAGATGGCTCTTCTTTGTACATGAGCTTCTTGCAAAAAAAAATCCATGGACAACTGCAAATTAATTACAATACAAAAATCACAACAAATATGAAATGTTAAGTAAGAAAAAGGAAATAACTCGCACATTTTGTGATCAACCCTTTTTTACCTTGTTGTCCTATTCTATGTGACAATTGGGTTTTGTTTTGTTTTTCTTTCTACAACAACAAAATAATTGAACATGAGTTTTTCATGCGGTAAAACTCATTGATTACACACATACAAAAATTAATGATTACATACAATTGATGCATGTTGTTGATGGGATAACTCTTCTCATGATTCAATTATTCTTAATTCTTTGACCATACTACTACATTTGGGGTCAAATTATCATGTTAAATTGACATAAATTTTTTGAAATTATGCTCCTTTTTATTATTATCTGGAATCTTGATTTGGAAAATAATATCACATTAGAAACATCAATTTAATGTCACATTTCCACATTGTGAACATCAATATATCGATGTTACTAACATTGATATATCAATGTTTTCTTATAGAATGCAATAAAATAGAACATTTTCCTAGAATGGAGTTCATATGTGAAAGTTATAACCTTGAGAAGCTACAAATATAGAGGATGATATATATGAATACCTTAACAACAGTACAAGACATGTTAACGTTGAATAGAAAATGTGTACACAATAAATTTACATTACTTATCATACTTCTTAGATACCGAATCAAATCAACATTTGGCTTTAAAAAACTATTACACTTCAATGATTAGCATATGTTAAGTTGTAGTACCTTAGTTTTGACACTTGGTGTAACACACTCGACCCCCTACCCTTTCTTAGGCTGGTTTGGCGTCAAAATTTCCTTTTTTCTTTTTGGTAAATTTCCCTCTTAAATAACCCCTCGAAAAAATCAATTCTGAGCTTGTAAGTCGGTCCTGCTCATCAAGAGATTTCCAATGATTGTAATTATGCTCAATGTCGAGTTATTGATTGAAAGTTATGGCCGCCTAAAGTTTCTATGTATTTTACCACCAATTCTACCTCACATCCACGTGGGTCCACGTCATTT
>JZKD02S1896616.1:41268-66538 GCA_000966675.3 Picea glauca | reverse complement strand
ATGAAGCGCCAAAAGTCATGTGGGCCCCGTTTGGGCAAGTGAGTACATCAACTTCCCGGGGTCGTAACTTTTGCATACGATCTCCGTTTTAGGCGTGTGATAGCTCGTTGGAAAGATCTATCCGAGGCCTACAATGCTCAAGAAAAAATAACATCTTAGATGTTATTTTTTTAGAGCAACATACCCAAAAAAAACATCGTTTATGGCCTCAAAATGGCCTCGGAAGTTCAGGACCTGCAAAAAAATGGCTAAAAATTGTAAATTGTCAAAATTGCCAAAAACATGTTTTGGGCCAGTTGGAGAAGGTGGGTGGCCAATGATATCCACCTGGATCACATCTGGACCTTGGAACCCTGAAATGGAACCATTCACAACTAGTAGACCGAGGTTCTATGCCTCCTGAACTTACTAATGAAACCTTGAAACAAAATCGTGACCCATTTGAAAATCAAGATCTGGGGTACCCCAAAATCTCCTTTCTCCTGAAATTCCTGATTCGATTGTCCAGCTAGAACCAATGACTAGTATAATGGATGTGGCATTCCACCTAGCATGATAATTTTTAGCTTGATCGAACACCAGGTCAATGTGGAACGACACGTGGTAGCTGACTTGGCAGATTTTCACATATATGATAACATTTCCTGACACATGGTCCGACGTGGCATGCCATCTGGACTTGCAGGGAACACTAACATGGAATTTCCCCATGGAAGTTGATGTCACTGGTTTATCTATGCTTATTATGGAACCTTGCGCTGGAACCATGATCCAACCGAGATTCAAGATTTTCCAAAGGATTTCATCGTAAAACACTTCAGTTTTTTGGATAATATCTGGTGGTCTGGTTAAATGAGACTCTTCCCACTTCTAGTTCCTACCTCCGATGATGATTGGACGATCGATATTTCTTGCCCAACGATACAATGGTTGGTGAATGGGAGGGGCAGGTCCAACCAGGATCCAAGGATTTGGGACCTTGGAAAACACCATTTCAAGAAAAGGTCAGTGCACCGGTTTTTCAGATCCAAATCCCAACAACATCGACGACTAAGATTCATCCTCCCCTTTGATCTAATGGCTAGGGTTACCCTCACTCATCATAGAATTGTCAAGGTCTGATCGACCTACTCCAATGAAGTGTTGACACTTGTCCGCTATTGAAAAGGATTAGAATGACCGACATGTGGCATAATGCATTAACATGATTCCATCATCTCTCTCATTTACAAGCATAAAAAGGGGAAAAAACTCATGTTGGAACCTTTCCCCATTGAAAACCGAGATTTTTAAACATGGGAAAATTAATTACAAGGTCCAAGCCTTCGAGTCCTTAGTTCTCTGATTATCCTCTCACACCCACTGCTAACTAAAATGCCAAGGTTTTGGTTAGTGAACCAACCGACCAAGGAAATAAGGCTCAAGGCCTAGCCACCCTAGGACCATACCAGGGTGCTCAAGGCAGTGGGTCCTATCAAATCGGTATCCATTAGCATATGGATAAAGGAGGAAAAAATCTAAAATTCATAGGTCCATCCTTCTCATCATTTCAAAATTGAAAATAGAAAAAACAACTAACAAGGGGAAACTAGGGTGAACTTGAGAGCTTAACCAAGCAATCTTCACTTAGTCTTCAGAACTTTGTATTTTTGACCGAGTCTCCTTTACAACATATTCCCTAGGTTTAATAAACAATAATTAAAACACAGGGCTATGATGTGAAGTACTAAACATGGAGATTTATTGATTCATCACATACCACAAATGATAATAACAAGTAATTAAATACCACGTATGTAGAGAATACTAATTAGGTACTCATGTCTTCTCTCTTAGATTTACTCATAAACCATGCAGTTTCATAACTTTCACAAGCATAACATGTTTATACAATTTACAAGCATAATAGAGAGTACAAAAGAGACTTATATATTTGTAAATTATTTCCAAGCCAACTGATTGAGGGTGAGAACCGTTCCACCCAACCATAGGCTCACATATAATAGATCTCTATAGTATGGCCACCCCTGTGCCAAGCCATGATACCACCAAGGAAGTCTCTCAGGCTCTTAGAGAAATTGGAAAGGTCAAGGCCACTCTCCTTCACACAACTACTTGTTGAAAAATCCTTACACCCACCTAGCCCAATGCCTCCATGAGGTTTATCATATGCCCTCCCATCATCAAGCTCACAACCTCCTGAGTTCAGGTTGGGTTTTTTGTTTCTCAGACCATCCATGCATAATTTTTCTTTGAAACTCTTGCATGTCTTCCCACGCATGGGTTCTCCCACAGTTCTTAGTAGCCACCTCCCGTCTGCATCCTCTAGTTCTATTTTTGTTGTCTCCCTCTTCTCGTCTTCTTTGTCTCATCACCTGTGCGTCCATCATCTTCGTCTAGAATTTTCTTGAGTCCCCTCCATGTAGTTGGGTGGTTCACATTTTTCCATGGATGTACCAATTCATTACGCCCATGCATTTACGAGGGATATACTTTCTCAACTTCCCAACCATACTTCAATAAATGATTGGACTCAACTTTAAGTTAGAGGGAAATAAGGGTTGTTTCCATTAAAATGATTCAACCAGGTGGCTTGGGAGTCCTTGACATAATGAATCCACTTTCTAGGCCCTCTCACTTTTTCCTCCATTGGTATCATGGCTAGTACTTGAGATTCACCCTTTAGTCCGTTGTTTGGCTCCTCTTTTATTAAACACAAATACAATTACATTGTTTACAAGCCATAGCATGGAAATTATTCTCCATGATGAGATCAAACATCACTAATAATAATTAATTACAATTAATTTAGAGATTAAAAATGGAGTGTTACATTCTCCTTCCCCTTAATTGGAACATCGTCCTTGATGTTCTTTTGCACCTCAACAATCTTTGCCATGTCTTCATTGTTCAACTACTTCAACATGTATCCTTTTTTTTTCACAGTCTAGTTTATTTACAGACTTCTGGAATTTTAGAAACATGCCTACAATATTTTTCAAACAACATGCACATTAAAACATATTTAATGCATAAATTTATTGTTGTTCATAATTCAGAGCAAAACACACTTTTCAACATAATACTTATTTGTGCATTCATGGATCTACATCCATATGGATTCCATGTTAGAACTTAACTCACTATTCTTCTCGACATATTCATTGTGTTCATGATCCCAACTATCATTCCATTCCATTCAAGTCTCTTATTCCTTGCAACCACTCACCTTCTAGGCTAAAGAATCCCCTTCTCCGTTGCACAGTCTCTCAGGTGATCCATCTTTCCTACTAAGGATTTCTTGCATAGGAAGAGTATAGAGACTCACAGAGTCTTATAGTTGAGGTGTCCCTTTGTCTTGCTCTAGAAAATCACAAAAATATCACAGGTGATCATCGCATGTCACATGGTTCTCCTATTATAATAATGGCATATTTCCATGCTTTCCAATTCAATAGCCATCCTCTGTCCTTTTAGGATAGATTTTTCATCTCAATTATATCATGAACATACAACAATGGTGATATGTCATTATATAAATTCAATCAAGATTTCCTTTCCCAATCCCAGATTTTCAAATTTCCACTTATCAATTTCAAGATTTATTCCATATAGGAACTTTGATTTTTCCACAAGCATGAGATTTCCTTCTCTAACAGTTTGGATGTTTTGCAATCGGCATGCATAAATATTCTTTATGGACTTACTTTCTGTCATATTCGAGACCATCTTTCCTATGATTTCTCAACCTTCACACAACTGAACATATTGTTAGTTTTTCATGCACATTATACTTTCATTGTACATTTAAAATGGATCACAAGGGATCTTAGAATTGTGCAAATTAACAATTAAATCATTTATATATCAATCATATGAAATAGAGTGATCTTATCATTTTCACACATTCCTTATCTCAGCATACCAAGCTTTTCACGATGTAATTAATCATCACAAGTAATTAAAAAAATGTGCCAATATCCATGGCTACATTTACACACTATCTTCCTTGCATTTCTTTATAGAATGCCACATATTTATGTCAGACATTCCACTATGGTGAGTTGGAACTCAACCAAGCTATTACCCCATGGATTCTTTATGAAAATTCATTATTACAACATGGATATGTCTCCTTCCCTGAACTTATAATGACCTCAAATCAACACACATTACATGAAATTAAAATTTCACATACACACAATTACACATTCATTATTTATTGGTAGCCAAGGCACTAATACTCACGACTACTTCAATTACTTTCTCTACCACTTCCAAAATATTTTGGGATACATGAAGTCCTTAATGGGTAGTCCAACACTTGCCCTCTTGTACCCACATGCATCTCCTCAATGTCTTTAGCACATGTGTTGCTTATGAGAACACTTATGTATTCAATTATGCTTAGCCAATTCAAACATGACATAACTGTTTATACATTCATTGAAAACAAATTCCAATCTATTTTAGTTTATCTACCAGAGGTTCCTTCCCCTGTCATACCGTGTTTTGGTATTAATGACATACATGCAACCAATTCACAAGCACATGCATATCATCAAAGTACAAAGAAAACCTAAAGGGATTCTTACCCAATTCCTTCCAAGTCACATGCTACAAAGGCATGACAAATTTTTATACCTATCTAGTTGCCAACAATCTTCTTGTTATTACCTTGTCAGCTAGATGCTTCATGGGGACTCATGAGGTCCCTTCTTCAATATTCTAACAATAAACTTCTTGTTTTTCCCTTTGCATGAGGTTATATACCATTGGAAACTGTCTCCTCAACAACTCCAATCTTTCCTACACACAACAAGTATCATCACATTCATATCAATTGTCATTCCAATCATATTATAAATGTATTAACACATTTTTAAAATCATCAAGCATCATCAAATATGCCCTAGCATAACTAATTTCACTTCTACCACATTATCCTAAATGTGTTCATGAGTGCAACATAGAAATATTTCAGTGGTTTTATTTTCATGCACCTATCAATATTCTTATGCTTGTATTAATCACACATAGATAAACTTTATCAGTCTTTGAGAATATAAATTTCAGCAAGAGAGGAGTCAGGGAATCCTCCCTTTTCCAACTCCTCTACATAGGGTTTAATCAAGTTACTCATTCAAACACATGCAGTGATTTTCTTGTTTACACAAGTTGTACTTTCTTCTCTAAAAGTATATAACTCTTCTAAACAATTCAGAGTTTTAGAGTGAGAAAGGGTTTTCCCTTTCTCCATATTGCTCCTACATTTTGTCCCTTTTGGGATTGGCTACTCCATTTCCCTTGAGTAGTTTCAGTCAAGTTCATATTGACCTTTCCTCATTCAGAGAATACTCCTTCTCTAAATTAAAAATCACATTAATGCATCAAGGTTAGCTCGTGAATTAATTATAAACAACTACATTCTACACATTGAACAAATAAAATCAGAATTATTAATGTTTTTAACATTTGTGTGTCTTCCATACATGAATTATCCTTTAAAATGTAATCCAAGATTCATATAATTATAGGATCCTGCAGCCCACTGCCTAATTCCCAACAATCATTAGTTCTATGGCTTTGTTCTCATGATAGAGCCTTTACACAATCCCTCTACATGGGACTATCTCAACATGCAAATTCTTGTTGCATCACTATCAACATCCTGAAATGATCTCCACTCATGATTTAGTATCAGCTCTACCATTTCAGTTGTTGACCCAATATTCCATAAAGAATATAGGTATGCATTATATTATGCATTGAAACCACATATCCACACATGTTCACATATTCTATCAACTTGCATCTACAATGTGCTTTAATGCACTCAACCATATGCGTTAGCATAGTGTCTGCATCTCTATAGCTGACACCCTTTTAAAATTTACACATGCACATATGTTCAAAATCATTTAATTCATGATTGCTCTCCATCATTCTCATGAAAACTTTAAAGGCATAATCATATTTCCTTCTATTCATAACAATTGAGCATTCTTTCTCATTTTCTCTTTCAACATTTTACACTAGCTCTCTTTGAGGAATGGGGTACAAACCCCTCAAGTTAGAATTCAACAAAACAAACAAACCCTTCAAGGCATATTCAACTATGTATCCATAGCGTTATTCAAAATATTGCAAGTACTAATCTTTCCTCACAGTCCACTTATTCATGCATGCATTCATACCATGCAACCCTATAATGCATTCAAGCATATATATATGCATTCATACCATGCAACCCTATAATGCATTCAAGTATATATATATATATATATATATATATATATTTGATTGACTCAGAGTGCACTAGATCTACCTAAAGCCGAAACACACCGACATGTGTTGTGCTCAGTAGTCTTAAAATCATATGTTCCAAAGATTGATGACAACAAAAAATGGATGGATGATAGGGGCTTATCTAGGCTAGGATATATAAACATATTACTTACACAGATTTATGATATTCCAAGATCAGGCTAATCTGCGAGGCATAGAGAATACTTTTGTTTCAGTATTACAGACTCGATAGAATTACTTACTTACTTGAGAGATTTTTCTAATGCATCGAGATCACTTGCAATGCAAGGTGTAGAGCATACTTTGAAATCTCTTAAAAAATCTCTACAATACTTACTCTCTCTAAACTCAAATCTCAAAATGAGAGGTCTCGAGCTTCATTTATAATCTTGGCTCTCGCTAGCCGGTTACAATAAACCTACAATTGACAACATAAAATAGATTCCTATATCCTTATGAGATGATGAGAAATTTGTTGGAGTAACAACAATTATCTCATCCTATGAGGTCCTTTTGGATATAAGGGGACCCATCCTTCTTTTCAGACATACATGACAACATCTTTGAGTACAAAGTGGATATTTTTGACATGAATCCATGAAAACATGATTGGCACCACTATCATCGAGCTAGACTTTACAAAATAAGAGTACAAGGCCTATCATGCTTCCATATGATTCATCATGTTATGCCATGTTGGGGAATCATTACCGAAAGGGTAATCATCATCTGATGGAGATGTATAGTATCAATCATCATAAGGTGGAGATACATGGTCTTCAACCATTGGAGGTAACAAATCTAAGCATTTATAAAATTTAGATCCCATCATGTGCATTGGCATCTCATCCTCAGGTGTGGTCACATACACGTAAAAGACACTTTAGATTTTATATGATGGTTTTTGAGGTGGATTGTGTTCCACTATCAATTTACTGCCATGATATGAAATCCCGAATACAAACCAACAGTTGGTTTTGGCAGCTTCTTCAACTTTGGATCTAACCATGTAATAAAATTTGGACCACTGACTTGACTAAAATCAATACTTCTAGGACAATATTGACACATCAAAATTTTAAAATATCCCAACCAATAAGGACTCTAATTTCTTATAGTATCACAATAAAATATGATCCACTCACACTCTTCATGATTTACATATGAAATTATAGCACAATAATCATTGTACCATAACCAAGTTTCTTCTATGACTATAAATCTTGACCCACTAATTGACCACTACGAAGAGCTCCACTATAAAATTTTGGACTATGTTCAAAATATGACACATTAGACATTCTATTATTATATTTTTGGACCCATTTATGCAAAATCTTATCTATAAACTAACTTGATTTGATATGAATTACTATATAATGAAAACAATAACAATATTTACAATGTTCACACACAAGGATCCATTTGAATCCTTTTGGAGTAGGTTCTACAAGCTCGCTTGAAGATTATGCTTTATGAAACATTTTTATTTCAGGCATTCTGATTGATTGTTGCAATACATATTTTCCTTCCTTACTCAATAGATCTGGAACAAAATTATATTTTCTTGGTTTTGTATACAATATCAAAGTCATACCCATCTAACCACAAACTCCATATGAATACTCTGTTACTACCATGTTCTAGAAGTCTATGGTTTTTAAGCATTCCTTTCATATGCATCAAATATGTTCTTACTGTGAAATGTACATTCTTCAAAAATAATCTAAATCGTTTGATTATGTTTTTAACAACAAGAATTTCTTTGTGCGATGATGGATATCTTCCTTCAACATATTTGAAGCATCGTGAGGTATACACACAAACCTCTTCTCTCCGAGTGTGATTTTGTAGAAATACACATGCCCATACATCATCTGAGGCATCGATTTCTAATATGAAAGGTAAGGCTTGTGATGGAAGATGAAACTTTGGTAGGTTTTGGACTTTTTGTTTGATTATTTGAATTTCTGCAGTCATTCTAGAATTCCAAGCAATTTTACCTCTCAATTTTCTTTGTAAAATTCTGGCATCCTTGGCTTGTTGTTCATAAAAATGTCTGATATAATTTAGACATCTAAGGAATATTTGGTGCTACCTCTTATCCAAATTTCCATTTGGGAAGTTCTGTATAACTTTCAACACATGCTCTTGTAGCTCAACTTTTCTTTTGCTAGAATTAACCCAAGTTATTCAATTCTAGCTTTAACAAACTCTATCTTTGTTTTTAATAGAGAAATTACATGCTTATAGAGAGCTTCATATACTTTATGGAAATGGATTTTGTGTTGTTTGATATCCAGAGAATAGACCAACAAGTCACCAGTATAAATAATCACAAAATCTATATCTCTAAAAACATCATCCATTCGTTTTGAAATTCCAAGGGAGCATTTTTTAGGACAAATGCAATAACACGCCATTGATACTACCCATGTGGGACCACAAAAGAATTTTTATATTCTGCAGAATTTATACCTATCTTCCAAAATCCACTCTTTAAATCAAACTTGCTAAAGATGTTATTATTTCCCATCTTAGCAAAAAACATTTCTTTTGAAGGGAGAGGAGATCTAATAGGCATTAGCGCTTCATTCAAAGATCTATAATTGATGACCATCCTAAGATTTCCTCTCTTATGTTCAAAATGTTTGTTTACATAAAAGTTTTGACAATCCCATGGACTCCTACTAGGTTCAATCAATTTTCTTTTTAACAACCCTACTATCCCTGATTTGCAATACTCTATTTTAGATGGAGACATTAGATTAGCAAAGGACTTTTGAGGTTTATCAAAATAATTTTCTCTATAAGGGAGTTCCAAAAAATATCATTCCTTGGTCTACAAAGAATTTGGATAGTCATAGGTACAATCATTTTCTATCTTTTCCTTGATATCTGATATTTCTTCTAATCCATGTAATTCATCATTTCAAATTATCTTTTTAACCCTCAAAAGTGTTTCTACAAAATGTTCAACTTCATCTGGGACATTTGTAGGTACTTTATTTCAAAAGTTTTCTTATGATCAAGCAAAACTTCTTCCCATTTACATGCAAATGTATTTTATCAGAAGTAGTAGTGAAAGGAAGATATATTTGCAAAATCTCATCCCAAAAGCGTATTGACACCAATATCATAACACTATAAATTTACAGTCACCTTTTACTCATTCAATAACAAAGTGAAATCAAAATAAAATATTGAAATGGGAACCATAGTGCCATTGAATGATCTAAATGATGTATTAATATTTTTCTAGTAATATTCAAGTATAGTTGTAAACCTGGCACAAGAGCTCATTGCACCTGTATCTATCTAGACATAAAGATGGTAAAGATTGTAATTAGGAATCTTTATTCCTATTGTGGTGACTAATTGTTGGGTATGTGTTATATTATTTATAAGATTGGTCCCATTTATTATACACTGACATGGGAGCAAGGGGGTTCAGGTGCGGATCACCCCCCCAAAAAAATTGGTGTTTTTTTGTGTCTATTTTTGGCGGGTTTTTTTAGTCCATTTTTGGCAGTTTTTTCGGCACATGGTTTTCACCAATGGATTTTTAGTTTTGGTTAATGAATTAGGGTTGTTGAATAATATAGATCAATGGATTTGGGGTTTGGATGCAGTGGGATCCTATATATATATTATTGTAAACAATGAAGATGAGGAGGAATATTGAAGATTAGAGGTGCAACTCTTAAAAAGTTGTTGGTTTTCCTTGTTTGGGTTTCTAGGGTAAAACTCTTTGTGTAATGTGTGTGTGTGTGTGTTCCATTGTGTCTTTTCTGTTTTTATTAAGAATTTGTTTGCAGTAGTTAATTGTACAAGGTTAAAAACTACATTTGGTATCAGAGCAATTATTGGCTTTAGAGGGACGCCTCTATGGTCATGGGTTTGGCTCAGGTATGTGATAAGCCTTTTTACAGTGGGAGATCTGTGGTATTGATTCTTTAGGTGAAAATAAATGGTGAGTAGTTCGAAGATATATATTGAGAAATTTAATGGGATAAGTTTTGAGTTGTGGAAGCTCAAGATTGAAGATCTATTGGTGGACAAAGATCAATGGATAATTGTGGATCCACGTACTACACCTACAAGAATGTCAACATAAGATTGGGAAAATTTGGATAGGAAGGTGAAGAGCACAATCCAATTGTGTCTCCTAGATTCATTATTACTGAATGTGTGAGGGGAAGCTATGACCAAGGGTTTATGGATTAAGTTGGGGATTTTGTATTAGTCTAAGTCCTTGGTAAACAAAATGTTCCCATGAAAGAAGTTGTATAACATGATGATGAAAGATGGAGACTTGGTGAAAGAGAATCTAAATTCCTTCAATACAATGGTAAGTCAGTTATTATCTGTTGATATTAAGATTTCTGATGAAGATACGTGTATTAGTTTATTATTCTCTTTACCAGACTCGTGGAATAGTTTGGTTGTGGCCATAGGTAGTAATACACCTACTTTAAGTTTTGATGATGTGGTCTCATTCTTGTTGTTGGAGGAGATGAGGAAAAAGAACATGGAATGACATAACACATCTATATTATTTGCAAGAGGACAATCCCAGGAAAGAAATAGATCTAAGTCCTCAAGTGGGAGATCTAAATATCCTAGAAAGTTTGTAAAGGTATGCTAGAGATGTGGAAAATAAGGGAACTATAAGAAACAATGTAGATCCAAAAGTGTTGAGAGAGGGAAGGGATCTGAATATGCTCCTTCTACAGAAGGAAAAATATTCCCAAAAGAAGGAGGGGATGTGTGCTTGGCTTCTTCAAGAAAACATGTAGATCAAGAGGCATGGTTGGTTGATGCATGCAGATCCTTTCATATGACTCCCCACAAGGGGTGGTTCTGTGAATATGAAAGGTATGATGGAGGTGATGTTTTCCTAGGTGATGACTTGATGAACAAAATAATAAGATGGGGAAAATTCAAGTTGAATCTCATGGATGGAAGGAATAAAACACTCCTTAGGGTGTAAAAACAATGTTTGAGAAAGAAACCTGCAGGATGGTTCAAGGAGAAATGGTTTTGTTGAAGGAAGATCAGATTGGAACTTTGTATAAGTTGCAGGAAATCACTATTAGTGATGGATGCAATAGTTCCATTGTTTCTGATATTAGAGATGAAGAAGAAAAAAATCCTACAGCCTCTAAAGAAAAGACTATGTTGTGGCATTAAAGAATGGGGGATATCAGAGAGAAGGGACTTCAACTAATACATGGTAAAAGTATGGTTGAAGGTATGTCTAGCTGCTCTTTGGATTTTGATTTCTGTCAACATTGAGTATATGGGAAGTAGAATCATGTAAGACTCCCCTCTGGTGCAACAAGGGAAAATGAAATTTTATAGTTGGTGCACACTGATTTGTTTGGACCTGTGTCGGTTCCATCATTGGGAAAATCTGTGTACTATGTCTCATTTATAGATGAATTCTCAAGGAATACTTGGATTTTTTTCCTCGAGAATAAATTTGAAGTCTTTGATAGATTTAAAGAGTTTAAGGCTCTTGTAGAGAATCAGACAAAGAAGAGAATTAAGGTGCCACAGATAGGTAATGGTGGAGAGTTCTACGTAAATGAATTCAAATAATTCTATAAGAAGTGTAGTGTGGAAAGGAAGAAGACTACTCCATATACACCTCAACAGAATGTAGTTGCATAAAGGATGAACACAACACTGATGGAAAAAGCAAGGTGCATGCTCAGTGTTGTCGGGTTAGGACAATAATTTTGAGCAGAGGAAGTGGGGACTACATGTTACCTGGTAATCGATCACCCTCATCAATGTTGGATGAAAAGACTCCACACAAGGTATGAACTAGTAAGAAACCCTCTATGACACATCTCATGGTATTTGGATGTGATAACTATGTTCACATTCTAAAGGAAAACAAGAGTAACATGGATAAAAGGCTAGAAAGTATATATTTATTGGGTAGAAAGATGGTTTGAAAGGTTAAAAGTTTTGGAACCCAAAAACTACGAAGGTAGTGTATAGTCAAGATGTGGTATTTAGAGAAATCAAAGATGTTGTCAAACATGAATTCCTACCAAGGAAGGAAGAAACATAGAAAATAGAGTTTGAGTTGAAGGATAACGAATCGAACTCTACAAAAGAACAAGAATTAGAAGAAGAAGAAGATCCTCATACTCCAGTATTGAGGACATCAGTTCAGGAAAGAAGGAAATCATAAAGGTATACTCCACTTGATTTTTGTTCAAATTTTACTTTGTTTATCATTGATGATGATCCTAGAACCGTTAGGGAGGTAGTGGATTCAGAGGATGGAAAACTCTACAAAAAGGCCATGGTTGAAGAAATGACAACCTTGGATAAGAATGAGGCTTGGGATCTAGTAGAGTTTCCTATTGGAAGAAATCCCATTTACAACAAATAGGTGTTTAAAAAGAAGCTAAATGTAGAAGGAAAATTGGATAAATACAAATCTTGGTTAGTAGCAAAAGGTTATTCCCAAGTAGAGGGAATTGAATTTGGTGAGATTTGTTCTCTTGTTTCCAAGTTAAATTTGTTGAAATTTTGGTATGTACATTTAACCATAGACAATGTCACCCAACCATAGGCATTCACATATGCCACCCCCGAGCAAACAAACCTTTACTTAGAATAATTCTGGCAAGCTTGTTCCAGAACCAACAGATAAATCCTAGCTGCTAACTACAACAACAACTCAAGACAAGTAGAGTGCTCCTTCTCCAATGGTAGTGCACAAGAGAGAGAGTATCCATATCCACATAATAAGTGCCATACACAACTACATCAGCTGCAGCTGCACTACTCTCTCAACCTTGCACCATACTTAGCAAGAATATCACCAAGAGTTTCACCAAGAGAATCACTTGATAGCGCTAGAGAGAGACCAAGACCAAGAGATTACCATACACCCTTATTCCTCCTTGCAGCTACAGTTGCAACTGCAACTGCATCTCTCCACAAGACTTGTGCTCTAACTAGATATCCAAATGAGCTAAAACATCCTTTATTTATATCAATTTGTCTAGTGACTTTTCTGACTGGGCCGACCCAAATTTTTGGTAATTATATTTGATGTTTATCTTTTTCGTGTGGAGCCGAATTGTATTTATGGAAATTAATATTCTAATATTATTTATTCTACTAGGCCAACTTGTCTTCTAGGGTTTCCACACATCTGTTTAATGGTTCACTTGCTTCCGAAATATTCTATTCTAAGTCATAGGTTACATGTGGAGGTTAATACCTCCTACAACTACCAAAACATCAACACTCCTTCTTATATAGGGAGGTATTAATTAATATGTTCTTCATGTAGTGGTCTAAAAAACATCCCTGCATCTCACAAGACATGGGAAATACTCACATGGTTTTGTAGACTAGTCTATAGGTAACATCACCATAAACACACGGACTATCATATGATCAAACAAATCAAGTATCACCATCATAGCCTCACATTATCCATATAGATAACAAACACCTCCAACACTACTAGTTGGCCCTCCATATAGTAACCTCTGATGCTACTAATCGACGCTCTAACTGGGAATCATTTCCGACACTACAGGTCGACATCTATTTCATACTGAACTAGTAACTCATCAACTCATGCAGAATATGACTCAAAGATTTAACACTCCCTCTTAACGAGGAAGGTATTCCTATTGGAATGATAATCATCACTGTTTTTTCACTTCTACACACTTCGACCATTGTCTTGTTGATTTTCACAAATCCATACATCATAAGAATTTATGCACTTTCACTGGAGTAGTGTATCAACCCTTTTTGGAGTATTATACCAACCTGTGTTGGGGTAACATACCAACCTGCGTTGGAGTAGCATACCAACCTACGTTGGGGTAACATACTAGCCCACGTGGGAGTAGCATACCAACCTGTGCTGGGGTAACATACCAACTTGCGTTGGAGTATCATACAAACCTACGTTGGGGTAGCTCCCACTACTGGGGATCACATCACTTCCCCCTATTGGGGAATACATTAATTCTCACTACTGGAGAAAAAACATTTGGACCACTCCAAGCTTGTCCCCGACATAGGCTTGGTCAACATATATGCTACCTATTCATCGGTAGCAATATAATGTAGCAAGTGTCTCATCATAGTCTTCTCCCTCTTGCTGGGAGAATCCTCTAGACACAAATCAAGATTTGTACATATCTAGGCTATTTATTTGAAACATGCTTGATCTTGTAGAGAAACTTGGAAGTCACCACTGACTTCCCTTCTGGTCTCGGAACCAAGGAAAATATATATATCCTAGTCCTTCTGACTAGCTTCCTCCTCGGTCATTGTAGCAAAGTATACTAAAGAAAGGGAATCTTCCCATAAGATCTCATATCTCCTCGAAGCCTCTGAAGCTTTGATCTAGCCTTCTCAACCCATGGCATTTGTGTGTCATTTMTGGAAGAAATCGCTCTCTAGTAGCATCGACAGGTAGTGGCACAATCCGACAACAATGGYAAGCAATGATGAACCTTAAAACTTCAAAGGTTCTCCAACTTGTAATCTAAAAGTAACCRGATACGTGTTATATTATTTGCAAGACTAGCTCTAGTATATTCTATGTTGTGCCGGGCGTGAGCCCCCTTATGCGGGGGTTCAGGGGCAATGCCCCCGAGAATYGTTTTTTGCATCGGGAAACAAGTCACATTTTTTYCTTGTTTTTCATGTCACCTCGATTTTCGTGTCCATTGTTGGGCGGTTTTTCAGCACATGGTTTTTGTCGATGGTTTTCTATTTCCAGTTAAGGAATTAAGGTTGTTTACTAATCCAAGTCATTGGGTTAGGTTTTTGGATGCAACTAGCTCCTATATGTATATTGTATTGTAAAAAATGTATCACCATGAATGAATATAGAGTATGTTGGTTTTACCGGTTTGGGTTTCCAGGGGAATAATCTTTGTGTAATGTGTGTATTTTCCATTGTATTTTTTATGTTATTTTATTGAAAATATGTTTGAAGTAAACTATTATACAAGGTTAAAATATACATTTGGTATCAGAGCCAGGTTCGATTCACGGGGATGCCTTTGTGGTCAAGGGTTTGGCTTAGGACTGTGATAAGCCTTGTTATAGTGGGAGATTTGTGGTATTGATTTTTCAGGTGAAAATAAATGGCAAGCAGTTCAAAAATGGAGATCGAGAAGTTTAATGGGAAAATTTTTGAGCTATGGAAGCTCAAGATGGAATATCTATTGGTGGACAAAGATCAATAGTGGTGGATCCATGTACTACACCTACATGGACTTCAACAGATGACTGGAAAAATTTGGATCAGAAGGAGAAGAGCACAATTGGACTGTGTCTCTGAGATTTAGTATTATTGAATGTGTCAGAGGAAGCTGCAACCAAATATTTATGGGATAAGTTGGGGAAGTTGTATTAGTCTAAGTCCCTAGTAAATAAAATATTCATGATAAAGAAGATGTAAAACCTGAGGATGAGAGACGGAGACTCAATGGAAGAGAATTTGAACGCCTTCAATACTGTGGTAAGTCAGTTAGTATTTACCGAGATTAAAATTTTAGATGAATATAAGTGTATAAGTTTACTATGCTCTTTACCAGACTCGTGGGATAGTCTGTTTGTGACCATAGGTAGAAATACAACTGCATTGAAGTTTGATGAAGTGTTCTCATCCTTGTTGTTAGAGGAGATGAGATGAAAGAACACGGAAGGACAGAGCACAACTGAATTATTTGCAAGAGGACTCTCCCATGAAAGAAACAGATCTAAGTCCTCAAGTCAGAGATCTAAGTCTAAGGGTAGATCTAAATCTCCCAGAAAATTTGTAAAGGTATGTTGGAGATGTGGAAAAGAAGGGCACTACAAGAAGCAGTGTAGATCCAAAATTGAGAAAAAGAAGGGATTTGAAGAAGCTCATTCTATAGAAGAAAAGACCTCTAAGGAAGAAGGAGGGGATGTGTACTTGGTGTCTTCAAGCACACATGCAGATCATTAGGCATGGTTGGTTGACTCAGGTGCATCATTTCATATGACTCCCCACAAGGATTGGTTCCATGAATATGAAAAGTATGATGGATGTAATGTTTTCCTAGGTGATGAATCGACAACAAAAATCATAGGATGAGGAAAATTCAAATTTAGGCTCATAGATGGAAGGATTAGAACACTACTTGGTGTTCTGCACATCCCAAGTTTGGCCAGAAATTCGATTTTTGTAAGCAAAATGGATGATGTAGGGGTAAAAACAATATTTGAAAAGGAAACCTATAGGATGGTTCAAGGAGCAATGGTGTTGCTAAAGGGAGTTCGATTTGGAAATCTATATAAGATGAAAAGAAGAATTATTAGTGATGGGTGTAATAGTTCCATTGTTCCTGATATTGGAGTTGAAGAAGAAAGAACTCCTACAGTCTTTGGAGAAAAGGTTATGCTGTGGCATCAAAGACTGGGACATATCAGAGAGAAGGGTCTTCGAATGCTACATGGTAAATGTATGGTTGAAGGTATGTCTAACTTCTCTCTGGATTTTGATTTATGTTAACATTGTGTATATGGGAAGCAAAATCGATTAAGATTTCCCTCTGGTGCAACAAGAGTGGAATGAATTTTACAACTAGTTCACAGTGATCTGTTGGACCTGTGTTTGTTCCATCATTGGGAAAATATGTGTACTATGTCTCATTTATAGATGACTTCTCGAGGAATACATGGATATATTTCCTTAGGAAGAGATATAAAGTCTTTGACATGTTTAAAGAGTTTAAGTCTCTTGTTGAGAATCAAACAAAGAAAATAATTAAGGTGTTGAGGACGGATAATGACGGAGAGTTCTGTGGGAATGAATTTGAATTTTTTTGTAATAAGTGTGGTATAGAAAGGTAGGGGACTACTCCATATACACCTCAGCAAAATGGAGTTGTAGAAAGAATGAACAAGACACTGATGGAAAAAACAAGGTGCATGCTCAGTGGTGCCCGGTTAGGGAAAGATCTTTGGGTAGAGATAGTGGGTACTGCATGTTACCTGGTCAACATATCACCCTCATCGGTGCTAGATGACAAGACTCCACAAGAGGTATGAAATTGTAAGAAACCTACTCTCACACATATCAAGGTATTTGGCTGTGAGGCCTCTATTCATGTTCCAAAGGAAAACAGGAGTAAGCTAGATAAGAAGGCTGAAAAGTGTATCTTTATTGGGTATAAATATGGTCTCAAAATTTATAAGCTTTGGAACCCAAAGACTAAGAAGGTTGTGTATAGCCAAGATGTGGTATTTAGAGAAATGAAGGATGTTGTTAAACATGAATTCCTACCAAGTAAGGAAGAACCAAAGAAAATAGAGTTTGGTTTAAAGGATGAGGAATCAAACTCTACAGAAGAACAATAATAATAAGAAGAATATTCTCATACTCTAGTATTGAGGAGATCGGTTTGAGAAGAAAGACTACCAGAAAGGTATAGTCCATCTAATTAACATTCAAATTTTTCTTCATCTATTACTGATGATGATCCCAGAACTATCAGGGAGGCGGTGGATTCAGAGGATGGAAAGCTCTG
Source organism: Picea glauca (assembly GCA_000966675.3). Lineage (NCBI taxonomy): Eukaryota > Viridiplantae > Streptophyta > Pinopsida > Pinales > Pinaceae > Picea > Picea glauca. Next base: position 48,668 of record JZKD02S1896616.1, on the reverse strand, counting down.
GAAAAAGGTTACAGATGAAGAAATTGTAGCCTTGGATAAGAATGAGGCTTGGGATCTAGTGGAGTTTCCAACTGGAAGAAATCTCATTGGCACCAAATGGGTATTTAAAAAGAAGCTGAATGTAGAAGGAAAATTGGAGAAATACAAAGCTCGGTTAGTAGAAAAGGGTTATTCCTAGGTTGAGGGAATTGATTTTGGTTAGATTTTTTCTCATGTTTCCAAGTTAACTTCTATAAGATTTATGTTATATGTTTATGTTGCATTTGATTTTGAAGTAGAACAGATGGGTGTGAAGACAACATTCCTACATGGGGATCTGGAAGAAGAAATATATATAAAGTATCCAAAAGGATTTGTTGTGAAGGAAAACAAGGACCTGGTATGCAAGTTGAAAAAGTCCTTGTATGGTTTAAAAAAATCACCAAGGATGTGGTATCAAAAATTTGATACTTATATGCTGGGACATGGCTTCACAAGAAGAAAAGAGGATCATTGTGTGTATTTTAAGTTAATTGGTGATCATTTGATTTATTTGGTCTTATATGCGGATGACATGTTGTTGATAGGAAACAACAAGGAGATTATCTAGGATGTGAAAAATCAGTTGTCCTCTAAATTTGACATGAAGGATATCAATGCTTCAAATTTCATTTTGGGCATGGAAATTAAAAGATTTCGAAAAAAGAGAAAACTTTGGTTAAATTAGAGAAAATATGTCGAGACATTATTGCAGAGGTTTAATATGCAGGAATGTAAGCCAGTCAAGGTCCCTATTCTGTTGGTGTAAAGTTATATGCAGATCAGTGTCCCATGACACATGAAGAGGAGGAGGACATGTCTTGTGTTCCATATGCAAGTGAAGTTGGTATTTTGATGTATGCAATGATTTGTATTAGACCAGACATTGCACATGCAGTGGGAGTTTTGAGAAGGTATATGCCAAAACTAGGGAAGGAGCATTGGACAATAGTTAAAATGGTTTTCAGGTATTTGCGTGGAATTGCTAGCTATGGATTGTACTACCAAGGAGGATCAAGATTGGATAGAGTGTTGGGCATACATGGATTTGTGGATGTAGACTAGGCTGGATATCTGGATCGTAGGATATATACAAGCGGGTATGTGTTTAACCTGTTTGGAAGAGAAATCAGTTGGATGAGTAAAAGACAGGTTGTAGTGGCACTTTGAACTACATAAGCTAAATACATGGCAACCACTCATGCAAGTAAGGAAGCAAAATGGTTACAAATATTATGTCCAAGTATTGGGTTGGTACATCAAGTTGTAAGGATATATTGTGATAGTCAGAGTGCAATTTGTTTTGGCGAAGAACCCAACTTATCATTTAAATACAAAGCATATTGATATTCAATATCACTTTGTGATAGACATTATTGAAGAAAATAAAGTGTTGTGGATGAAGGTGGACACTTTGAAGAATGTTGCAGATTAATTAAAAAAATTTGTGAGCATTGAGATGTTCTCTTGGTGTATAGGATCCATGGGCATTGTTGCCTTGGATTGTTGACTATGTAACCCTGTAACCCCCTGTATGCAAAGAAAACAACAAGTGGGAGAATGTTGGGTATGTGTTATATTATTTACACAACTAGCTCTAGTGTCTGCTATGTTGTGTTGGGTGCAAAGGGATTCAGGGCAACACCCCTAAGAATTTTTTTTTGCCTAAGGAAACATGCCACATTTTTGCCTCATTTTTCATGTTGCCTTGATTTTCATGTCCATTGTTGGGCAGTTTTTCGGCACATGGTTTTTGCTGATGGTTTTCTATTCTGGGTTAAAGAATTAGGGTTTTTGACTAATCCATGTTATTGGGTTAGGGTTTTGGATGCCACTAGATCCTANTTCTGTAGCTCTAGGAACTTCCCTCATGGATTCTGCAATACTGGGATTTACAGGTTCCTCTTCATATACTTCTTCAAGTTGGCATCTTCTCGATTTCTTAAGTGTTGCTTCTTCATCAAAAGTCATGTCCTTGCTGATCTCAATATGGTGGTGACCAGGTATGTAGATTCGGAAGGCCTTGGATACCTCACAGTAACCCATAAATATTCCCTTCTTTCCAGAGGGTTCCAGCTTGTTTCTTTTCTCTTTCGGTATATGAATAAACACTGGACAACCAAATATTTTGAGATGGATTACCTCTGGTTTCTTTCTGGTGAACATTTCTTATGGGGTCTTGAACCCAAGTGCACTATGGGATAATTTGTTCTGCACATAAACAACTGCCATTGCTGCTTCTGCCCATAAACACATAGGAAGATCTTGAACGTGAATCATGGTCTTTACAACTTCCATAATTGTTTTGTTCTTCCTTTCAGCTACACCATTTTGTTGAGGATTATAGGGAGTAGTGAGTTCCCTCTTTATCCCAACATCTCTACAGAAGTTTACGAACTCCTTCGAGGTATATTCTCCGACATTATCTGACCTGAGTATCTTAATCTTTCTTTCGGAAAGATTCTCTATCAAGGTTTTGAATTCCTTGAATTTACTGAATACTTCATCTTTAGATTTTAAGAAATATATACAGGTCTTACAAGAATAATCATCAATAAATGATACATAGTATACATACCCGCTAATGGAGNAGGATGATGGCATTGGGCCACACACGTCTAAATGGATGAGTTCCAATGCTCCTTCTACTTTGTTGTCCCTCTTTGGAAAAGGGTTCTTGATGTTCTTCCCTTGCGCACATCCATTCCATATGCCTTCCTGGTCAACCTTGAGTTCTGGTAGACCTGTGACAACTTTGCATATGTATGGTAGTGCCTTGTAGTTGATGTGGGCCAATCTTCTATGCCAAAGTTTGCATGAGTTTTTGATAGCATGGGTCATGGAAGTTTTTGGGTGACTCTTCAGCTTATATAAGCCATTTTCTTCACTTCCGATGACGATTGCTTCATTTAAGGTTTCTCCTTTAGCCCACATAAGAAATTCTCCATCTATGAAGGAAACTCTATAGCCTTTCTTGTCTAAAGATGACATGGAGAGTAAGTTCTTCTTTAGGCCCGGTACATAGAGTATGTCCTTCATTGTTATTGAGTTTTCTGGTACTTCTAGTACTTCTGGTACACTGGTTTTCTGGTACTTTGTGAAACTAGGGTTTCACTTTTCGGGAGATATAGCCATTGAAAAGGTGCGCTCTAAGTGCCAAATTGATCCTTGGGGGAGGGATCAAATTTCTAGGAGGTTAGGGAGATGAAAATACTCACTTTTGCAAAACCCTAATTTTTGGGTACGATAACAATGACGTTTTTCCTCTTGCAAATTGTGATTTCTTCAGGTTGGCTCTGATACCATGTTAATGTTTATGCCATTATTATAGTTCTTTTCATTTTAGTATATAAGAGCATCATAAGAACATGATCATTGAGAAATACACATTCACAAGAGACAAAACATTTATCCTGGGAAACCCTCTAGGGGAAGAAAACCTAGCAAAAATTTCCTTATCATAAATAGCTTATACAATGTTCAAGAGATAACTCAAACCAATAAAAAAGTCCTCCCCAAGAGATGCGCCACTCTTCTCCCTCTCTCCAACTGGTAATTGTAGCTGGCCTCATAAGAGAATGAGCAAGTGAGTTGTGTGTTAGAAGTGAGGTGCTAGCCTCCTATATATACAAGATTGGCACGTGTGAAAGGGTTTCATGGCAGGGCCAACCTCTCACTCTGGGTGGGTAAACCCACCTTTAAATTAATTATGGGTCTCAATAATAACTGTTGGGGTCGACTTCTTATTCTGCCCATTATAATTGTCCGATGACCAATCCACAAAAGGGGATTTGGTCCTAATACAATTACCGACATGATTAATCCACAATGGGGATTAATCCTAANTTAGCCCACATAAGAACTTCTCCATCTATGAAGGAAAATCTATAGCCTTTCTTGTCTAAAGCTGATATGGAGAGTAAGTTCTTCTTTAGGCCTGGTACATAGAGTATGTCCTTCATTGTTATTGAGTTTTCTGGTACTTCTAGTACTTCTGGTACACTAGTTTTCTGGTACTTTGTGAAACTAGGGTTTCACTTTTCAGGAGATATAGCCATTGAAAAGGTGCTCTCTAAGTGCCAAATTGATCCTTGGGGGAGGGCTCAAATTTCTAGGAGGTTAGGGAGATGAAAATACTCACTTTTGCAAAACCCTAATTTTTGGGTACGGTAACAATGACGTTTTTCCTCTTGCAAATTGTGATTTCTTCAGGTTGGCTCTGATACCATGTTAATGTTTATGCCATTATTATAGTTCTTTTCATTTTAGTAGATAAGAGCATCATAAGAACATGATCATTGAGAAATACACATTCATAAGAGACACAACATTTATCCTGGGAAACCCTCTAGGGGAAGAAAACCTAGGAAAAATTTCCTTATCATAAATAGATTATACATTGTTCAAGAGATAACTCAAACCAATACAGAAAGTCCTCCCCAAGAGATGCGCCACTCTTCTCCCTCTCTCCAACTGGTAATTGTAGCTGGCCTCATAAGAGAATGAGCAAGTGAGTTGTGTGTTAGAAGTGAGGTGCTAGCCTCCTATATATACAAGATTGGCACGTGTGAAAGGGTTTCATGGCAGGGCCAACCTCTCACTCTGGGTGGGTAAACCCACCTTTAAATTAATTATGGGTCTCAATAATAACTGTTGGGGTCGACTTCTTATTCTGCCCATTATAATTGTCCGATGACCAATCCACAAAAGGGGATTTGGTCCTAATACAATTACCGACATGATTAATCCACAATGGGGATTAATCCTAATAATAAAATAACAATAAGAATAAGAATTCTCTTCGCAGTTATATTATTTCAACATCAAATGTTTTTCTTGGAAATATCTCGGAGGAAAATCGTTGAAGTGGATGATCTGCATCCATGTGTCCTTGTTGATGGATGGTCTAGATTCACTTTGGATGTTCGGGATTTGGGAGTTTCAAATGTGAGGCTTGGAAATCTCCCATAGGAAAATCGCCGAAGTGAATGATCTGTCACGATTTGTCGTGACTGATGAATGATCCATATTCACTTTGGATGTTCGGGCTTCAGGAATTTCAAATGTGAGGCTTGGAAATATCCCAGAGGAAAATTGATGAATTGAATTATCTGTTGCCACATGTCGTGACCGATGAACGGTCCAGATTCACTTTGAATGTTCATGCTTCGAGAGTTTCAAATGCGAGGCTTGGAAATCTCCTGGAGGAAAATCACCGAAGTGAATGATCTGTCACCACCTGTCGTGACCAATGAATGGTCCAGATTCACTTCAGAATTCTGGGCTTCGGGAGTTTCAAATGTTTTTCTTTGAAATATCCTAGAGGAAAATCACCAAAGTGAATGATCTACATCCATGTGTCCTTGCTGATGGACAGTCCATATTCACTTCAGATGTTTGGGCTTCGGGAGCTTCGAATGTGAAGCATGAAAATCTCCCAGAGGAAAATCGCTGAAGTGACGTGGTGGCCCGACGTCATATGATGTCACAGCTACTGATGTGTCATGGAAAGAAGGGTGACATGTGTCATGTGTAAATGGGCAAATGACACAACCAAATGACCTGGAATGAGTGCCACATGTCATGACTGATGAGTGTTCCAGGTATCATGACTGATGAGTGCCACATGTCATGATTGATGCATGTGCCACATGTCATGACTGATGATTTCCACATGCTTTGACACTAAGGGATTCAATATTTTTGGACTGTGAGGCATGAAGTTCTCCCAAAGTAGGATGGGCCCGAAGTGACTTGGTAGTCTCTCGTTACTTCGGGACTTCGGTAGTTCAAAAATTCGGCTGTTCGACTCTTCGGGTCTTCATCTTTTCGACTCTTCGAGACTTCGGCTCTTCGACTCTTCGAGACTTCGGCTCTTTGGCTCTTTGGGTCTTCAGGGCTTCAACTCTTCAGATATTCTAGACTTTGTCTCTTCGGGACTTCAGATAATTCTTGATGTTAAAATTTGCGTGATTCTGCACCCCTGAATGAACTAGAGCCGTCCATTTGATTGGCCTGATGGATCTCCACTGTCAAAAGTTAACCTGTCTGTTCCCACAATTCGAGCCTGAAATTGACTTCTATGGATTGTTGCACTTGTCCACGACGTTTCTTGTGCATACAAAAAGTATTGGTCGACCTGTCATGATCTCAATCAATGGAAAACGTGATGACAATCATTCCAAACCAAATACGACATGCATTTTATCCTTCAAGAAACAGAAACAGGAATGTGCAAAGACTCAAACAGGAGAGAAAAGAATAAGAACCAAGTCGCTCAAAAATGGGAAATTGACTTAACCAACCTGAAGAGGAAAAATAGATGAAGGCATAGGGAAAAGAGAGAGGGGAGGCAGGGGTGCAAACCTAGGTTACAACATTGGCTCCAACTAGGGATAGCTCGTCCCTATGAGGTGCTAAGACTGTAGATCGGTTCCTTGAGATTAAATAACTGCTCTTACCTTCCATTTATTACCTTTGTTTCCATTTTCCAGCCTTGTGTACTTGCTACTGTCCCTCAACCGTGCATTTATTGAATTAAAAACTGAGACAACACCCGAATGCCTTGTTGGGATATGGAGTCTTTACTGAAACTTGAAACTTCACCTGAACTCCAATGCCTTATCCATTGGGCTATGGAATCTCTTATTCAAACAAGCTACTAAAAACCAACATACTAAAAAACAATCTGCGAACTAAAAATTAAATGCTCGAACTATGAGCTAATTTTCCTAATCCTAATTTGTTAAAAATTTCTACTCAGGTATACACATATTTCCAAGTAATTGATCCACCAACTGGATTTCTTGAACTTTCTTTTTGGAAATCAAAATTTGAAAATGGAATGACAACTTGCTCTGAATACGAACCCCACACTTGGAGTGAAACCATGATAGAGGATTAAAACTAATAAAATTGGATCATAAAAAGCATGACCAATTACCTCTGTATTGATAGTAAACTCATGTGCTTTCTACTCCAAATGAATAGATTGCCCTTGTGAAAAAATTTCTTCCATAGAAACGTTGACATCCTCATTTTTGAGACCCGAAAATGAAATGAGAAAATGTTGCAATTCGTCCCTTTAAGTTTAGAGTGGAAATTCCATCACTACTAGAAGAATTTGAGGCAATGGAAAATGTGGCTATAGTATTGTTTCCGACATCTACAGTTATGTTTTCAAAAACATCCTGATCTTCATAAAAGTTTTGAGCAACAAATTTATGTTGCAGTTGTTGATTAATTTCTTGTGCATAAATGTCTTCGGTAGCTTTCAAAGAAAAGGCATCATAAAAATCGAATGGAAGCAGGTTACTTCCATTTATTCCAGGAGTAGGAACAACTGGTGTAGTGAGGGTGTCATTTGATGAGAAAGAAAACAT